>OY728156.1:904902581-905527581 GCA_963277665.1 Viscum album
ACGGTCTCCACCCATAAAGAGTTGTCAAAAACACCTTAATGGGTTCTATCCTATGTGCACATGAACTGTATGACAATATTGGCTAACCACAGTGAGTGATATCTAAAAAAAACTAGGCTACAACATTGGAACGCCTCTACATCCAATTTTAATCCATTTTCCAATAAAAATTTTGTCAAAACGACCTACCATATCCTAAAAAAACCACATCACCCTACTTTTAGTGATTAAATTCACCCATATTCTTATGGTCCATTCCCAACACAATCCCATAGAAAGTGGTGTATGATTCTAGATCAGCCAAATGGGAAAACATAAAACCCCATTTTAATATGAAAATAGATAACCTTTTTCTTTGTCATAGAACAATTCATAGTGTGAGATATATATTCATTACATGGGTCATCAGGACCCCCACATCATTATAAATATATCATTCGTTGGCACATAATTACATGTCGTGATGTGATATAGACCAACATGAATCTCCCAAACCTCTCCTTTATAGAGTCCCAACCCTCGGATATTTTAAATCCATGAATAATAAATGGTCCATGCCATATCCCAAACATTTAAATAGATTTACCACATGCTCTTTTGGATATACACAGGCCAAAAATCTCCACCATCTCAAGCGCCCAATCATCATTGCCCAAAAATTTGATATGACAATGAATGTAGATGCATCATTCCCACATGCCATGAATACCCCCAACTACTCAATATAATTAATTGATCCCTTCTGTGGGAGCTCCCCTTAAGAATTACCTATCTCATCACTTCCCGACCCAAGGTATCAATTTCCTTGCCATTCTACAACTTCCATCATCCCATAACACCCATATTGGAAGCATCATACACCATCATTTCCCACATCCCATCATATTCATATTTCATTATCACACCATATATGATGCACATAAAATACCTCATCAAACTCAAGGCTCATACAAGTCATGCATCACCCTTGATGCACATATATTAACTAGAAATTGTTAATTCACTTATCACACATACACCTCTTGTACCAATCTACATAATAAAAAGATAAAAACAATAGTCAGATGCTCAAAATGTAACTCTAACAATCATGATATCTATGAAATTTGAGTGGCCTCTCACTCTTGATGCCCATATATACCTTGCCGAATTTTCTAGAGGCATAATTCAAGATTCTCTCTCTCTTGGATGTTGAGTGAAAAAAATATGCTTAATTAATGTTCAACGATTTTAATAGACTGATGACACATAGTAAATAAAAAACCTACTAAAAATTAAATTTCATTATTACATGTTGTACGATATATTAAATTCATTATATATCTGTTCAGGCTCACCTAAAACAATGTATTGTTTAATTACCCATGGAGAACTCCCCCACCACTTAGAAAACCTATATCCCCAGGTTAGGCCCACTACCCTTGTGGACAGTCCTCCCACCCCTTTGTACACCCCCTACCACCCCTACATAGCCCCACCACACCCGTGGATAGCCCTGCCACCCCTATGGACAACCCTGCCACCCCCTATGGACATCCCACCCACCCACTAGACACCCCATAACACCTTGAACAATCCATCCACACCCATGGACAACATGCCAACCCCCCTGGACACCCCTGACCCCATGGATAACCCCCACCCTCATGGATAACCCCCACCCCCTGGACACCCCCTACCCCCTAGACAACTCCCACCCTCGTGAACACCCTACCAACCCCCTAGACACCTCGTACCCCTCTAGAAAACAGTTCCACCCCCCTGGGATAGCCCTCCCATCCCTCGAAACCTCATACCCCCTATACAGCCCTACCACCCCCCATGGACTAACCACCCACCTACCTGGACACTTTGTTCCCCTGCAATGCCCCAACCCACATGGACACCCTACCCACCCTCCATGACACTCCCACCCCCCCAGACACACTCCCATCCCATCAGACACTACCACCGCTTGGACTACCCCCCCTCCATAGGGGACAACCCGCCCACCCCCTAGACCCTCCCCGACGCCCCCATCCCCCTAGACACCCCCACCGTCTGGACACCCCGTACCCCCAGAATAGCCCCCACCCTCATAGATAGCCCGTGCACACCCCTTGGACACCCCAACCACCCCTTTTCGGCCCATCCCCCTGGACACCCCAACCACATAGACACCCTAACACTCTTAGATAGTCCCCCCAACCACAAGGACAACCCCCCCCCCCCCCCCAGACCCCCACCTATGTGGACACCCCCACCCCGTGGATAGCCCGCCCACCAATTTGGACAAACCCTACCCACTTGGACTGCCCCACCACCCCCATTGATAGCCCTCCCACCCCCTAACCCCATGGACTTCCCTGCCACCCCCCATGGAAAGCCCTCCCACCCCCGTGGACAATACGCCCACTCCATTGACACCACGTAACCCCAAGATAGCCCCTCCACCAACGTGGATAGCCTGCCCACCACCTCGAAACCCCCTACGCCCTAGACAGTGCCTCCCCAGGGACATATTTCCACCCCATGGACACCCCCAACCCCCATGAACATCTCTTCCACCCCTGTGGACAGCCCACCCACCCCCTGGACACCCCGACCTTCCGAACATCCCTGCCACCCCTGTAGACACCCTCACCACCCATGTGAACAGACTTGACACCCCCGTGGAAAACTAGACCACCCCCTGGAGAGCCTGTACAATCATGGATAGCCTCTCCACCATCGTGGGTAGCCTACCCATCCCATTAGACACCCCTACCCCTCTAGATAGCCCCCACCCCCCCTGAACAACCCACCCACACCCCGTACCCCCTAGTACAGCACCACCACCCGCATGGACAGCCCACCCACCCCCTGGACATCCCACCCCCTAGACGACCCCCCCTCCCCCAGTGGAGAACCCGCCCACCCCCTAGACACAACCCCACTGGAAACCCCCCCCCCCCCACCCCTATGGAAAGTGCACCCACCCCATAGACACCATGTCCCCCCCTGGACAGCCTCCCCCCCAGTGGACAGCCTGCCCACCCCCCTGGACACCCCTAACCACGGGGCAGTCCCAACCACCGTAGACAAGCTACCCACCCCCTGGAAACCACCTACCCCTTGGAAATCCCCTCCACCCCATGTGGGTAGAACACCAACCCCCTTGACAACCCGTACCCCCCCGGGTAGCACCCTTAGCGACCATGGACAACCCCACCCCATTGGATAGCCCGCCCACCCCTTGACACCCCACCCCCTAGACACCCCACCCCCCATACACCCCACCCCCCTAGACACCGTGTACCCCTGTATAGCCCCCCCCCCCCCCCCCCCCGTGATGGACATCCCAATGACCCCCAAGGACATCCCACCCCCCCCCCCCCGGAAACCCCCCATCCCCACAGAAACCCCACCCACTGGACACCCCCAAAAACCTTGCGCATCCCCCCCATCCTATTAGATCCCTCCACGCCTGGGCCACAACCCCGTGGACACCACCCCACACTAGTGGACTGCATGCCAACCCCCCCCCCCCCCTAGACAGCCCCACCACCCCCTTGGACAGCCCGCCCACAACCATGGACACCCCCAACCCCCGTGGATAGCCCCGCCAACCCCGTGGACTGCCCCTCCACAGCTGTGGATATCCCGACCCACCCCTAGACAACCCTCCACCCCCAGGACACCCCAACACCCACATGGACAGCCTTCCACCCTTAGACACCCCAAACCCCTGGACAACCCCCCTCATGGACAGCCTGCCCACCACCCAAGACACCCCACCCACCTCCATGGACAGGCCCAACCCCCGTGGATAGCCCCTCCACCCCCATGGATAACCCACCCACCCCTGGACACCTCATACCCCCTGGATAGCCCCGCCAACCCCATGCACATCCCAACCACCACCTTGGAACCCCTACCCCTTGAGATCCCAACCACTCCCACAGATATCTCGCACACCCACTAGACACCCTACCTCGATGGACATCCCCCACCCCTATAGATATCCCACCAACACCCATGGACACCCCCTACCCCTAGACAGCCCACCACACCCGTGGACAACCCTCCCACCACATAAACAACCCATAACCCTTTGACAACCCTTCCACCCCTTGTGGGAAACCCACCCACCCCCTAGAGACCTCATCCCCCCCATGGACAACCCACCCACATATCAAATTCATATGAACAACATGTATAAAACATAGAATGATGTTCAAGGATTTCTTATATAATATTTTGACAATCTATCTATCATTATTGACCTGCATAGATCATTAATTTATAGATAACTCGTTGAAACTTATCTTGTAATATTGAATGATTTTTGGATCTTTAACTAATAACAACAATTCCCAGTATTCACCAATCATCGAAATCTCTACTTATCACCATAATTCGAATCGAGACAGCATGAATCTGCACCCATCTATCCCAAGACTACATTGTGTAATAAACCACTCATACCCAAACATAGGGTGCTCCCAACCATAATACATGGATCATATAGAAAAATTCAACACATGGTTGTCTGCATCATAAGAATGACCTATCGATAATGTTTCCAAAATGGTCCATCAACTATAATATTACAGTTCCCACCTTACTACAACTATTCTTATGTAAAAACACTGGTCTATCGTCCTCTTGTTTAATTAAACAACAAATGATAAGACCCAACCACCTACGTGACATCACATCTCTCAATCATGATATTTAATTACATGAATACATCAATAGATCATGTAAATTTCCACACATAAAATTAATCTAATTCCATGGGTAGATCCCCTACATTAAGGCTTCCATCCTTATTAAGAATTAGTATACAAGACAACTCCACTCAAATATTAGGTCACATCCAGGAACATATAATGACATAATTATATGATGATTCATATCATGTAAAACAATAGATAAATTATTGGGTTATGTAGAATTCCACCAAGATGTGATATGGGAAAACATCACATATGTTATTGGTGACACAATGTGTTATTATACTATCAAAACCAACAACGACGGATTATTTACCAACATACATTGTTCTTGTACTAACCCACCACACCCCTTTCATGGTGAGACTGTGTAGTCATAATGAATGAAAATATCACAATAAGATCCATAATACCATTAATTACAAGTAATGTAGTTGATCAAATGTGTATAATACTTAAAATAAAAAACACCATATATGTGTTATTTTAATTTAAACAGTTGAGCCCTCATTGTTTGTGACATCAATCACTTTAAAGCAATGAAATTTCAACAGAACCCTACATTCCAATGAATTATTTATTTGGACAGGCCCCATGCCTACCTCTTAAGAACAATAACCAAAAATAATAATGGAAAATACATATACTGTCATTAAATAAATATCTCAACTTTAAACATAAAAAACAATAATAATAAGTCCTAATCCCTTTTATCCTATAATTACCACCAAAAAAGGTAATATAATTCAAATTATTGAATACCTTGATCACATTCTATATTATTTAATGTCCTCAATAGTAACCATCATAACTAAGAAGTGCACTCCCCTACATTAATTAGTCAAACATATTCCACCATAAGAAGATTCACTCACCAATAATGAAGAAGGGAAAAAAAAATAGGGGAGGTCGTTGTATGATTCTTGCAAGAATTGTATTGGAGGGGAGGCTATTGGAATTGTTGTTGGGAGGCCGACAGAATCACGGGGGGGGGGGGGGGGGGTTCTGGAATCTTAGAGGAGATGATTTTCCATTATTGAGGGGAGGATTTTGAAATTGCATTGGAGGGGGTGATGTATGCTTGCTGGAATTGCAGTATTGCAGAGGGGAGGCTATTGGAATTGCATTGGGGAGGTGCAGGTTTTGTCCAGCTTATGTTGTGGGAGGTGCAGGTTTAAAGTGGGGGAAATATAGGATATACTGAAGGTTCTATAAATAGTTTTTATACATATATTACTATCATTATTTGGAAACCGTTGAAACATGTACGATGTTGGATAGTATGTGTACCAACAGTTCTTGAACTGTTTGTACACATATATACCAACACATTCCCTTAAACTGTTTGTAATCTATGCATTTGAACAACAAATACCAATGGTTTCTAATAAACCATTGGAATAGGGCTATTAAAATTTATAAAATACAAAAGGTTCTTGAAACTGTTGGCATAACCTTTCACAACGAATTCAGGCCCTATCCCAATGGTTTCAAAGTATTGGTATATGTCATATTTTCAATAGTGAGGCCTATAGTAATATTCTTTATCTATTATTGTGCCCTAGGTAAAGTCTTATTATTGATGTAACAAATACAACCAAATGTTGGTCCTCTACATAGAATTTTAATCCAGATGACTCATGATATACTCCCTGACCATGGTAGTGATACTCATATGTGTATCATGATTTTCACAATTGTGGAGTTGATTTACCCAAAGCAATTGTATCGCATTCTCTCATCAGATCTATTTGTGTATCTCTCTCTCATGGAAATTCCTAATGAATTTTAATTCTCTGAGGGACATCATTTGGCCTATCAGACCTAGGAGTGAGTTCTCCTAGATGAGTGGTTAATGGAATCTTTATATACAATCCCTGATGTGGGTATATGGTCATTTTGACTTACCATTAGACTACTGGTATGTGTTTTGAGAATATTTGGATATATTCATGTTATATGTAATGTAGAAAAATACTATGTAGAGCTAGCTATACATTTAAAAAATATTGAATTGGGGTTTTCAGGGTGTCCTGCTGAGTATTTATATACTCACCATACACGTGATTTTCCGGGCACCTATCATGTCTTATGCATATGAGAACCCTTTTTGACGGAGACCAGGGTGGACCAAGACAGAACATTTCTTTGTGAGCTTTATATAGGTTGAGGTGTTCATATGACTTCATTCTACAATTCAAGACCTATCTTTTTTTAAAGGATTGAATTTGCAGTTGGTAAACTCTTTCTTCTAGTGGGATTGTATTCTAGCCCAATTTAAGTTTCCAAATGTTACTTTTTGTTCAACTCTTTTATTTTGTTTTAGTAATATTCATTCATTTGGTTCCATAGTGGTTTTTATGATTCATTATTTTTGGGATTGGATATGTGTTCATGTATACATGTACATAGGATATGCCTCCCATGATACTTGAATGCATAATCGATGCTAGTCACCAACCCCAAGACAAATGGCTGCAGACAAGGGGAATCACAACATGGGACCCACCAGGATGGGTTGTGACATCTTCTTTGGGTATCCTCCATAGTTTTTCACTAAATACATAACAAATCGACATTATTCTAAAAAAAGGCCTATAATATTTGGGGAGGGGTGTTATAATGTAATTTTGGGAAGGATTATATACAAAATGTCTTGATATGTTAAGATATGATTGGGGAGTGAATGTCCTTTTATAATTAAGGAGGAGTGACATTCTTGTAAATACCCAAACCATTTTACTCTAGATGGGTATCCCTTAATAAAAGTGACCGAAAAATTGATCAATAATGTATAGTAAGTTTCATTTGTTCTCGAATCACCTACACCTAATGGAAATAAAAATGTTTTTATCGTGTTCTTCCTTGGTCATTAAGTGTACAAAATTTTACACATTTTTTTATAGTTGTGGTAAGTTGTGCCTTTTAATTTTTTTTAGGTAATAGGTCCTTTAAACCTACAATTTAAATAAGTTGTATCAGATAATTTAGTATTAATATTTAAAAATATTAATATCTAATTTATTAAATAAAAGTAATAATTTTTGTAACATTTATTGTCATACAAATTCATATAACACACAAAACCTTATCTTAAGCATATAAATTGTATTTAATTTTATCTATATTGAATCATCATTACGAAAAATAATTAATTTTACCTTATTTGATAATATTAATTATTTTCATTAAAAATATTGAAATAATTATTCTAAATTTAAATTAATGATATGGTAGAATTAAATTTAGAATTAATCTCATTGAGGTGATGAGAATGTGAGTTTCTAAATCTAAAAATGATCAAAAAGTTTACATTTATTTATAAAAAAATTTGAAAATTATTCCAATGAATAGAATTGGATTAATTCCTATAAAATTGAACTAAATTATCTTTGATAATAATAACAAATAAAATTTCTCTTTTTCAATTAATTAAATAAAAAATCATCTTTTAATTAAAAATTAGTATTTTTTAGTATTCAACAAAAAATTAATCTTCTAGGAA
Organism: Viscum album; assembly: GCA_963277665.1. Lineage (NCBI taxonomy): Eukaryota > Viridiplantae > Streptophyta > Magnoliopsida > Santalales > Viscaceae > Viscum > Viscum album. The sequence continues at coordinate 904,910,784 of OY728156.1, forward strand.
AAATATTAATAATTCATGATAACATATTTTTGGTATTCTAATTTAAAAATATTATAATATTTTTTTTTTAAATGGTAAAAATTAATTATTAATTATTTTATCAATGAGATAATGAATAGTAATTCTGAAAAAAATCAAAATTGTTTTTTATTTAAAATGACTATTATTTGGTTATTAATTAATTGAAAATTAAATAAAGACTATTAAACATATATTTTTATAAGTTACTTAATACTATTAATACACTTCATTAATATGACAATTTTAAATCTTGCATATTAAATAATATAATTTGTAGAATATTGTCGTACGATAAAACTTTTTCTTATGTGTAATACAAGTTATTGAAAAAACTCATTATTTCATTCAAGGAAAGTGAAACTCAGTGTGGAATGTAATTCATACTCATTGAGATATTTAATGTATTAAAAAATAAATATATCCTAAATTATTGGGATGTTACATTCCATGATATGCTTGGTGTTTCTTGTTACATATTCAATGGGAAAATTGTTATTATTTTATAATTTAAGTTATGTACATATTTTATTTAAAAAAAATTTTGGGGTTGAAATTGTATTTTTCTAAATTTATTTTTAAATTAAAAATTTTCCTTTATTTTAAATAATTGGAGGAATTTATATTGGAAAATGTATTAAATTCAATGTTTATATTTTATATCAATAAATATTATTTGTGACTCACAGAATGATTGTTATCTTACATATAGTTAATATAGAACAATATTTTCCGGAAAAAATATACATTTCATGTATACCCTCTCTTTCATTATGTCTCTTTGTTTTGTCTTAAATTTAATTTTTTAACTTTTTTGAATTGAATTTGATAAATTGACTATATATTTTGAATTAGAATAATTTATATTATTTATTAATTTAAAAATAAATTCTGAATTTAATAAATAGAAAAAATTGTAAATTTTATTAACCATGGTAATGGTAAAAATGGATTTATTAGGTGTTAAACTTAAAAAATAAGGTTTGTTGTCCCAAATTAAAAATTTAAACTAAATATTATTTGTCAAAATTTCAATCAGGTTGTTCATATGATTAATCAGTAGTATTTTTTAATCTTTTTAAATGAGAAATTACAATATCATTTTGGATTTATTTGTGAATTTTCCATGTAATTTCAAAGAGGGTTTCTTCCTTACCCACTTATAATAGAGAACATTATTCTCTCAAAATGCTAAACCTTTCATTCCCATTAACTCATCCAAATACTACCAAATCCTTCCCATATACTATGAAATATTAACGTGATTCCAGTATTCCCCAAAAATCCAACCATTGATTCCTTAAGAGTAAATCCAAAGGTGTTTTCTCTAAGAGGAGGTAATTATCTTATCAATGCCCTTTTATTTCCATTATTAATTTTTTCAGAAAAAAAATATTTGAATGAAATTACAATATAATAATACCAATATCTAAATTATATCTAGATTTTATTATTGTTATGTAATAATATTTATGCATCACCTCTTTTGTCTCACAATATTCAAAATCATTATTCGTGTGTACAATAAACCACCACCCCAATAACTGATATCATTCTTCTTACATCATTGAAAATATGGGATTTATATCATGTTGGAATAAATGTATATCTATGATATTTTTAAAATATTATTAATTATATAGTTTTGATATCATATATTCCTATATACATTCTATTCTATGAGCGATACCATAATGCCGCTTTTGTGTGAGGAGGTTTACAACCTTGCAGTGTAATGTAATTCATTTTACACTAAATATTTTTATTTATGTGAATGTGGATAATAATCATTGAAATATGTGATATAAATGACTTATTTATTATCCTTATGAAAAATATATCATTATTCATATAGAATACATAATTTTATTATTTTTTACTTTTATATATGATAACATTGTTCATGTACGTTGGGATTATTTCATCTATGAAATGAGGTGATTCTTTTTTTCATCACTATATCACATGAATTATATATATGATTATAAAAAAATTAATAATTTGATGTTTATGATATTATTATAATTCTATAGATATCAAATAATACATACATTTTTTCATAATGAGCATTGAAAAATGGAAATGTTATTTAGGATTACATATGACGTATCGTATCTATGGTCATAACAGTTTTCATTTTTCATAACCATTTTCATGATTGGTTAAAAAAATAATTATTCATATATAAATAATAATAATATTTCATGATTATTAATTTGGTGATGTTGAATAGTAACTCTTTGACCTTAATCGGCATACATAACCATTTTTGACACATAATAAAAAAATTGTAATAACATCTGACACAGACCTAAATTTATATAAAATAAAATACAAGATTGTAATAATTGAAATAAAATGGAAAATTATTAAAAAAAATGTTATCATTCAAGATGATAATGAATGTAAATGATATTTCTGAGATAAGGTACAATACTTCAACTCTATTCCAATTCATTGACCCATATTCTGATGTTATGCACCTATGTTCTTTTATATGGAATACACACATCAAATTTTAAAATTTATATCATGAATTTGTATATTATTAAAACTATTAATGTTATATTTAATGTCATTAATCCTTGGTTATTATGATTCAAGTAATTAAAACCTTTTATGGTGTTTTTAATATAAAAATTCTACTTTTAATTTTTTCCTTCTAAATCAAATTATTTCTTATACAAGCTTTTAAAATGATTTAATGAATTTTGAATATATAAAAAAGATAATTATAAATGTAATTTTATTACTATTTATTAATTTATTTTAAAATATTTATAAAATAATTTTCCACATTTTATATATAACATTTGCGAAATGACTTAAGAAATATTCTATATTTAATGTACACAGTGACAACAACTTCATCCAATATTTAGACCTAAAATGTATTTCTAGATTACTTTTCAATAATTATAGTTTACTTAAATATAAAACGGTATTTCTATGTTTTCAGGTCAATTTTATGTTAAAATGTTTTTTAAATTTAAAATTATATAATGATATATAAAAGTATATTTTTTTAAATGAGATTGAATTATTTTTTTGAAATACATTTATGATGAATTAGTTAAATAATAAATCATTTTATTCATGATATGGTAATTGAAAATTATAAGAAATTATGGGTTATCTCGATGCATCATGTATAATGTGATGATCCCAATTATAGATCACAAGGGAGAACTATATAAATCTTATATGAAGGGCTTAGAATGAATATATCTTTTTAAAAAATTGGTAAGCATGATGTAGATTACCCATAGTGTTAATCCCCATTATAGATCAATACTGATTATGATATAGCTTATAAGGATGTATTTATATGTTATATCTCTCTAATTATTTAGTAAATAATTATATTGGAATTGTGATGTATGGATATTCCAACTACAATGGTTTTTTAATGGTTTTATGAATATGATAGTCTATGTCATCAAAAAGGTGTTATTAGTGTTTTTATAAATTTTAAAGGCTTTATTGAGAAAAAGTGCTTTATTTCATACTCATAATGAATGTTGAAGATAATGGTAAATGTTAATTGAGTTATCTAACTTTTCATTACACATGGGGTTTTCATTATTTTTTATATCCATTATTGTGATGTTTTTCCTCACCCACGTATTGAAATAATTTTCAAAGGGTTTATGGAATTTTTTATGAAATAAAAAAGAAATGTTTAATGTGGAGAATATTTTACCTAAAAGTAAACCATGATTTATTTTAATATATATTTATTATATGATAAAATATACTAATAAGAAGTGTCTGCTTCTTATTTTATTTTTTATTCATGAGTTATGGCCATTTTATATAAATCATTATAACTGAAAGGATCCAAAAATTGAAGATAATTAATGTTTTACAAAAAACACAAGATTATTTACTAATTAACCTTAAATATTCAAATACCGAATGCTCCTCATAACTCCCCACACACTATTGACTACGTATTATTTTTTTGGGTGACAATATCACCTCTACTAAAAATTAAACACACTAAAAGTTATAAAATCTTAATGAATGTCCCATACAACAAATAAGGATTTCAATATCCTTTTGTAAGATATAACCAGAAAATTTACTCAATTTAAAGAGCCAATAATTTTCACTAAAAAAATATCGATAAAAATAAAAACAAATAAATTATATATTCAATGCATAAACACATATTTAATAACACATAACATCATATAAAAAATCATGAATTACATGTGTCGTGAGTTAAAAATATATTGTGAGAATGATGTTTCAGTAGCCACTAAAAGGTAGTTGAAAAAACCTATAGCGGTGCCAATGATTGTGAGTGCATATAATTAAATAATATTTCTATAAATATTCATAATATAACCAAGTAATAACATTATAATATATAAAATATCATCATTAATGAACTTAATTATTATAAAAAACTTTTAAACTTTTATATTTGTATTGATGCACTAAAAACATTGTTCTATATTTCATTGAAATACAATACAAAATTGAACCAAAAATAGTCTCATCATTTTTATTGATTAACTTATAATTAAAATAATTTTAAAAATGAAAATAATTATTTTGAATAATAATTTGGAAAATTAATTTTAATTCCATATAAATATACTCTCATACGAAAATCATTTATATAAATAACATACATAACCGTAAAAAAGCATACAAGATGAACACCCAATAATTTAATTTGTTATAACATACCAATAATGTATCCATTTTATCAATTTAGTGGGAAACATATAGCAATAACACATTTTTCCAATTATTATAACATATTAATAAAATAAATGAATTTTCTCTTAGGAAAAACAAGTTGAATAACATTTAACATCAAAATTTGGGGATAAGATTATATTAAAAAGTATTTCATCCACCTGAAAGAAAAATGAATATTGTATTTGACTACACCCTTAAGAAAAACATGTATATAAATAATTAACTTTACTCTTATGTGTAAAAAATAATATACTAACTAGCATCACCCTTATGTGAACCATATCAATACATTATTCATCTTCTCTCTTAGGGGGACAACATATGTCAAGTAATTCATCTCTATACATATTTATTTTTTCATCAATAATACATGCACGAAATTTATGAATAGTCAAAAATATGAGTCAATTAAAATTTGATCATTTTGAATTTCTCCATTTTAAATTTGAAATGAGATAACAAATTGATTATTTGGTCATTAACAATCTAGCCATATATTTTATATTAAAAATTAATTATTATCCATGATCTCAAATATAATTTTAATAATATCTTATTAATATCATTTATTGGTATAAATAATTTAATTTAAACAAAAAAACATAAAAAAATACCCAGGTATCAAATGGACATTCAAATTACATAATGATATCAGTATTATTAAATATTTATGATTAATATATACATTTATGTCTCATTAATACGAAATTAAAGAAACTCATGGGTTAGAGTGTTGGTAAAATGTTCAAAATTATTTATTTTTATTTAATTCAATACAAAAATTCCATTAACCACTCATTATAAATTTTCTCTTGGTTTAAGGAGTGATAGCCTTCTATTATCCTTATTGATTTATTCTAATTAATTCACTCATTTAATCAATAAAATGAAATATAATTTTCTCCTACAAATATTTAGTCTCCCAAAAATATTTTAAATTATTTATTTTTCATTAACCATAGTGAGAAATATAATTTTTTTGTAGACAGAGAAATTATTTTACCTATTTTATAATATTCGATTATTACTTATAATGTGAGAAAAATATATTCATTCATTTATTTATAATTAAACTACCTTATCTGGTTGTGTTTTTAATATTTAAATTTCCACAATAATAAATTACTACATCATAGGCAGACTAGAAAATAATTTCCTCATAAAAGAGTTTTTAGATAAGTCTTATTATGAAATATAAAATGAATCAAAAAAATTTATACAACTAGGTAACATTTTTAGGTCACCTATTTTGAAAATTCTCATTACCAACTTAATGAATGAACAAATTAGTAAAAATTACCATAATTATTATTGTTTATAAAAAATATTTATCACAGTTTAATTTTTTGAATTAAAACAATTCATCATATTTTTTATTCTTGGGATATCTATAAATAAGTTATTTCTCAATAACCAACAAACTGTGTTGGGTTGCGATAATAGCACTATTTGGTCTATAAAAAAGTCCACTTTAAAAAAATATTCTAAAAAATATAAACTACATTAATTTTTTTATTATATTTCATAATAAATGGATAATTTTTTAGGTCAACAATTTAATTTCTCAAACCAAATCATGCCCATGTAAATATTGAACATGACAATAAAGGTTGAATGGATTGAGCACCCTTCCCCAAACATCAAACATATATTGTACTATGTGAATCACCATCTGAATCTTTTCTAGGAATTAACATATAATCAATATAATAAAATAACATAAAACACGTATATATAAAAACCTTTCTTAAAAATAGTAAGACATAACCCATAAAGCCATATTTTTTAAATATATTTCATTTTAAAAATCATATTATTATAGATAAACCAGATTTTGTTGATTGAAAAATCTATTGCTAAAGAGTTGTGGGTGATCTTGAGGGCCCATTTTTTCTTTTGAAGCCCTAAAAAAATTGATTGTAATGTTCCACTCTTAAAATCATTGACATAACATGAACTATAATAACATAATTCTTATAACTATTATCTGTGATATAAGAAAATAATACTTTACATATAACTTCATTTCATTATCAGTAAATATAACCACCACCCCTAATGGTTGAGAGATACATTTTCATATAAATTATATAATATTGAAGGCCTATTAGTCCATAAAATATTAACAATATTTATGAGAATGAGGGAAAAATCCACAATAACGTCTTAAAAAAATAAAAAAAATAAAAAAAATATTATTTGTATTAGATTTAATTAATATTTAATAAACCCTAAGAATTATCTGAAAGAAAAATTAAGTAAAAGATATTTTTTTAAAACATGGTGTCTATAAATTTTTCTACTGAATATTATTGTAAATATCACCTGACAATTTGGACTTATATAAGTTAAAAAATCTATCAAAGAGATAAAAGTACTAGTAGGAGACCCTTTTTTCATTATTATTTATCGAGATGATATCTACCACCACATTTTTTCCCAATTTATTGGAAATTTATTATAATCATATAATTATTTGACTTAATGTATTTTATATAGGAAAAAAGTATATATCAAAAGACAGTAAGAGTGCATATATCGAATTCATGGACAAATTCCTTGTTATTTCTTTTGATTTATAGGTTACCTGAGTTATGATTCATGGAAAATTAAAATTCATTTATTATTTATAATATATTAATTTCATAAGTAAAAAATTTACTATGAAATTTTAAGAATTATACATTATTAAATAGTCAATACATTTGGATAATTCCACCCAAATATTGTAAAAATCATTATTGAGGATGACTCAATTTCATAGTTAAAGCACACAGACACTACATAATTCCTATTGGTAAAGCACTGTCTCTCCAATGAAGTTTATTATACAACAATCTAGATGGTTTTTTTTAAATTACAAGTTGGATTGAATTCATATTATACTGACATGGCAAATTATTAATGGCATAATTCCTGTAAACTATCCAATGGATACATCCATCATAAAAAACATTTAAATTTAATAAAAAATAGAAACCCCATAACATGATATGGGGTTCATAATATGGTTTATCCAATGTGATTCATCCCTAATAATGTTCTCATGTATTGGAGGAAGAGATCCATGATTATTATAATAAATAAATGAGTTATCAGGGTAAAAAATATAAGTTAATAATTTAATGTCTTTATTACCTTCACATTGAGTGGGAGGAAAATTATTATTTTTATAGATCAATGATTTTAAATTCCGAATGAGGTATATAATGGACCAAGTCACATTTATCCAACCATGTAGGGAGTTCATATTGTTTTAAGAGTTCGTCTCCAACAAATATAATTAACAATTTTTTCATCATTTCATTTCTAGCCCAATCCACATAGTGTTATCATCTTTAATAGAATAGTATCTAGGCCCATATAATTCACTTAAAGTGATAATAACTGATCCACCATAGTCAATAATGATTTCAAATTAATTAATAAATCCAAATGGGTAATGCTGATCAATAATTAATTTAAAGTCACTTATAGGGGATCCAATAGAAACATCTTCCCAGAGGGGACACATTATTCCTAGAAGGATGATCATGGGAAAGGATGACTGAACTAAGGGAAGAATATTTCTTACAATTATTCAAAAATTGAAACATATCACCCATGAAAAATCTTGTGTGCATTAAAAACAAAGGACAATAGCCCACATAACCCCCATGATGACCTCTTTTCCATGCTTTGAATATGCACCAACAATCTACCACAAATATATTCACTCGATCCTTATTCTTATGGATGTTTTCAATATCTTTCTTGGAACATATGTTAATAAAAACATCACTACTATAATCAGATTTCTCTAAATAGGAAAAATTATCAAACAACATTTATATAGCAGCAACCAAGTATCCATGAACGATGAGGTATTTGGTTGTTTCCTCATCGGGGTTCCTGTAGTTGATGAACCTTGAGGATAACTTGACACCCTTATATTTCATTTTCTCTTCTATGTGTATCTCTTTATTATGTATCCAGAAAAATGTAGTTAGTATTTTAAGGTATTCCTTTACACCAAATGATTATTAAATTCCTCTATCATAATAAAATTAAAACCAAAAAATGGTAGCTTTCCGTAATTTATAATTACTTACTGATAATAAATCCCTTAATTAGAATAACATTATATTAAATCATTATAACATAATCCAATTACATCATTAAACCACTATTTTCCACAAATATTAAATAAAACAAATCAAAAATAAATAACAAAAAAAATTTATTAAATTGCATAGATGTTAAAAGCTGACCACCATTAAACATTTCATCCACATAATGCTTAATTAAATTAACTAACACTACTATATTTTGTATACCTTACACACACCATCAATATTTCATAATAATAAAAATAAAAACCATGTTCAATATTCATTTGACTCTCTTTCACATTTTATTTATATTTCCCCATTAATATTAAGATCTATGTAGATATCCTTATAAATATGTAATCCCATCATCCATTATTATGATTAATTTATTTCAAAAAAATAAGAGACTTGATTCAAAATTTATGAATATAATGTATGGATAGTATATCATTACTCCTCATTTTAAATATACATTGTTTATCGAGATAATTATATGTGTTGGGGTGAATTTGTTTCAATATTTTCTCATTCTCTAATAAGGTGTAAAAATTAAAATTCGACTTATATTAATTCTCATAACAAAATATTTCATATATATTTATAAATGTTTTCTTTTAAACCCATAAATTGAATTATATTATATTTAATCAATTTTAGGTACAAAAGGGATTAAATTATCACAGAAAAACAGATTCAAAAATGGATTTAACTTATCATATTAGAATCATATCAAAATTCTATGGTATACCATCTAACATTTCACTATAAAAATCCACATATTTTTAATTGTCCTATATATATATTGACTTCATTTCTAATATATATCATATAAAATATATATACAATATATTTTCCAATCAAATAACATAATAAAATATTAAAAATCATATTTACTAAATAATGGATTCAAAATATATTTCATATTCATTTTCTCAAATAGAATAATTCATATATTTTAATCTAAATGCACAATGTATGTTCCTAATCATATCCCCATTATCTAATGAATATATCACCAATTATATTGTCCCTAATAAATAATAATGACTATGGTCATTCTTGTCTGAGTAATTTAAATACTAATTTAATATCAATTTATTCAAAATATATAACAAGGAAACATATATGAATGTTTATAATTTAATTTATAATAAACTATTTTAGTCATTGGAACTAATAATTTTAATAATAAATAAATTTATCAAAAACATAATAAAATTATAACAATATAATAAAATTCATTTATCATGTATTTCATATAATATACTCATCCCACATTTTTTTCATTTATTGTATATATAGCATATATATCTGTTGTAAAACTCTATGGTAAAATTTATTAAATAAAAATTGATCAAAACATAAAATAAAATATAAATGATTATAAGTGAATTATAATAGAATATTCATGAATTATAACAGTTAAATATTTATGATAATGATAATTTTACTAACCATTAATTTCTCATTTCGTTCATCTATAAATAATATTTAGAAATTTTTTATTAATTTAGTGTCGTCCTATATTGATCAACACATAAAATCGGTTAAATGGAAAAAATTTGACAATAATTATATAATATTGACATGTATTCTATAATCAGAATATTATTATCCCATCATATAGAAAACATAAACATGTATTCCATAGATATAACATCATTTGAGAATTTCTATATAAATTATTAAAAAAAATAATTCAAATCATGTCATCACATGTTATTTCATCAATAAATAATAAGATCATCATATATTAATACATTAATACATGGAAATTAATTGACCGAAATCTTCCAAATATACTCACCAAAATCACATCCAACTCCTTTTATGGTCATTTGACCTCCATGTTAATATGTATTTTTCTACAACATTGATTATTTTAATTACTTATTAGTCTACCTTTAACCTTTACGAATTTGACTATTATTCAGTATATAGGTTATTTCATTGGTCATTAATTTTTTTAATTTCATACTATTTATAACTTAAATATCATAAAATGGCTTATATCTATGTGGAGAAGGTCCCTCATATCATCTTTTGAAAATATTTTTGATTGTGGATGATGGTCAATACAAGTATTTACAACTATTAGAGTTCAAAAATGGATGGTTCTTGACCATATTTTTCATCATAAATGGAAATATCATGATGGTGGTCATCACATGATCTCAACTGCACATGTAGAAGTGAACTCTCTCTTATCTGATAATAAGTAATTGAAGGCCAGTTTTGGGCAGTCCTATGAACATATTCTATGTAATTTAAAATCAATAATATTGTATGGTCATTAGATAAGAGAAACAATGTTAATTAAAAGTTTCTATATGTCATATGGTTAACTAATGGATGTTGTGGTTGTCATTCATAATTGTTAGTGTGGAAATGAATAGTGTCATCATTTTCTGTAAGGTTTAGCATATCTAAATGAAAAATAATCCCAAACATTGGGGATGTTTCCTCATCAAATACCCCACAATTACATGTTCCTTTATGGTATATCTAGTTACTCTGTAACATGGATATCTATAACATTTACCACTAGGGTCAACTGGTCCATCACTATAATAAACTATATTTTTCTGATTCCGTCCATCTCAGCATTCTGATTTGGAAGGAATATCTCTATCTGTTCCTACCAAATACCTCTTCCATAAGTCATCTTTAGAAAACCACATTGATTAGACATCGTTTAGAGGAAGTAAAACTGTAATATAAAAAATTATAATATATTTTTACTTCCCATATGGTAAATTTGTTCCAAAAAATTAATTTATTATTACCCTAACAACTTAATTTATCTAAAACAACCATTGATACCAACTATAAGGGCCCCTACTTAATCATTACATAGTATTGAGATTATGAAAATAATGTTTGTGGATTTAAAATGAATATATTTTTATTTTAATAGTTTATTATAATTCGTTCTTATATAAGACAAATAATTTCACATTCATACAATGTAGATACAACTAATACAATATCCATTTATTATAAAAAATCTTTCAAAATAAAACAATATTTCATTATCCAGAAAAATATTCATAAAAGTCAACTTCACTACCTCATTTTCTATAACAGTCTATATTCTATATGAAAAAAATTTTAAAACTCTGGATCAATATAAAAAGCATAGTATGAGACATGAAACAAATAAAGTAACCATTATTCCTTGAATACATTATACCCACACAATTTTTTTCACAACGTCATAGTTTTCGCCCATAAATATTATTATCTTTAAAGTACATCATGAAATCAGAAAATTATAATATTACTCAATAGAACAAATAAATCTTATTGGTGACTTTTGGAACCAATTCCATATCACTCTATCATTTGGAATACCAACCATAGTGTATTCCATTAATATATTAAGAGAAGACATGCCCATTTACATTGTCTCATTACCAAAATCATTATAGAGATATCATGATCTCACACAACCTTAGTTTATCTTGAAACCATCCACAATAATAAAAATTTTATAAGAAAAATAACAAAATAATAACACATAAAACATGTATAAGGAAAAAATTATATTTCTAATTTGAAATATCTTTTCATTTTTAAAAATCGATGAAATCATAAATGAAACCACATTATTCGAAAATAATTTTTCTCATTTGAAGACATCATCTGAAGATTAATTTGATAGAAAAGACAGAAATTATATTTATTTTGTATCTGTTAAAAAAATATACCTTTTTAAAAAATGTGGGATGATTAATTTTAAAAGGTGTTTTTGAAAGATATATATTTACCTAGACACCAACTCATCATATACTATATTTTTCTTCCAAAATAATAATCATTGGTTGAAACAACAGTGTTTATATATACAATTGTGGTCTAAACTTACACATTTACACTAGTTGCTGAGATTTTGAGGAGTTGGTTGGAACCCACGTTTGAGGAAAAAGGAAAATTCAGTAAAATTATTTCAATGATTGATAAAACTGAGGATCATATAAAAAGGGATCCTAAGGGATTCATGATAACTAATGTTAATTTTGATTTCATGTTGAATTTTTCTTCTTCAATTTGATCTATTGTACATTAATTTAATTTTTTACCTGTTTTTGTTCTGATTTTTTTAGTCATTAATTATGACATAATGGATTTCACTAAAATGTTGAGGTTTGGTTTTTCATTGAAGTTAATGAATCTTCCTCCTCATATGTGAAAAGGAATAAAGGTACAATGTTTTTTTGGTTATGAAAAATATCCAACCAATGATGATGCATCAAATATCTGAGATAGAGAATAAGAATAAGAAGCAAATTGTTGAATTGGAATCTCTCAAATCCACGATAGATGGAATGAGATATGAGTTTAATGATTCCATGTATTGTAACCGTAAAAGTATTTAGGATTCATCTTTAGATACTTCTCTTACATATTATACACCTCAGGTGATTGATCTTGATCAGTTAAGGGAAGTTTTCAGAGAAGATGTTGTAGCAGCCTCTAGTGATTTCTGTCATGGAGAACCTTTGATTCCATAAGAAATTCTAATGATTTTTTAGAAAATAACATAGCATGATCATATAAATATAAGCATGTATTCCAATTATATTAATTATAATAGATAGAATACAACTTTTTCCATAATGTTACAACTTTCTCTGATTTATATAAATGATTTAATGGATGTGGTCTTCAAATTTATGGATTGTAATTATAGAATGCCTCCTATAAATCATACATTCAAAGAAAAAATGAGAAAAATGAAAAACATGACCCCAGAGTTGAACCATTTTAAAGAACATTAATATTTTTTATTTAGTTTGATAGAATGAGGGGGAAAAATATAATTAATTTTATCAATATGATGAAGACTTTTCAACATGTTCATGGAAAACAAGTGGTTTCCAATGAAGTTATCTCAATTATTACTCATTCATATCTCAGGACATGAGTAACTGGAGATCCATTAAAACCTTTTTCTACCAAATTCTAGCCTATTCCAATGTCTCATAGTGAATCTTTAACCCATATTTGGCGAATTGTTGTTATGGAAGACAATCCTTAGAGTATAGCTAGGCCCACCTATGGTGATCTGTCATTTCTACCTCAGCCTGATCCTTCTTCCTCAAATAAGAAGTAAGAAACATCCAGGGCTGAAGGAAAAGAACCCATAAAACATTCTATTATATATTGATATGTGTTTTTGTTTTCATAGAAATCTTGTGTTTTTTGGGATATGGGTTGTAATAACATTATGATGTTCATTTAAAATGCAATTACTATTTATTATTCTATTATACATATTTTTAAAAAAAATTCAACCTTTTTGATCATCCAAAAAGGGGGATAATTTATTTGGAATATTTATTTATCATTGATATTTTTTATAGTATAATTTTTATATTTTTTATTCATAATACATACATTTGATATATACTCTTTTCTTATTTATTTTCATTTATAACATTTTCAAATACCGTGAATTATAATTCTTGTTTTTTTTTATCTTACAAAGGATACCAGATTTAATCTCATGTAATAACATTGATGGTATATTTTTACATTTATAATATTCTTTTATTCCATGATATTTTATCATAAAAGGTGAGGTTTTAAACCTCTTATTTTTAATGATCATAATATCATGATTCTAATGTTATTAATGACTGACTTGTTTCTATCTTAGTAATGTATATTCTGAGATAGGGTAAATTATATAAGGAAGAGGTAACACTGAGTTTTCCAACCTCTAACACGGGAAAACATTTTCCATTAATCACCGCTAGCACTGAAATCTCACTGAGTATAATATACCACAAGAATATCACACTGTTGGGATGAAGAAATGAAAACATTTGCGACACTATCAGTTAAAACACTATTACGATGTCATTCATCCAAAAACAAGAATTTTTCTAAGAATATGTAACATTTGGAAATGGTACGACCAATATCATACCACCAAAATGGAAATTTTACTGAGTATATGAAATGATTAGACTTCACACTGCTATCCCAGGCACCACGTTTTGAGACACCGCAAACGTAGTGGAATTTCGACTATTTATAAGAAACAATCATTATTATTTAACTAGTCCGATGCTAGTATACTAATCCACCACCATTGTTCCTCTTCACTTATCTTCTCGAATTTCATTATAATAATGACTATTTTTTTGAAGTTAATGCCCCTTACTATTTTAATCATTATCTCATAAAAGATCAACAGAGGGAATTGAAGGGAGTGTTGGGCCATGAAATATAAAGAAGTAGATGATTCACATATTCTACTTGTTCCAATAATAAAAAGTGTAGCATACTCCTTGGTGAAGAATTTGTGAAAAAGGTTACACAGCATTAAATGTTATTAAATGATACTAATCTATGAGGCCAAACTACCTGAACATGGATAGATATCCACCTAGAATAAATATTTGACTAGGTAGCTGAACTACACCATCAAATCTACTGAAATTCTTCAGTCATTGTACATGTTTCAGTGGAACTCTATTTTCTAGAAGTTATTCATGATTTCAAGAGATAAGCTTCACTTCTAATTCAAATAAGGACTCACCAGATTCTTTGAAATAGGACAAGAACTTATAAACTCAACTCTTATAGTTTCCCTTGATCTATTTAAATTTTTTACATATTTATTAGTGTTTGTTCTTACCATATTTTATCATGCACACACACACTTTCTCGTATGCTGAAATGGAATATACTTGATATCTTCAAAAACTATTTCCTATTATTTAATCCCATGGATGGGATTTATAGAGGCCCTCATGTGTCCTGTTTATTTTTACTCCCCCAAATAACAATGGAAGAGGTGATGTGTGACCATAAAAGTTGTAAACCGTTGTGAGACATGATCAAGGTTTTGGATAATCTTGTTTATTTTATATAAATAATTTTTTGGCAGGTGATCACAACGTGTAGCAGATTTAGTCACAACATAAGACATAGCCTCTTGTATTCATTATTTCCATTGTGTGCATTAATTTTGTTTTACATTATTTTAACATTAAATAAAAAACAATTAAGTATAAAAAATATACACTTTTCTAAATTATCCTTGTTTTGTTTCATATATTATTTTGATCAAGTAAACATATTTAAAATGATTTAATGATATGTTATAATATTCATTTGAGATATATTGAATCTATATATAAATATTTTGAATGATTATGATCTATATCCTACTACTAATTTTACAAAGTTGGGATGTATTTAATCCTTTCTATGATATAAAAATAATACATTTTATACACAAATTTTACTCGGTACTCTATTAACCACCATCTTGAGAAATATACTACGACTAATGAATATTCTATTCCAAATAGATAAAAATTGATCTATTTAGAATATTGTAAGATGATGGGTCTCAATCAACTCTTTTAATGAAAATTACATATATGTTGATTATTTTTTTATCCTTATACTTTTGTTTTAACCCTTCATTGTCCATTATATCTTTTACTATGATATAATATAATTTAATCATTGATTGTAAATATAATTAGTATTAAATGAAAAAACGATAAATGAGTAATTAATGAATTTTGGAGACATATCCCAATTAACTTTTAGAAAATTCTATTTATAAAAAATTTGTATCATTTCATAACAAATAATTTATTTTAAAGGTAAATAATGTAAATTTTGACACATTTCATTACATAAATTTTTAAAAATATTATTACAAAATGAGAATTTAAGAAAAAACATTTCATATCTCTATAATATGAAAAATTAATATTAAAAATACATATATGACATCACCAATCTCAAATTATATTTATTTAAGAATTTTTAATAATATTTATTTCATATTTGTTTAAATTAATAAATTAGAGCATCATCATTGTGAATTCCATTAATTTAATTATATATATTATATAAATTAAAAATAAGTTATCATGATAAAGGCAAACACTTCTTATTTACAAATAATTTTTATAGTAGACTAGAACCCCTATATATCTCCATATAAATAATATTTTCCATGTTAAAAACAAAATTGTTAAAAAATGACTTTTCGTTGAATATAATATTATAAATGTAATACTCTCCTCTAAGTGGCTTCCAATAAAAATACATACAACCTGATGATTTTTATTGTCAAGACACACTCATAAAATAAAATTAAAAAAATGATAGGGTAATTATAAAATATCATCTTAGTTATCATTTTTATCTTTAACCATATTTATATAAATTAATTACTAATGATAGTATATATAAGGTCAACAAATTTATGGGAACAATTTAATTAATTTAGACCTTATTATTCCAAAAAAAACTAATTTTCAAAATTTATAATATTGATACTCTAAAAATTAAATATAAATTAATATCATTAATGAAATGAGAAAAAAAGTTTTAAATGTAAAAACAATGAAATACTAACAATATTTTTATATCCAATTTCAATATGAAATATATTCCAATGACCAAAATATTTATTAAATGGTAAAAATGTGATTAAATTATTCTTTAAAAACATTCAAATATTAAATTTTAAACAATAAATAGATTTGATGAAAAAGAACTTTTCAATAAAAATGTGATATTTCATTTAATATTCATAACAACATGAAACTTATAAAAAATAGAAAAATATAAAAAAAATAAATTTTGACTTTAAAAATTCACCAATAAAGTTAATTTTTTAAAATAGAACTTATCACTGTTAAAAAACAATATTTGAAATATGCTCAGTGTGAAAAGGTGGTAAAATTTATTATTTGAAAAAAATATTATTTTTTTAAACAGAAAAAAATATTTACCATATATTTCTATAGAAAATATTGTGCCTCTTAATTTTTATCTATTTCATAAGTATTTTATATATGAAATAATTTTATTCTATCATTACCTTAAATTTTACAAAGAAGAAGACTAAATCCATGATCAACCTTCCAGACATTAAAAATAATGTAATCCTTGCCTAGAGCCATTGTGATTAGTATATTGTTGATGCTAATAACTCACCATATAATGTTATTGTGAAGACAATTAATGAAATTCATGGCCCTATATACCTCTTTTATACTTAGAGAGAATAAAAATGAATTAGTTCTACAAAATGAGAGGACTATGCATCTACAATCAATGATCCAAACCGAAGCTCTATAAATTCTAATAAATGACCAAAAATCAGAATTATAGGAATAATTAATTGATGAAAAGTGTATTTGTTGGTTCATTTCAGATATATAATTTTTAATGATGCCGAATTAGTTTTTAAGTATTTTTACACCTTTTTTTATATCTTGGTTGGATTTTGTTTTTGGGATGTTTTATGTGAAATTAGAGAAATCTAGAAGTTGAAGGGGATGTGCATGGTTTCATATAGTTATGTAAATTTATGATGTTTTAAATATATATTTGTGAAACCCCACTTTAGAGACACGAGATGTAGCACATAGTTGGAATAATTCCATTCCAAATCATACGATCTCCCTCCAAAAGTAATGCACACTCAAACATAAGGTATTTTCTCGGTGGGAACATTATTTTCGAAATCATGATTCACATAGGAAAATTAAACCAACTCCTATGTGGAGGCGCATGTTTTTCCAAACCATATTCCTTAGCCAAGTGGACTTTGTGTTTAGGGTTTTAACCACAATAAAAAAATTTATCTTTTAAACCCCCTATTTTATTCTCAAAATCGTTCTAGCTTGACCTAAATCAATTTCTATCATTTTAATTCTCCTAGGACGATTCCACGACTATAAAAAATATTTTTTGGTGAATTGAAAATCTGATTGATAGATCAAATCCACTATAGTATGTAATCTCTTCTCCATTTTATTTCATATCTCATGCATATCTCTTTCAAAATTTATATGTTTGATTTAAATCCATTGTTATTGGTTTATATCTAGGTATTAATGGATCACGTTTCCGTAGATTTTAATATAAATTTTTTGCGCAAGATATTCCATGATGATGTGATTTAAATAATGATGAATAAATTTTTTACGGTTTTGTTTGTTAAAACATCCCTCAATGACCATGATGACGATTTTCTATTTTTTAGTTCCTATACACCTGATTTTGTGTTTTATTTAATTTAGTAATTTCAATTGACACTTTAGGAAACTGAAATTTAAATTTAATTAATTACATTATTTCCCATGAAATGATTAACCTGTAATTGAGAATATGTGATTAGCATAATTAATTTTATATATGTGACTATAAGGGTAGTTGATGTTATGTGGATATACAATTTAAAGTTGATGGATACATAATCAAATTCATCTATGTTTTGGTTTTCAATATATGTTTGGATTATATTGAAGGATTTTAAGGAAAATTGATTATTTAATGGTATTTACTGAACTTAGGGTATTTTTTGTTTAATTATAGAAATTAAGAACTATAATTCTTACTCTAAAGGATTATCCTTTTTTGGGATCATATGACCCTGTACTGACCATTTAATATTTGGTTAATCTCAAATGACAAGGTAAAAATATAGTTTATCCTCTGTGGATTTTGTGATTCTGTAGATGTTTATTCTAGCACATCAAGTGTGACCAAATCATCTTGAATACACATCGTTTGAAAAAAATGATTTAGGGTTCGAAATTTATTAAAGGATGAAACTATACGTAAAAATTAAGTATATATCTATATGCTCATAGTCAATCTCATAAATAAATTCCTCATCATTTTGAAATGGAACTTAAAAAATGTTGTTCGTTTACTTTTCCTACTGGGAAACTAATGATCAGTTATCCCATCCCATGATTATCATTTTCTTATTATTAATTTTCTATTGATCATGTTTTCTACCACTCTCCATCAGAACTTGACACATAGTTTATCGTCCATATCCATGTTTTCCTACATGAAATCTTTGTATGGGTTATCTCGGGTGACCTTTGAAATTCTCTTTCCTTCTTTTAAAGTGATAGTTTTATTGAATTTTTTTTGATTACAAACTTCCAATGAATTACCCAAGACTAGTATTAAAATTTCGAGGATGAAATTTCGAAAATAGGGGAAGCATTTAACACCTCAGGAATTAAAAGTATGTTATTTTTCATTAATGTAATTCAATAGCCTGCGCTTCACACAACACTGAGTTAGAGTGCACCAATACTTAAAAACTAGCCGTTAAAAAAGAGATTATGAATAGTATTAACTAAATTTCAAATTTCATATACTCCATATAATTTTTAATCCATTTTATTAGTTTTTTATATGTAATATAAGAACAAATACAATTTTTCGATAAAAGATATATTAGTCAAAAAATGATATTTTACAACATTTTAATGGAAAAACATTTTTAAAACCAATATTTTACACTATTATATAATAAATTTTATGAAATTAATTTATTCTTTATAATCGAGGCCTAAACATATATTTTGGATAATGTTTGGTTTATTTTATGATATCTTTCATATTTTGATGAATAGTGAAAAATACTAAATTTAAACTAAAAAAATATTTTTTAATATAAATAATTTATAGTGTTAAATTATGAATTTGAATGGGTTTGATGTATAATTTGATTATATTTTTATAATTTAATAAAATTTTGGTCATTAGATGTATTTCTCACTTTTAAATTTGAAATAAACACATGTCAATCATTTGATGGTTTTTAATTTTTAAAATCCCTATTTTCTATTATGACAATGGGAATGAATTTTAATTAATTACTGAAACTTATATGATTTTATCTTTTTAAAATGGAATTCAGTTTTGAATTTGTAATAACAATATTATCATTGGGTAAATTTTTGATATTTTTCTGATAACATTCAATTTTTCATGAATAGTGAAAAACTCTGCATTATAGTTTAAAAAAGACTTTTTATTAAAATAATTATTTATTTTATTTAAATTTAATCTAAATATATATATATATAATACATATATAATTTTAATCTAATTCATTGGATTCATTTTAAAATAAAATAAAATGAATAAAATGAATAAAATTAGAAATATAAAATCTTATTGAACTTTTTACAGTCTTTAGCCCACCTACTAAGACCATTTTAAAATTTGCATAAAACATAATTTTACCAATTCTATGAATTTAATTTCAATAATATGAGAGAAACTATTAATATTATAAAGTAAAATGATGTTCAAAAAGTTGAAAATAATTTTTGGAGAATAGTAACGTTTGACTTTTTTTACCTCGGTTAAAAGTAAATAGGGTAATTAATTTATAAAAATGATATTGTAATTACCATAATACTTGTATTAATTATACTGGACAACTATAATTAGACCAAAAACAACATTAGGAAAAGAATATGATCGTTTAGGTCAACTTGGATTAGATTTGGACATTTGTTATTATTTCATTTAAGAAAGAGATAAGAGTGTCAAATGGAATGATTAATAAATAAACCATCTGTAATATTGGGTAATACATAAGATAAATTTTACTATAATAATTCATTAGAAATATTAAAATATTTCATACATAAGGATTTTTTATTTATAATTTTGAGACATTAAATAAAGAAATTTATTTATGACACAATGATGATGTAGTAATTACAGCATTAATGAAAGATTAAAGTAATTGATATTATAAATATCCAAATAAATTTAAATTGAGACTTATGATAAATTAAACTAATTTAAATGGTTTATATGAAATTATATGCCTGATTAAATAAATTTTATACTAAGAGATAATGTATTGTGGCTTTCTAAATAAACAAATACTAAATTGTGTCAAAAAGACATAAATGAGTTTTTAAAACAAATAAAATATTATTAATTGATATAATATTCCTAAAAATATAAGGATTGGTAAAAGGACTTATATAAGGTTATATATATTAATAATGAACCACTTGGGGTTCACTAGGCTTATTTAAGTATTTTTATTAATAATATAATATAAAAATACAAAGAGACATGATAAATGTCAAACTATTTATCTAAGAGTTAAATCTAGAAGATAAGGTTAATATTGTTACGTAACCTATATAAAACATATTTTATGAAGTTTTTCGGCCCAAACCTACCTTATACTTTAAATAAATCATTTTGGAGCCATTGGAAACCGAAAATGATTTTATTATTAAATAATATTTCATGATTTTTAAAAAGTGATTGTCATCTCTCATATAAAAGGGTACTTCCCCTTCCCTTAATTTCACACATCCAAAGTCATTTGGCTCAACCAAAACCTGCCCAAATATCATCCCAAAATCCCTAACTTCATCATATAGGTTTTAATTTGATAATAAATCCATCTTAAGGATCACTTTTGATCAACTCAATAGTAAAACACTCGAAGAAGAGGTAATAATTTCACCACCCTCTTTCGTGTTATTTTCTTATTCCACATAATCTTTCATTTTATCTTTCACAACCCGAGATTTTATGAGAATTATTATTTTTAATTTCATTGATGTCTTATGTTTTATACTACACCAAAATTATCTTGTGCCATACACAACACCGTATTAGCTTGCAGTATACGCAACACTATTCTTGGTTCATGTTACACACAATTTCAAGTTCCTTTTGTAGAAATTATTCTACGCGACATTAAGTATTGATTTTGTTTAATGTATAAATGAAATAAGTTTTTATTATGTTATACGCAACACCAAACAGATCTTTCACTACACATAGCCCTGACTTGTCTTGCATTACACGCAATCAAGACATTCCTCGATAGCATGTGTAGTACTCAATACCTAGTGTCACTAAAAAAGATAATATTATAATATTATAATGAATTAGCCGTTATGAATAGTAATAAAAACTTTTTGAAATTTTATAAATTGTATCGTTCAAAGTAGACTTCATTTTTGGATTCAAAATATCGAATTTAGCCTAGGGTAAATTTTTTGTATTTTTCTGAAAATATTCAATTTTTTATAAATAGTGAAAACACTAGGTTACTATTTAAAACCGGAATTTTTATTTAAATACTTATTTATTTTATTTAAAATTTTTTAGGTCCAAATTGATACATAATACCTATATATGATTAATGTAATTCATTGGATTCATTTTGTCATAATTTTAGATATATAAAAATTTTATTGAACTTTTCACCGTCTTTTACCCACCTCCAAGGAGAATTTGATAATTTACATAAAAAATAATTTTACCGCTTCTGTGAGTGGAATTTCGAAACTCCGAGAGGAATTGTTAATATAAAGGAGTAAAATGTGGTTCAATGAGATAAAAATAATTTTGGTGAATAGTAACTTTTTACTTTTATTAACCACAGTTAAAATTAAATGGGGTAATTAAGGGTAAAAATTGATATTATTATTACCCTAACACATGTCCTAATTCTATTGGATATGTATAATTCAAACACAAATAACCTTAGGAATATAATATTTTCATTTAGGTCCACTTTTATTAGATTAGGACATCTATTATTATTTAATTCAAAGAAGAGTTAAAAGAGTGAAAATCAATGTTTAATAATTAATTTTTTTTAATATAGGGTTATACATAAGAAAAATACTACTATAAATATTCATTATAAGGATATAAAATATTTTTTTTAAATAATGGTATTTTATTTATAATTTTTATACATTACATAATTTAATTTATTTATGACACAATGATAATGCAGTAATTAACTTATTAATGAAATATTAACATTATTGATGTTATAAATACCCATATAAATTCAATTTGAGACTTTTTATAAATTCCAATAAATTTCTAGGATAATATGTCATGTTAGTGTTTATTTAATTATTTTATTTCAAACTAATCATGCAGTTATGATTTTCAAAAAAATATATTACCAAATAGTGTCAAAATTGACATAAAATAGTTTTTTTTATATATTATATTATTAATTGTTATTCTATTCATAAAAATATAAGGATTGAACAAATGACTTAGAAAAAGATATATATATTAATAATGAACCACTTTGGGTTATTTTGGCTTTTTATATTAACTTTATTAAACATATAGTATAAGAAAACAAGAAGACATGGTAAAAGATAAATTATTTAACTTAGAGTTAACTCTAATCGAAAAGGTCCAAATAGTTATCTAAACATGGCTAAAACCTATTGGTTGAGAGGATTTTGACCCATCCCATATTATATTATAAATAAATCAATTTGGAGCTATTATAAACCGAATATGACTTTATTATAAAATAATATTTTTTTCCTAAGTTTCCCCTCTCCCCACTTATAAAAGGGCACCTCCTCCCTCTTCTCTTTACACAATTTTGAGCCTTCTAGATCAGAAAAAACCTGGCCTTTTCCATTACCAACTTCCCTATAAACATTATAGAGGTTCTTTTCACCTAAAAATACCAACTCTAGTTCCTTAAGAGGAATCAAAAAAGAGTTTGATCAAAGAAGAGGTAATCTCTTGTGCCGATTCTTTCAAGATTCATTCTTCTTCAACATATTCTTATTTTGTTGTTTAATTATAAAGTAATAACATAAGTATAAATATTATAATTATAGGTTATTATAATTAATAAAAAACATCATTTCACCTTCTATCCATCCTATGGAAAATGAAATCACCACGCGTGCATACGTACGTAATACATTCTCCACGTCGTGGTGTAACCTGTATTTCCACCACCACCTTACTTGGATGGTTATAATGGTGTAAATAATGATGATGTATAGTTATCATAACATAATACTTATTCTGAGATATTATATCATCCACTCTAATTAAATTAAATAATTATGGGAACGATATCATCGCTTTTGCGTATGTACGGATTACCGTCTCCACGACAAGATGAGATTCATTCTCCATGTTAACCTCTCAAGAATGATTATAATGTATATATAATGAATAATAATAAAATATATGACATGATAATGATACTATATTTATATATATATATATATATATTTCATCTACTTACTTACATTCAAGTTAATAAGGAACGGAAAACGTCGTTCATGCGTACGTACGTCCTACCGTCTCCATTAATGGTGTATTTCATTTCATTTATCTTTCTATTATATATATATATATATATATATACTGAATATATATAATATATAAAAGATGACTTTCATTCTGGAAGAAACTAAATAATGATTTATGTAATAATATTATAAGGAACAACAAGTCCAAACACGTACGATAAATAAAACGATTTTACCCAAAATACTGCTTTAACCTAGAATTTACAAAAAGAACAGGTAGTATAAAGTAATAAGTGAACCATATATGATATCATAAAAATAAATATGATTCATTAATAAGTAAATGACATGATTTAAATCATTATACAGGAGGTTTGTATACGTATGAAGCATATCAGACCTATGGTAAGGGATATTTTTGCAATTATATTTTTATCCAAGATTGCTTATACGTAAGTATTTACTGGGGTTATATTTTTCATCCATGTCCAAAAAATATTTTTCATAAAGTGTTTAATATTCTTCCATGTATGATTAAAGTAATTTTTACCCTTCTTTAACTTTTACATTGTGTTGTGGATGGAAACTTTTTTTTGATTACCATACGTCGTACTTTTTTACTTTTCTGTTAAATGTATCTGGATGATGTTTTTTATACGGCATGAACAGGTTTTTACGGTTTCATAACACCTTATTTTCATGAAGATTACTCTACAAGATTTGATGACTATTTTCAAAAAAATACTTTTGTTTTAAAATTTCATGTAATTTTTTCAAATGAAATCTATTTTGAATAGGAAAGGATATTTTCCTTAATAATTTATCTCAAGTGTTTTATCAAAACCATTTTCCATCTAAGATGACATTATTTAATATGTGTATGTTTCAAGTATAATGTGTCTATTAGATACAAGGTTTCACTCATCTTATGATGAAATGATATCCAATTTTTATATATGGATTATGTTATGATGTGATGATGTTTATGAAACCCATTTTATTCTTTGGGTTATGATGAATAATTTATGTTTATTTTGTCGAACAAGTAAGAATGATTTAATTATGAGATGGGTGAGACCTATATCTCCCTCCAATTCATTGGGTAATGATTTATATATCATGATATAGACATGGATGTAATGGTATGTTAATCCGGTTCAGTGTTTCAGGACTAGAACGAGGAGTGAACTTGATTCAGAAAGGGACTTCATCCACTAAGATGGTCTTGGCAGCAATGCCTTGGCTACAATAGAAATAATATCATGTTCTTAATGGGTTTCTACAATTACATGTTTCATTCCCATTCTATTTTATTATTATTTATGTTCGTTTATGATATATGCCTTACATACTTCCAAGATTTATGTCTTTGCTCAAGATTTTGATGTTTAGATTTTATGCTCAAGTTTTTACATTCAAATGTTTATGGATTGTATTATGTTCTCTATGTTTACCATTACTGAGCATTTGAGCTCACCGTTTTTATGTTTTCTTTTCCCTAGGATATAATGAATGGTTTTAGGTAAGAAACAAATGGGTGAGATCTTTATGGGAGATGTTGAAGATCTTTCACCATTATTAGAAGATTGTATTCCGAGTTTCCAAAGACACTAATCTATTACGGTACTTGAGTGTTGGTTTTTGTTATGTATTAAGTATTCCACAAAGGTAATGTAATGTCTATGTATGTCATGTTTGGGGTCTTTACAGTTCGTATCAGAGGATTGTTTTAGTCAACCTTTGGAAACTAGGATGCAAAAACATTAATGAAATCCCTGGAGATATTTCTAAGGTATGTCTTGGGATGTCTCTAAGGTTAATTATATGTAGATGTTGTAGTCCTAGAATTAGAGTAACCCTATTAGAATTAAACCTAAGATGTTATATATTGATGGTACTCCCCCTTGATTATGATTATTTCCTCTGACACTATTTTTTTTGGTTTTATAAAAGGGATGGAAACAAGAAGATTCACGATAATGGAGGATATGATGTACAATGGAATGATATTCTTCATTACGAAACCAATTGAAATTGGATCTGAAGGTCCACATATCGTTATTATGCATAATCAGAAATCTCCTAATATGATCAATAATCTCAACTTTGGTAAGTTTTCCATCTCAGTTAATAAGAGAAACATGGAGTTTCATGATGATCATAGATGAAAAAATGTTCAATTTCCCTCGTGTAAATCTTGAGGGAAGAGCCATCCGGGAGAATGTTTCAAAGGAACTGGAAGATGCTTTGGGTATGGAAAAGAAGGACACAAATCCAGTAATTGTGAAGCAAAATGTTCATTTAACACCATAATTAAGTATAATGGTATTACTAAGATATCAACAATGTTTAAAATTTTTAATTGTGGAATGTACGAGAATTATGTAAAGCAATGCTCTATGGAAAGAATTCCATGAAGAGAATCAGCCTAGTTGTATGTGTAGTATTTCTGTTGATGATGATGAAGAGACTACAAATGATATATGAGATGCATGAAATGATGAAGCTCAGTCAGTGGTTTAAGAAGATAGTGGAATTATTGTATGTTTATCATTAATAATGTATGGTATTATGGAATAATGAAAAATCTATGGATTGTTACACTGTTGTCTTTCCTTGAGTTTTTGAATGTATATGATGAATGATACGGGTAACCATGAAAGGTTATTCAAAATTTTTTGGAAGCTAGATAATATGTGCATAATGAAAGGATAAATAGATAATCATATGTGTGATAGTATTAATGATCTCATGACTCGTATAAAGACAATGTCATATCAGGGTTTGAGTATACAGATTTTTGAGATTTTGGTATGTGGAAAGAGTTAACTTTTGACAACATTCATGTTTTCACTAAGGTTCAGTGGGTATTCCTTTTTCAAGATAATATATGATTAAGGTATTCACATGTTTGGAATGTGACCAACAAGATATATTTTATGATATATGGGTGGTAAATTATGTTATTCATGTACTTGTTATGTAACATTTCAAGTAATCGTTTTCTTTATATTATGAGATTGGACATATATATTTTGGATAAGCCTAATGATTGGAATGGATTATGAAGGACATCAGATATTACTATTAAAGGATTGATTTTTTTTAATATTATTTCCAGAATGTTATAATTTTGTAGGAGTAGAAAAAGGACAACACATAGGACGGGCGACAACCGGTCACGTTAGGCAAGGATGCGGGAATCGAACCCACAACCAATGTGTGACATGCCTTTATCGCATAACACTTGCCTAAAGGGACTCTTTAGTTAGTATAAATTAGTTTCAATTTATTATGTGGTATGATATAAAAAGTATACTTCCATTTTAGGAACCATATAATTTTAATATCACCATAGATGGACTTCTGTATATTTAGTAACGTTTTCTAACCTTTTATTTGAGATATATAGAATGACCCACTGTTCTATCCCATGATCTGATAACATTTCATGAATAACAAATTCAACTTCATTTCTTTAAGAGATTAGTGGAAATTGTTCAAGGCACGAACAACGGTATTATTGTACCAAAATCATGTTAGTATTTCCTTTAATTCAACAATTCTTTAACATTAGGTAAATGATCATGAAATGAAAATGTTGTCATAGTGATCTTATATCTGATGTATGAGATGGTACCATATATCATCACAAATTTTTGGCTTTGTGATTGTTGAATTTTTTATTGCCATGTTCTCTACTACTCTCCATCAGAACTTGACGGTTAGTTTTCTCTTCCATATCTATATTTTCACCTATGTTCTCCTATGTGTAAACCCAGTTATGAGTTAATTTAGTTAACCGTTATTTTTCATACTTCACTTTTTAAAATTATGTTTTAGTATTCCTTTTTACGATGTGGGTTTCTATGATAGAAACTTTCAAGTAGAAAACCATTTATAACCTCAACGAATTTCGAGGGTGAAATTCATTTTAAGGGGGGGTGGGGTCGAATGTAATTACCCGAGATTTTATGAGAATTATTCTTTTTAATTTCTTGGATATATTGTGTTTTACGCTACACCAAAATTAGCTTGTGCTATATGCATCACAATATTAGCTTTCAGTATACGCAACACTATTCTTGGCTCATTTTACACACAATTTCAAGTTCGTTTTGCAGAAATTATTCTACGGGACATTATGTATACATTTTGTTTAATTTATAAATGAAATAAGTTTTGATTATGTTATACGCAACACCAAACGGAGATATCACTACACATATCCTTGATGTGGCTTGCATTACATGCAATCAAGACCTTCCTCGATAGCGTGTGTAGTACGCAATACTGTGTTTCACTAAACGAGATATTATTATAATATTATTATGAACAAGCCGTTATGAATAGTAATTCCCAGTTTTTGGAATTTTTTAAATTTTATCTTTCAAAACAGACTTCATTTTTGGATTCATAATATCAAATTTATCCATGGGTGAATTTTTGGTTTTTTCTGAAAATATTCAATTTTTTATGAATATTGAAAACACTAGGTTACTATTTAAAAACTGACTTTTTATGTAAATAATTATTTATTTTATTTAAATTTATTTTAGGTCAAAATTGATAAATAATACCTATATAAGTTCAATGTAATTCATTGGAGTCATTTTATAATATTTTTAGATATAATAAAACTTTATTGAACTTTTCACCGTCTTTTACCCACCTCCTATGAGAATTTGAAAGTTTATATAAAACTTAATTTTAGTGCTTTTTGGAGTGTAATTCAAAAATATGACAGACACAGTTTATATCAAGGAGTAAAATGTTGTTCAATAAAATAAAAATAATTTTTGATGAATATTTACTTTTTACTTTTATTTACCATGGTTAAAAGTAAAATAGGGTAATTAAGGGTAAAAATGATATTATTATTACCCTTACAGAATTCATAATTCTATTGGATAAGTATAATTCGACCAAAAACAACCTTAGGAATATAATATTATCATTTTGGTCCACTTGGATTAGATTAAGACATTTATTATTATTTAATTCATAGAAGAGTTAGAAGAGTTAAAATCAAAGATTAATAACTAAATGTTTTTTAATATAGGGTTATACATAAGAAAAATACAACTATAAATATTCATTAGAATGAAAAAAATATTTCTTACATAATGGTATTTTATTTATAATTTTTAGACATTACAAAATTTAATTTATATATGACACAATAATGATACATTAATTACCTTATTAATGAAATATTAACATAATTGATGTTATAAATAACCAAATAAATGTAATTTGAGACATTTTATAAATTAAAATACTTTTTATGGTCAATATGACATGTTAGTATTGATTTAAGTAACTGTTTAAGAACTAATCATGTTGTTATGATTTTCACAAAAATCAACATCTAAATAGTGTCAAACTTGACATAAAATAGTTTTTATAACAAATATTATATTATTAATTGTTATTATATTCCTATAATATAAGGATCAGCCATATGACTTAGATAAGGTTATATATTTTAATAATGAACCACTTCTGGTTCTTTTGGCTTGTTATAGTATGTTTATTAACCATATAGTGTAAGAAAACAAGAACACACTGTAAAGTTAAATAATTTAACATAGAGTTAAATCTAAATTCTAATGTTAAAAAAGTTACCTAAACTTGTCTAAAACCTATTGGCCGAGAGTATTTTGACCGATACCCACTTTATCTTTGAAATAAATAAATTTAGAGCTATTATAAACCGAATATGAATTTCTTATAAAATAATATTTTATGTTTTCTCTAAGTGGCCCCTCTCATCCCTTATAAAAGGGAACCTCCTCCCTCTTCTCTTTACACAATTTTGAGCCTTCATGCTCGGCCAAACCCTGCCCATTTCCCTTATCAACTTCCCTGTAAATATTATATAGGTTATGTTCTCCTAAAAAGACCTACTATAGTTCCTTAAGGGGAATCTTAAAAGGTGTGCGTTGAACAAGAGGTAATCTCTTCTACTGATTCATTCAAGTTTCTTTCTTATCTGACATATTATTCTTTATTTGTTTCATTATAAAGTAATAAAATAAGTATAAATATTATATTGATATGTTATTATAAATATCATAAAACCCCATTTCACCTTCTATCCACCCAATGGAAAATGAAATCACTGCGCGTGCGTACATACGGAATACCATCTCCACCCAGTGGTGTAATCTGTTTTTCCACCACCACATTAGTTGGATGATTATAATGGCATAAA
Organism: Viscum album; assembly: GCA_963277665.1. NCBI lineage: Eukaryota > Viridiplantae > Streptophyta > Magnoliopsida > Santalales > Viscaceae > Viscum > Viscum album. Next base: position 904,941,701 of record OY728156.1, read on the forward strand.
GAATAACTATATATAGTTATTATAACATCATACTGATTCTGATATATTATATCATCCACTCTAATTCAATTCATTAATTATGTAAATGATATCATTGCTCGTGCGTACGTACGGATTATCATCTCCATGAAGCGATGAGATTCATTCTCAAAGTTAACCTCTCAAGAAAGATTATAAAGTATATATAATGAATAATAATTAAATATATGACATGATAAAGCTACTTTATATATATATATATATGTCATCCACTTACTTCCATTCATGTTAATAAGGAAAGGAAAACAACGTTCATACATACGTACGGCCTACCGTCTCCATGAAAGGTTTATTTCATTTCATTTATCCATCTATTATATATATATATACTAAATATATATGATATATAAATCATGTAATACATTTTGGGAGTAATTAAATAATTATATAAGTAATAATATTATCAATAACCACACGTCCAAACTCGTATGATAAATAAAAAGATTTTACCCAAAACGCTACTTTAACATGAAATTTACAAACGATAAGGTAATATGAAGTCATAAGTGAACCATATATGATATAATAACAATAAATATGATTCTGTAATAAATCAATGACATTATTTAAATAATTATAGAGGAGGTTCGGATTCGTATGAAGCATATCGGACCTAAGGTAAGGGATAAATTTGCAATCTCATTTTTAACCGATATTGCTTATACGTAAGTATTTGCTGGGGTTATATTTTTTATCCATGTCCATAAAATGTTTTTCATAAAGTTTTTAATATTATTCCATGTATTTTTAAAGTCACTTTTACCCTTCATTGACTTTTACTTTGTGTTATGGATGAAATATTAATTTGGTTTACTATATGTGGTGCTTTTTGACTTTTCCGTTAAAAGTACGAGGATAATATTTTTTTATACAGCATGACAGGATTTTTACGGTTTCATAACATTGTATTTTCAAGAAGCTTACTCTACATGATTTCATGACTATTTTCAACAAATTACTTTTCTTTTAAAATTGCATTTCATTTCTTGAAAATAAAATGATTTTGAATTAGAAAGGTTATTTTCCTCAAGAATTTATCTCAAGTATTTTATCAAAACCATTTTTCATCTAAGATGACTTTATTTAATATGTGTATGTTTCAAGTATAATGTCTCTATTATTTATATGGTTTCAATCCTCTTATGATGAAATGATATCCATTTGTTTTATAAGTATTATGTTATGATGTGATGATTTTTATGAAACCCATTTTATTCTTTGGGTTATGATGAATAATTTTTGTTTATTTTGTGGAACAAGTAAGAATGATTTAATTATGAGATGAGTGCGACCTATATTTCCATATCATTCATTGGGTAAATATTTATATCTAATGAGATTGACATGTATGGAATGGTAAGTTTATCTGGTTCAGTGTTACAGGACTGGAACAAGGAGTGAACTCGATTCAGAAAGGGACTTTGTCCACTAAGATGGTCTTGGCATCAATGCCTTGGAAACTGTGGAAATCATATCATGTGCTTAATGGTTTTCCACAATTACATGTTTTATTCCCATTATATTTTATCATGATTGATTTTCCTTTATGATAAATGCCTTACATACTTCCAAGATTTATGTCTTTGCACAAGATTTTGATGTTTAGATTTTATTGTCAGGTTTTTGCATTCAAATGATTGTGGATTGTTTTATGTTCCCTATGTTTACCCTTACTGAGCATTTGAGATGACTCTTTTTATGTTTTCATGTCCCCGGAATATAAAGAATGGTTTTAGGTATGGAATCAAAAGGGGGAGATCATTATGGGAGATGTTAAAGATCTTTCACCATGATTAGAAGATTGTGTTCTGAGTTTCCAAAGACACAAAACTATTAATGTCCTTGAGTGTTGGTTTTTGTTATGTATTAAGTATTCCAAAAAATTAATTTAATGTCCAAGTATGTCAGGTTTGGTGTCTCTACAGTTGGTATTAGTGGAGATATTTTGTCAACCTTTGCAATCTAGGATGCAAAAACATTAGTGAAATTTTGAGATATATTTCTAAGGTATGTCTGGGGATGTCTCTAATGTTAATTATAAGTAGAGGTTATTGTCCTAGAATTACTTTAACGATACTAGAATTAAACCTAAGATGTCATATATTGAAGGTACTACCCATTGATTATAATTTTTACCGCTCACAATATATTTTTTGGGTTTCAAAAAATGGCTGTAAATAAGAAGATTCACGATAATGGAGGATATGATGGACAATGGAATGATATTCTTCATTTGAAACCAAATGAAATTGGATATGGATGTCCACATATCGTTATTATGACAAATCATAAATTTCATAATATGATAAATAATCTCAACTTTGGTATGTTTCCCAACTCAACTAATAATAGAAAGATGGAGTTTCATGATGATTATAGAGGAATGAAAGTTCAATTTTCCTCATGTAAATCATGTGGGAAGAGGAATCAGGGATAATGTTTCAACGGAACTGAAAAATGTTTTGGGTGTGGAAAAGAAGGACACAAAGGCGGTAATTATAAAGGAAAAGGATCAGTTTACACCATGTACAAGGATAATGGTATTGCTTGGACATCAATAATGGTTAAATTTGTTAAATTTGGAATGTACGAGCATTATGCAAACAATGCTCTAAGGGAAAATTTCCTGGAGAGAATCAGCTTGGTTGTATGGGTAGTATTGATGTTGATGATGATGAAGAGACTACAAATGTTATATGAGATGAAAGAAATGATATAGCTTATTCAGTGGTTTAAGAAGGTAGTTTAATGATTATATGTTAATCATGAATAATGTTTTGTATTATAGAATAAAGAAAACTCTAAGGATTGATACCTTGTTGCCTTTCATTTAGTTTTTGAAAGTATATGATGAATGGTACGGGTAACCATGAAAGGATAATTAATTATTTTTGGAAGGTAGATGATATATGCATAATGAAAAGATAAAGAGATAATCAGATGATTGATAGTATTAATGAGCTCATTACTGGTATAAAGACAATGTGATATCATAGTTTGAGTATACATATTTTTGGGATTTTGGTATGTGGAAAGAGTTATCTTTTGACAACATTCATGTTTTCATTAAGTTTCCATGAGTATTCATTTTTCAAGAGATTACATGATTAGGGTTTTCACATGTTTGGAATGTGACCAACATGATATATCGTATGATATATGGGGGAATAAAAGATGGTATTCAAGTGCTTGTTATGTAACCTTTCAAGAAATCATTTTCTTTATACTATGCGATTTGGACATATGTATTTCGGATAAGCCTAAAGATTGAAATGTATTATGTTGGAAATCAGATTGTATTGTTTATGAATAGAATTTTTTTAGAGATTATTTCTGGAATGTTATAATAGTGTAGTTTTAGAAAAAGGACAACCCATAGTACGGGAGACAACCCGTCGCATCAGACAAGGATGTGGGAATCGAACCCACAACCGAAGTGCGGAATGTCATTATCGCATACCATTGGACTACAAGATGTCCCTTGTCAGTATAAATTAGTTTAAATTTATTTTGTTGTATGATATACGATGTAAACGTCCACTACGGGAAATATGACTATTTGCAGTGGGTTATTTGCGATCAGAAGAAAGCCTGTCGCAAATAACCCGTCCAGGAAGGTATTCGCGACGGGGAAAAGTGCCCGTCAAAAATAATCAATTATTTGAATCAGGATTTCATATCTCGTCGCAAATGGTTTGGCGCGACTTGCGCACCAAACGACACGAATATCATTTGCGACGGCGAGATGTCCCCCAGTCACAAATAGTTTGGCGCAACTTGCCCTCCAAATCGCGCGGCTTCCTCCCCAAACCACCTAGGGGTATTTGCGACGGGACCCATCCCAAATACCAGGCGGCGGTCAATAACTTTTTGCGATGGGATGTCATCCCATCGTAAAAAGACTGTCGGAAGGTACTATTTGTGACGAGACACGTCGCAAATAACCTTTTATCCTCCGATAGTAAGTAATGCGGTCGAGGTTAATTGTGACGGGCCCCATCGCAATTACCACCATTTGCGACGGGAATCCCATCACTAATAACCCCGTCACAACTAATCTAACCTATATATACCCCCATCCGTTTTATCTTCAAATCATTCAGATCTTGGCCTCACACTCTCTCTCTCTGTCTTTATTCTTCAGTTAAAAAAAATCTATTAGTTCTTGTTTTTTATACAAGAGAAATCGGAGAGCATCAATATCATTAGAATATCAAAGTTTAAGGTATTTATATTTTAAATTTTTTATATTTATTTTAATGTTTTATGTTAATTTTAATTTTTTTTGATTATTTCTTATTAAATTAAATTTTAATTGATTTCTATTTATATTTAGTTTTACTAAGAAATTGATATTATTAGTTATAATTATAAATAATTAGTAATAATTAATATTAATTAGATATAATTTCGAATAATTAGTTATAATTAATATTAATTAGTTATAATTATCCAAAAATAGTTATAATTTTCAAAAAATAATTATAATTAGCAACAAATAGTTATAATTAGCAATAAATAGTTATATTTACCAATAAATACATATATTTAACAATAAGTACATATAATGAGTAATAAGTACATATAATTAGGAATAAATAAATATAATTATGAATAACTAGATATAATTAGGAATAACTGCATATAATTAGGAATAACTAGATATAATTAGGAATAACTATATATAATTATGAATAACTAGATATAATTAGAAATAACTAGATATAATTAGGTATAAAAAGATATAATTAGTAATAATTTGATATAATAAGATATAATTAGTAATAATTAGATATAATTAGATATAAATTGTAATAATTTGATATAATTAGATATAATTAGTAATAATTAGATGTAATTAGTAATAATTAGATGTTGTTTGTAATAATTATATATAATTAGTAATAATTAGATATAATTTGTAATAAATAGTTATAATTAGTAATAATTAGATATAATTAGAAATAATTAGATATAATTAGTAATAATTAGATATAATTAGTAATACATAGATATAATTAGATATAATTAGATATAATTAGATATAATTAGTAATAATTAGTAATAATAAGTAATATTTAAGTATAATTAGATATAATTAGTAATAATTAGTTATGATTAGATATAATTAGTAATAAATAGCACTAATTAGTAATAATTAGTAATAATTAGTAATAATTAGCAATAATTATTAATAATTAGTAATAATTAGTAATAATTAGTAATAATTAGTAAAATTAGTAATAATTAGTAATAATTATGAATATTTCGTAATAATTAGGAATAATTAGGAATATTTAGGAATATTTTTCTATAATTAGCTATAATAAACTATAATTATCTATAATTATCTATAATTAGTTATAATTAGAAGTACATAGTAATAGTTAGCAATATTTAGTGATAGTTAGCAATAGTTAGCTATAATTAACAATACTTAGCAGTAGTTAGCAATAGTTAGCTATAGTTATAAATAGTTAGAAATAGATAGCAATAGTTAGCAATAGTTAGAAATAGTTAGCAATAGTTAGCAATATTTAAAAATAGTTAGCAATAGTAAACTATAGTTAGCAATGTTTAAATTATTGAGTTGTATAATCTTGTATAGAATTACATAAAAATGTTTAAATGTTAGTGGCTAGATACTAAAAGTGGTTTGCGTGTCCATCTAACTCATTGAATCGTTGATATTAAATATAAAAGTCTTCTTATAATAAATGAACCATTTTTACTAGCTCAACAGGCACATCAAATTTATTATGCAATGTACTGTGCCACTACAAGTGACTTGAGTGATTGGTGGAGCATAATAAAAATGAAATCTCGGGAAAATCAGTTTACTCAAACGGAATGTGGTTCCGATTATGTTGAAGGAATTGAAATTTTTTAAATGACTACTCAAAATCCATCTGATTCACAAAGGGACGTAAATATCGACGATGACAACCCACAATTAAGGATCGATGATGATGAAGATGTTAATGATGTTACAAATGAAATTGAAATGATAAGAGATGAAGAAACTGAAACACATATGGATATTGATGATGTTGAGGAGGAAGATGAAGAAATTGACATTGACCGATATGGAGAAGAGGGTGAAGATGCACATTGAAATATTTAAATGATGGTTATAATCATAACAAATATATATCTATATATAATAGTTATTTTCAACTATCTTCTAACAACAATCATTTTGTGTTTCAGATGAACGATGATTTATTTCAAGTGTTTCAGGAGGCTGAGATATCTTTCGATGATGAGGATGTGGGATCAGCTGAGCTTCAGCCGACTGGTGGTTCAGGAGGTATGCGGAGGGGGCACGGTCTTGCGCGACTGATGATTCTGGACCCTACCCTCGAGTGACGTCCATATCATGGTTTCGATCCACGCACAGGGAAGGTATAGTTACCTGTATATTTTAGTTAGATTCCATTACCTTATTTATATATATTCTAATTGTTTGATTATTTAATCTTTTTTCATAGTTTTCAACATGTAGCTATTGGACAAGGGAGCACTATATTGCACATTTATTTTTCTCATCTGTGGATCACATGGGAAGAAATTCACATTTATGTGCGACACGACATTTGCCAACATTGGTTGGTATGTAAATAAATAATATTTATTTTGAAATTTATTATATTAACAACATGATATTATAAATTATTTGTATGGTTTATGGAATCCTATGATGATATCATGAACGACCCTATCAACACGACATGACAGGTTTCTATTTGTGACCGTTTCAACCAGTTTTGGCACAATTTGAGAAGGACATCCATTAAGAAAGTGGGGGTGACATAGTTTGATGAGTCGTGTAGAGCCCAATGACTAGAGTACATTTCATCTCACGTTTGGGATGGACTATGTTTAAACTTGTTGGGTGGTGGATTTTAGAGGAGATCATCAGTGGGACGACCAAACCGGGTGAGACATGAGGTGACGCATTTAGCTGGTATCCATACATTCAGTTCGCATAAAGAGAATCTGGTAAGTATATTTTTAAAATATTTCATATAATGATAAATATAAACAGTTTTATTTATATTTATTTAGGCAGTCGAGCATCCTGATATTACTGAGTTTTACGTTTATCGGAGGATGTACAGTTATCCACCCACTAGAGAGATTAGAGGGGATCACCAACGTCATATTGTGGTTAGTATTAATTTTTTAGTATAGCAATTAACTGCATATAATATTTTTAAAATTTTAATTTTAAATTGGAATTGAAGGAGTCATATAAGGCTGCGACCTCTCAGACACAGGCTGAGGGTCAGGACGAGACGGCTCAGCGGACTAGTGCTCTCCATTTCGATGAGGCGGAATGGATGCAGGCGACTCAGAATGGCTTTGAGAAGGGAAGATTAGTTGGTATCAGCTCTCATTTGACTCTTGGTACTTATTATGGTAATGATACGATGGTTTCATTCATCTTGATAGGAGCTCGTGGAGAGGTATCATATTCTGACTCACAGTATCCGGAGAAGTTGCGAGGTCAGGCTGAGTATATAGAGATTTTGCAGAAGTAGCAAGAAGAGATGTGTCGGCGGCAGCAGCAGCAGCAACACCAGCATGAGGAGGAGATGTTTTGATGGTAGCAACAACATCACGAGAAGATGGAGTACATGCACCATCTGACTCATAGTTTAGGGATGGAGTTTCCTCCACCAGCTCCTTCAGCTCCTCCACCTCCTCTAGAAGATGACCCCCCCCCCCGAGTGATTTTTTTATGTTACAAACATTTGAATTTAACATTGTAATATTGATTATTTACATTTTCTATTTTTTATATTGCTGCAAATATTAAATAATTTAATTTTTAATATTTTATTATCTTTGTATATATTTTTGTGAATACCGATAATTTTAAATTTTTAAATTTTTTTATTGTTTAAATAATAGTAATATTATATTTTCATTAATCGTAATATTATTAAATTTTATTTTTTAAATTTATTTTATTATTTGCGATGGGACCTTTTGCGACGGGACCCCATCGCAAATTTTCTAAAAAATTATTTTTAAAAACATATTTCTGACGGGCAAGTAGTCCCGTCACAAATCATTTGTTGTGACGAGCCCATCACAGAATGTTTTATATATATATATATATTTTGCGACGAGACAAGAGTGCGTTGCCAAAAATATTTGCGACGTCCCCATGGTGAAAACGTTTATGTATATATAATACATATAATCGGAGTCTTATTTGCGACATAGATGTTTCCTGTCAAAAATACAATTAAATGCGATGGGCCCGTCACAAATAATTGTATTTGTGATAGTGTTTTCTGCAGCGGGCCATTTGCGACAGGGCCCCATCTATAAATCGTATTTGCGACGGGATCCCATCGTAAATAGACTGTCAAAATTACCAATAATTCCAGTAGTGGTCCATTTTAGGAACCATATATGATTAATATTACCATATATGGACTTATGTATATTTAATAACTGTTTCTAACCTTTTATTTGAAATAGATAGAATGACCCACGGTTCAATGACATGATCTGCTAATGCTTCGCGAATGAAAAATTCAACTTTATTTCTTTATGATATGAAATGGAAATTGTTCAAGGCACGAACAACTGAAAGATTTTACCAAAATCAAGTAAGTATTTATTTTAATTCAAAAATTCTTCAACTTTAGGGAAATAATCTTAAAAAAAAATTATTGTCCTACTGCTCTTATATCTATTGAATCAGATGGTACCTTAGATCATCACAAATTTATCGCTTTGTGAATGTCTGTTTTTTAATAGCCATGTTTTATACCACTCTCCATTAGAACATGATGGTTAGATTTCTCTTCCATATCCATATTTTCACTTATGTTATCCTATGTGGAAACCCCGTTATGAGATAATTTGGGTAACTGTTTTGTTTCACACTTCACTTTTTAATAATTATGTTTTATTATTATCTTTTTACGATTTTCATTTCTATGAAAGAAACTTTCAAGTAGTAAATCATTTATAACCCTAACGAATTTCGCGGAAAGAATTCATTTTATTGGGGTAGAATGTAACAACCCGAGATTTTATGATAATTATTGTCTTCAATTTCATTGATTTATTGTGTTGTACGCTACACCAAAATTAGATTGTGCTATACGCAACACTGTATTAGCTTGCAGTATACACAACCCTATTCTTGGCTCGTGTTACACACAATTTCAAGTTCGTTTTGTAGAAATTATTCTATGCGACATTATGTATAGATATTGTTTAATTTATAAATGAACGATGTTTTGATTATGTTATACGCAACACCAAACGAAGATTTCACTACACGTAGCCCTGACATGGATTGCATTACATGAAATTAAGACCTTCCTTGATAGCGTATATAGTACGCAATATCGAGTTTCACTAAACGAGATATTATTATAATATTATTATGAATTAGCCTTTATGAATAGTAATACCAACTTTTGGAAATTTTATAAATTTTATCTTTCAAAATGGACTTCATTTTTGGATTCGGAATATCGAATTTATCCTAGGGTAAATTTTTGGTATTTTTCTGAAAAATTTAAATTTTTTATGAATAGTGAAAACACTAGGTTACTATTTAAAAACTGACTTTTTATTTAAATAATTATTTATTTTATTTAAATTTATTTTAGGTAATAATTGATACATAATACCTATATAAGATCAATGTAATTTATTGGAGTCATTTTATAATAATTTTATATATTAAAAAATTTATTGAAATTTTAACCGTCTTTTACCCACCTCCTAGGTGAATTTGAAAATTTACAGAAAACATAATTTTACCGCTTTAGTGAGTGGAATTTAGAAAATCCAAGAGACACAGTTAATATCAAGGAATAAAATGTGGTTTAATAAGATAAAAATAATTTTTGGTGAATAGTAACTTTTTAATTTTATTTACCACGGTTAAAAGTAAATAGGGTAATTAAGGGTAAAAATGATATTATTATTAACCTAAAACATTTCATAATTATACTGGATAAGTATAATTAGACCCAAAAGAACGTTAGGAATATAATATTATCATTTAGGTTCACATGGATTAGATTAGAACATTTATTATTATTTAATTCAAAGAATAGTTAAAAGAGAAAAAATCAAAGTCTAATAACTAAAACATTTTTAATATTCAGTTATACATAAGATTAATACGACTATAAATATTAATTAAAAAGATAAAGAGATTTATTACATAATGGTATTTTTTTTATAATTTTTAGACATTACATAATTTAATTTAATTATGACACAATGGTGATTCAGTAATTACCTTATTAATGAAATATTAACATAATTGATGTTATAAATAAACAAATAAATATAATTTGAGACTTTTTATAAAATAAAATAATTTTTTAGGATAATATGTCATGTTAGTGTTGATTTAGTAATCTTATTTTGATCTAATCATGTATTTATGATTTTCACAAAAATCAATTACCAAATAGTGTCAAAATTGACATAAAATAGTTTTTTAAGAAAAATTATATTATTAATTTTTATTCTATTCCTAAAAATATAAGGTTCGGACAAATGACTTTAATAAGGTTATATATATTAATAATGAACCACTGTGGGTTCTTTTGGCTTTTTATAGTAAGTTTATTAACCATATAGTGTATAAAAACAAGAAGACACAGAAAAAGTTAAATTATTTATCTTAGAGTTAAACCTAAATGATAAGGTTATAATAGTAACATAAACTTATCTAGAACCTATTGGTTGAGAAAATATTTTTACCCATATCCACTTTACCTTCAAAACAAATCAATTTGGATCTATTATAAACTGAATATGACTTTATTATAAAATAATATTTTATGTTTTTCCCAAGTTTCCCCCCTCCTCCCTTATAAAAGGGCACCTCCTCCCTCTTCTCTTTACACAATTCTGAGCATTCAAGCCCAACCAACCCATGCCCATTTCCCTTATAAACGTCACTATAAAAATTATAGTGGTTTTTTTCTCCTCAATATACCATCTCTATTTCCTTAACAGGAATCTTAAAATAGGTACGTAGAAGAAGAGATAATCTCTTCTACCGATTCATCCAAGTTTCTTTCTTCTTCAACTTATTCTTATTTAGTTGTTTCATTATAAAGTAATAACATCAGTATCACTAATATGATGATATGTTATTATAAATATGAAACAAACCCATTTCACCTTATATCTATCCTATAGAAGACGAAATCATCGCGCATGTATACGTACAGAATATCGTCTCCACGCCGTGGTGTAATCTATTTTTCCACCACCACATTACTTGATAAAGGGTTAAATTACTAAATGATATGACTCATGTCAACAAGGTGCACCTTCCTTTTTGGGAGCATGTCTAATTAGAACTTCACAGTTAAGCATGCTTGGCCTGGAGTAGTGATCAGGATGGGTGAACTCCTGGAAAGTTTCTCAGGGTGTGTGTGAGTGAGGACAAAGCACACTGGAAAGGACAAGTGTTGGCATGTGGTGATAATCATTGGTCAGATGACCCGTTCGGGCACGTGGGTGGACCCTGGGGTGGGCCCCACATGTCTGTGGGGAAACTGGTGATACCTGGTGGGCCAAGACCCGACGGCCATGTTAAGGCGTGGTGGTTGTGCTGTCACCGGGGCCCAGTTGTCACATTTAACCTGAAATTTAAAAAAGAATGTGTAATATAAAGTCATAAGTAAACCATATATGCTATCATAACAATAAATATGATTCTGTAATATGTCAATGACATTATTTAATTCATTATACATGTGGTTTGGATACGTATGAAGCTTATTGGACCTAAGGTAAGGGGTAATTTTCCAATCTCATTTTATCTGAGATTTCTTATACATAAGTATTTACTAGGGTTATATTTTTCATCCATGTCCATAAAATGTTTTTCATAAAGTCTTGAATATTCATCCATGTATGTTTAAAGTCATGTTTACCTTTCTTTTACTTTTACTTTGTGTTATGGATGGAATCTTTCTTTTGTTTAACATACATGGTACTTTTTGACTTTTCAGTTAAAAGTACAAGGATAATGTTTTTTATAACGCATGAATGGATTTTTACAGTTTCATAAAACCTTATTTTCATAAACGTCATTCTAGAATATTTCATGACTATTTTCAACAAAATACTTTTATATTAAAATTGCATGGCATTTTGTGAAAAGAAAATGATTTTGAATAAGAAAGGATATTTTCCTATAGAATTTATCTCAATTGTTTTATCAAAACCATTTTCCATCTAAGATGACATTATTTAATACGTGTATGTTTCAAGTATATTGTCTCTATGATATACATAGTTTCACTCCACTTATGATGAAATTATATCCATTTGTTTTATATGGATTTTGTTATGACGTGACGATGTTTATGAAACCCATTTAATTCATTGGGTTATGATGAATAATTTATGTTTATTTTGTGTCACATGTAAGAATGATTTCATTATGAGATGGGTGAGACCTATATCTCACTTTAATGCATTGGGTAATGATTTATATCTCATGATCTCGACATGGGTGGAACAGTAAGTTAATCTGGTTCAGTGTTACAAGACTTGAACGAGGAGTGAACTCGATTCTGAAAGGGACTTTGTCCACTAAGATGTTCGTGGCAGAAATTCCTTGGCTACTATGGAAATCATATCATGTGATTAATGGTTTTCCACGATTACATGATTTATTCCAATTCTATTTTATCATGAATGATGTTCCTTTTTGATATATTCCTTACATACTTCCAGGATTTATGCCTTTGATCAAGATTTTTATGTTTAGATTTTATGCTCAATATTTTTCATTCAAATGTTTATGGATTGTTTGATGTTCTCCATGTTTACCCTTACTGAGAATTTAAGCTCACCCTTTTTATGTTTTCTTTTACCAAGGATACAAATAAAGGTTTTAGGTAAGAAAAAAAGTGAATATCTTTATGGGATATATTGAATATCTTTCACCATGATTAAAAGATTATTTTCCTAGTTTCTAACGACACTAAACTATTATGGTCCTTGAGTGATGGTTCTTGTTATGTATGATGTATTCTGCAAAATTAATCAAATGTCCAAGTATGTCAGGTTTGTGGTCTCTACATTTTCTCATACCAAAATATTAAATCCCATACCGTCAACATAAAATGATGTTATTATAAATATCATACAACCATATTACTTATTCTATCCATCCTATGAATGCCAATGTCACCATACGTGCATACGTATGACTTACCATATCCACATATTGTTGTAGTTTGTTATTAAAACACTTCATTATTTGGATTTTTATAATAATGAGTACAGCTAATTTAGGTAGTAAATATGACTTGTGATGCTGTATATATAATATACCATCCAATTACTTACAATTTCACAATCAATATAATGATATTTTCTCTCGTGTGTATGTACGGCTTACCGTCTCCACGAACACGATGATATTCATTCCACACTATAATAATTCCATAATAATTTGAATTTTATGATTAAAAAATGTTTTAGAACATAATATCATTCTGGATATGAATCAAATTCAACCTATACATAACAAAAATGACTTACGTAACAAAACATATAAAGGGAAATGAATCAGTTAACAACCAAAACAATGATACAACTAAAATATAATTTACAATGTAATTTTAGAAGATTATATATGATATAATATTATTTTAGATGTTTGTTGTATAATATAATAACAATTATCCATCCATTATAAAGGAGTTTTACCTACCCTATTCTAAGGAAATGAACAAGGTAAGGGGTTTTAAACTCACTTTTAATCCCTTGAGATTCATACTATATTTTCCACTATTACCTTTTTTGTTGTGTATGTACTGTCCATGATTGTATTGATTTAATAATAAACATTAATTTATGGGTATTTACATCATCCTTTTATGATCCTTATTTAATGGGGTGTATGTTTCTTAAGTTACCAAATCAGAAATTGGATTCTAAATTTCAATTTTCACTCATTTGGTTTTACGAAAAATTCATTGATTCCATTACTCCAATATTATGTGTGAAATAGATATTTATTTACTTATGTAGTAATTTCCACTTCCCTTTGTGTGTATAAACATTGGATACACATAATCACTTCATTTATAAATTTTCAAGTGGTCGATATAAACTATATAATTGTAATTTTAACACAATTTCTATTCTTTTAGTTAAACATCCATGTCATTTGAGTTGTTTTTACAAGAATATGTTTGAATGTCCTATTATTTATTTACATTAAATATCAAATCATATTGATTGTATTTATAATTTTCCCATATAATAATGCCACTGATATATCCTTATCCTAAGGATACTGTCTTTATAAAGTTATTCATCTCAACTTACATTCCATTGAGACATGATTTTTGTTATGTGCAAATTCACTTCTAGTTGGTGTATATACTATACATTGACATAGTATATAATGAATCACTTTACTTTCATGATATTATAATTTTTTTATTACCAAAACTTTTTTTATTCAATTGTCTCTCGTTTTGTTAAGAAGTCAAACTAAAATATAATTTTAACAGTTTTAAAAATTTATTCTTCTTAATAATTATCCATAATGTCCATGTTTTAAAAATGGATTTATGGGTTTATTTATTTGTACATTAAGGTTTTAAAATTGAAATTACTTTAAAAATACTCAATGTGGTATGGGACACTTTGATTCCAAAAAAAAATTAACCAACTTCTTGATAAATATTGATACTTTTAAATGTTTTCATGAAAATGTATATTTCTCTCAAATATTTTTAATGATAATTTTCAACTATGTCAACATCCATTAAAAGATATTTTTCTTGATAGTGGATGATTTATTATGATTCAAATATTTTATACATTATTGATGGTTTTGTGATATGTTTGACTATGGATGTGTTATTTTTTTACCATCCATAGTTTATGGATAATGTATTGACATTTAATATTCTAGTTTTAATACAAATGATTATGTTATGTTTAAACCTTTCACATAATGAATGCATTTCACTTAGTGAAGAGAGATTCCTGATATAGGTACTTGATGTGTCAATAGTTCTCATGAGACAAACTATTATCTTGGAAAAGGGCCATGACAAAATCATATTTGTAGTCATTGAACAAGGCCTTGACTATGTGGTTATGAAGTCTGGCATTATGCATTCCATTATTTTGAAACTGGATATTGATATTACATGTGATTATTCAGCTGGTAGAATATCCATGTGAATTAGTAAATGGAATTATTTTATTTGAAGTTTATGTTTAAAAGTCTTGTGTTCTGGTATTATACATTGCCTTAAATGTTTATTCTTATTTATGACAGTTTTGGGTATATTGTAATCCTTATTGAGAATCTGAACTCACCACTTTCTTTTGTTTTATTTTTCTCAAGATCTGAAATGTATATTATGATTAACCTGCAGGAATCAAATAAGGGATTTATGAGTGATCCAACAGGACACTATGTAGTTTTAATGATGTAATGTAAAACAATGTATGTATCTATTACTTCCAAGGCTACTAAACTGATCACTCTTTCGGGACATGATTCCTTATATAATGCCAGTGTTATGTAATAACGCACCAATTCAGGCTAAATGGGGAATGAGAATTAAAAAACTGGCTATATAGGTCCTAATTAATTAAATATGAAATAGGAAAATGAATGATTAATAAAATACCATCATTGAATGAAATGTGATATCCAATTAGTGGATGATTTAAAATCTAACATTCCCCAAAGATGTTATTATTATTTTTGGGATTATCATCAACCAGGGAATTTTATTGTTAATTAGAGAATAATTTAATTCGAGAATAATTTAACTTATCATCTTTGTTTTATTCATTATACAACTGCATGAACATTTACTAACTGGATATCATTTTATAGATCATTGGTGGTGTCTTACAGAGTTATACTCACACTCAAAGAAGCATATTAATTGGTACTCGTTTATACATCATGTTTTTAGGATTGGAAAAGGGAAATATCCCTATGATTGGTGGATGAGTTGGTACTAAGGATGCAACATAGTTCTGGGAACTAGAAATTATGTTGGGACCCACTCAGTGTTTTAATTGTGTAATTTTCTTGGAATTCATCTAATACATGACAATTATATGGAATGAAATATCAAGCAAATTTGATTATGTTTATTTGTATATTTTTTTGGGACTATAATGTGATGTAGGTATTTTTTTAATTATGAAATTATCATAGTTATTTTTTTTATCATATGGATATTGTGATTTATATAAGAAATTATGTTTCATTGAAAAAATATTGTATAATATGCAGACATTACAGATTTGAACCTAGATGATCGTTAGTATCCACTAGTATATATCTAGGAATGTATGATCTCTAATGACACTCTCTCTTATAGAACTAGCATGCAGACATATTGTCGGGAAATCAAAAAGTGATATAAAGGGGGGTTTTAATAATTTTAATTTATAATATTATTTTTGAACTGTATACATTGGATTAGGTCGAGTTGGGCCTTGGTCATGAGCTTGTTCATGACAGTAGCTAACCCATGTGTGGGGGAAACCCCATGTACCCAATGTGTGATTGATATTTTATTTGTTTGTTTCTATGGTTGAATGTTATTTAATATTATGTAAAGAACTAGTTTTATGATCTCTAATTTTTATATTTTACTAATGGTACAACATGTCATGAAATTTTAGTATACGTGCATCATTATATGAAGTCATTATTTCATGTGACATGCTTCAATTTAGTCATGGACAGAAAAGACAGATTTCTAGGAGTTGTTAAAATGAAAATGTTTTTTATATTAAATTTTTGAAAATTAAATGGAGACTAAAAAGGAATTTAGAATTTAAAAGGATTATATTAACATTAATATAAAGTAAATGAGTTGGTCTTTAATGGAAATTTATTATTATGTATGAGTTTTAATATATTCTATCGATGACCTAGGTGTGGGATGGTTTATGGTAGTTATAGAGCCTCATTTTTTATTATGTGGTAGACAATGTAGGATGACATGTTATAGGATCATGTGAATCTATTTTTTATAAAATGATAAATTTATGTAATATTTTATCTAGTATATGTGTTTTTATTGGTAGATATATGCCTGTGTGATAATGATTGATTAAAGGAAAACATGAAAACATGAAAGTAAATGTTCCTCTTAAAGTGGAAGCAAAGGACCCAGTAGTTTCTAGTGATGAAGTGGGAGTGTATATATGTATGAAAATTTAGTTCTTATTAGTAATTCTAGAAATAGACCAGGGGTAGACTATGAGGGATATGATGGACATGACATTGGAGTTCTAGTCAAAATCTCGTTATTTTTCCCTAGATATTATTGAACTGAGGGGTCTGACTTATTGATTGAGTTTACCCAAAAAAATCATTGACCATTTATATACTATTAATGAGATGAGGGTTATATTTTCATATTAGAAATTTTTTTTAGTGAATCGTTAGGGGGTATTGATTCTATAAATGACAAGCTATAAGGTTTTTATTTTAATAATTACAGGAGATGTTCCTAGATAAGAGACACCTAGATAAGAGAGGATGTCCATGTTTATATGGTTGATCCATGTTAATATGTCAGTGATGTACTAGTTTATTCATTTAACCAAATTTTAAAATTTTCTACAATGTTGGAAGGATACAAGGATAAAATAATAAAATTCCTACGGGACATAAATGTGATATTATGTCCCAATATAATGACTTATGTTCAAAGAATTTTTATGGAGAGGTGAGTCTGGATGTCATTTTTGATGTTATTCTGAAGGTGTGTTCAAGAAATATGAAGGTGGTTTCTACTGGATTATCAAGAGGTAAAAATTGATAGAGTAGTTTCAATCATTTAGAGAATGTCATCAAGAAATATTAAAATTAGAGTATCCAGATAGATAGACTTGTTAATCAAAGTCATAACCAAGCATACTTATACTATTTTGGTATTTAAAGACATATTAATATCTTATGTCCACAAACACCACTGCAGTAATGATTGTGTGGAAGTATGTGTCACCAATAGAGATATTTCATAAACACTTGACTAGTTTGCAATGGTGTATTTTCTTGGAAAAATTATATTGTTTGGAGGAGGAAATCTTCTCCATGTCTTTCTTGATGTCTGGGTACTATAGGTTTTGGAAGTCGTAGTGGTGGGTGTGGTACATCAAGGAAATAGAGCATATATCAGTAGAGTTGGGTTCTTATGGGACACAAGCTACAACACATGGATAAAGGGACAGAATGTTACATTAATGTAAGAAATCTCACATGGCTTGTGAGGCTAGGAAATCAATAATAAGTGGGGTTATTCATATAGAGTATTTTCAATATAATGATTTATTTTATATCGGAGCTTCACATTATTTTATATCATTTAAAATTGTGAGTGATTGAGTCTGATGGTGGCTATTTTATTTTGACATTGACCAATGAAACCCTATCGAATGTTTATTTGAGGGACATATTTTTTGGTAAGGTATATTCTCTAGAGGTATTCAGGAATGGGTTTTATTATAATCATTACATTTAAGACATATTTATCATGGAATTCTTTTTCGGTATTGACTTTTGTTATTTTACAGAGCTTATATAGATTTTTAATATATGAGAGTGAACTTAAAAAATCATGGGGGAAACCATACTTTTCACTGAGGAGAGTGGAATATCCTTGAATGTCATACATATCAAGTTCATTATCATCTAGGAGAGCTCACTACCCAGGTTGAAATTATTTTGTAGGAATATGGGGGTGTAAAGAAGGATATCTTTCCACCAATGGCGTACTTATTCCAATACATGTTTATTATTAAATTCATTGATATTACACCTAATATAGATGTATAATTAACTACCGATCTCATACTAGGAGTCATACTAATTCATAATTCACCTTATAGATTGACCCCAAAATATATTCAAGAACATAATAAGAAACTATAATAATTGATGGATAAGTTACTTATCTTCAATAGTATGTTGCCTAGGGGTTGAAATTTTTTGTTCCTATGTTTGATTGGATGTATCTTTTATTTGATGATTTAGAAATGAATAACTGGGTGATATTTAAGGGAGATTATCCTCATCTACTTATTATTGATATCATTAAAAAGTTCATATAATATTGTGTTTTCATTTTAATTGACTTTAGGTTTATGTATCATCAGTTTATGATTATAACTTCTGTTATACAACATATTTCCTTAACATCTGGGTATAGTATTTTTGGTATCATTATAATGTCATTAGGGATAACTAATGTTATTTGTATGTTTGTTTCCTTGATTAACAGAATATTACACAATTACCTATATCAGTATATTATTATTTTTGTGGATAACAAAATGATATACTCTAAGACTCATAATGAAAATTCCCAACATAATGAAATCATCTTGTGTATACTCTTTCAACATTTACTATACTTCAATCTATATAATTGTAAATTTTGGATCGATAATATACATTTCTATGGCCACATCCTCTCTGAGAATCAATTGTTAATTGAACCAATGATTGTTTATGCAGTGGGTTATTATAGAATCCAAATAATTATTTTATATCCATTTTTTTCTTGTTTGATGAATTATTATCTAATTTTCATCTACTAATGTTTCTCTTTGGATTCCCCACATCAAGGATTGATCATGAAGCTGAAAAAGTTTGAATGGTTTGGAGCATGTGATAATTCATTCCTAGAGTTGAAAAAGTGTTTGAATTCCACACAGATCGTGATACTAAGAAAATATTATGATTATTGTACAATGTTTTATGTTGGATCTAGAGCCATAATAGAAAAATGTATATATATTGAGATTGAGTAGTTTTATATAGGTCGATGCAATTGAAGTAACATGATTGAAATTACCATTCACCTGATATCGATTTATCTTTGGTGGATTACACTTCAATGTGTTGGTGGAATTATCTATTAGGTAAAAAAGATTATTATTTATACAAATAAAAAATTAGTAATGACTATTGTTTATAGGGAGATTTGATTCTCTAATATTAGAGATCAGATGAGTGCATACAACATTTTCATATTGAGCTATTATATACACCGAGGAAGGGAGAATTTATTGGTGGATCATTGAGTGGGAAGAGATAGAATCCAGAATTTAAGGATTCTAGTTTAGTGTCGGAGATGATGAACATTTAGGATGAGATGCATATTGATGTTCAATATAGATACAATAAGATAATCCTTATATCCTTATCTATTCAATCTATACATTTGAGCTTGATCTAGGAGAGTTATTATGAGTAACTGAAAAGTTTGTCCTTGAGAGAAATCCTTGAAGGTGGGGGTCATTGTCTTATAATACTATATATGATAATGGGATAATATAGGTTTAAATCCATGATGTTGTGACAAATTATATGTTTTAGGAGTTGATGCATTATTTTCATTCCATAAACTGGAAGGAACATTTAGTTTTGAATAAAAAGGTATCAGGGAATATGCCAAAAATATTGGTGTTGTAGTATAAAATTGGTGATTACATGGTTCATGACAAGATGAAACACATGTTAGTTATTGAATGTTGATAATATTGGATATGGTAGATTATTATAGCTATTCCACATTCAAATTTGGAAGTGGTACAATGATATCCTAGACTTCAAGGTAGGTCCTTCAAGGATACCTGAGATGAAGGAATCTATGTGGTTTATTATGGAATGATTGAAAAAATTATACCATTTCTTATTTATCTAGTAGTATCTCATATTTGAGTAGATAAGAGATATGTATTATTAGGAGATAGTTTGGATTAATGGGGTTACAAAGATATTAGATTGATATCATGATCCTCTAATTTCTACATTCATTTGAAAAGGCTTATATAAGGTATTGCATACCGATGTATTTTTTGGTATGGTGATCCACCCAAAAACTACAGGACTGTCATAACACTGTATATTGGTGGTAGAGGATACGGTATGGATTTGTGTTATATAATTTGGTTAGCCTTTTTAGAATCACTAACTGCTTATTCAATTTTCCTAAAACAATAATTATCAGAAGACTATTAAGAGGAAAAATAAGAGGGACATTATGAATGGATATGTAGAGAAACTATATTCTTGATAGAAGAAGGTGATTCAATGTTTTTGGGGGAAGAGTCTCATGAAAGATAAATTAGATTCAGTTAAGATGAATTAGAAATTTCTATCTTTGGATGTGAGTAGCACATGTCATATGTTGATTGACATCAAACACCCCTTTAGTTTAAAATGTGTGATCTTCAACTCCATTTGTGTTTTCGAGAATACGAAACATTAGGATTTAGTGGTAGGTAATTTAGGTTCTGAGGTATGTTAGACCATTTGAGATCATAGAAAAGATAAGTTTAATATCGATTGTCTCTTCCATAGAGGTATAATAATATGAATGATGACTTTTATGTGTCACAAAATTATATTTACAACCATGAAAATTCAAATTTTATTGATGTTGGTGATATTAGAAATGATTCCAATTCATACTTTGAAGAAACTCTAATTTGTGTTATAGATCATAGAGAGGAATGGTTGTGGGGGAATATATAGATTAATGTTAGAATGTTGTTGAAACGTTGTCTTGTTTAGGATGAAATATGGTATGGGGGAAGCATATACGAGGGACCAATGGCGCAATAATTTAACCTCACAATAATAGAGATTCTTAAGACTATAGATTGAGAAAGATCTATTATATGTTCGGGAGATAATAAAATTATTCCTTTTTAATATATTCAATGCCCATGTTTTCATGTAGTGAATTACAATTATTTTGGTATATCATGTTTCGGTATGGGTTTGAGGTTATATTTGGGGAAAATAGAGATATTTGGAAGAAAATGGGGATGTAAATGGTTGTTTCATTGTTAATGAAATCATTTAGTTTTCCCCAGGAAACTCTGAACCCCATTTTAGAACATATGTGGGGGTTCATGGTTGGGGCATGGTTTGTGCAATCAATGTATCCTCCCACCCATGATTTTGACCATAAAATAGATGGCATTTTCATCATTTAATCATGATTATTCAAAATGTGTTCTGCATAGGAGAAACCATGAATTACATATGTGGAGGTTCATGATTAAGGGAAATAGTTTAGAAAAATGTACACATTTTCCCAAGAAATAGTGCATGTGGGTTACTAACCCCCTAAAAGTTTATTGGAAATTCCCATACCTTGGGGTTGTTATAATATATCATCATGAATTGACATAAACCTATTTATGTATTTTTCCTGATATCATAAGATGATTTTATGGCTCCAAAAACAATTTTCATAAAAACATAAAGATATAATTAAAAAACCAACTCCCATAATTTATGTAATCACTTACGCATTTCATTTCCCCTCTCTATATCTATCATCTATTTTACATGATGAATATGGTTGATTTTCCACTGTCTATGGTATATTTTGATCTTTTTTTGATTGATAATGTTTCATTATATCTTAATCATAAGTTTCGTTGCAATATCCCCCTTGTTGACTTGATTTTAACCATTCCACAAAAAATAAGAGATATAATTTTTTTTATCTTCCATCAATAACCATGAGGCAGATGGTATATTAATCAATTCACATTTTCTAGAATTAATTTTATCATATTTATTAGTGTAATTGAAATTTATATGTTGCGGAATTTCCTTCTAAAATGAATTAATTAGTTAATTTTCATGACATTTGGAAACCCTTCACATGTCTTGTTGAACCCATTAATGATTTATAAATTAGATCAAAAGGAAACCCATGGGGTGTGCATATATAATTCATATTATGGGTTATGAGTTATTCATTGTTGATAAATAAGAATATGTGGACATTATCTATAAATTAATTTATGAATGTTTTAGAATAATTTTATATGGAAGTGGTAAATACATTGTATGTGAACATTAATATATGATATATGATATTGGTATTGAGTTATTGGACTAGGACTACTTCACATAATACTAATGGGTTTGTAGATTTACACTCTTGGAACCAATCAAAAATAATTTTAAAAACGGATCATTGAGTTGTGGTATTGGGACTAACTCTATAATTACCCAATGGGTTCTATATTTCTTCTCAAAGACACCATTTTATGGTAGGAAAAAGGAAATTAAATGTTTAATGGTATCTAAGGATTTAATGAAATGTGTTACTTCATTTGTGGATGGTTTAGGATATTGCATGGGTTGAAGAAGGTATTATTTGAATAGGTGTCATCATGAACCCATGAATTATGTAGTCAATTGAATAATAATTTAATTTGTTAAATATTTACATTATAATTATAATTTCATTTTTTATAAATCATTGATCTATATTATTGACTAGATATTGTTTATAATCTATAGTTTGTGGCCTACTTGGTTAAATTGACACCCTACTCAGCCTTACAGATCAGTACCTGAATGGACTTTATGTTTTCTTGATACGGTAAGGTATGGAGCCCTATATTAGATGGATGATTTTCTACTCGGGATGAAGCATGGATGATGGAACCCAACTCGATTTCCTGTTCTCACATTGGTTTTTTTAGTACACCTTTATTTTGGTCTTTAATTGGTTATTTGTTACATATTTAGATTCACATCTCTACTTCTATGGTTTGGGATTTTTTATCCACATTGTGGGATTATTATGTTATGTTTATACTTATTAAATATAATATTATCCTATTTATTTACTATTATCATTAAGATATTTTTTTATTTTGAAATGAAGTATTTATTTGATTTTAGGATATACACTCACCAAATTATATATTAGACCCTTTCAACTAATTAGAAACCTCTAGTGTACAGAGAATAATTCTTGAGGTCATATAGAAAACTAAATCAAGGAAATGATATGTGGAACTTGTGGTGGGATGAAACACCTCTCAAAAAATACCATCATGTATTCTATTTTTTCCCATGATAATCCCTCATCGTCTGTTAGGTCCCTCATCCATAATCACTCCTATCATTATCCGTCACTAATTTGGGGTCTCGAAAATGTTAAATATTTAATAATTGATGTCTAAATAATGATAAATATTTGATGGTCCTATAAAAACAACCATGTCATTTAAAACTTATAAATTACCTCTTTTTTTAAAAAACACTCAATACATTTCACAAATACTCACCCTAATATAGTAATAGTTTAACAGTTTCATTGAATAGATACAATATCTAATTAATTCATTGATGATATTCGATATGTCTTAAAAATATCTTCCAATTTTTTATTCATTATAGACATAAAGTAAATAAAATGTCTATTCATAACCATGAGAAATGAATGATTATCTAGGGTAATCTCATATTCTTAGTAGGTTTATACATGAGTGATTTCAAACTATGATCATATCAAAAACATAATATAAGAATAATTTTATTAGATCATCAATATAATATAAAAAGTTTATACCCATCCAACTGTAGACCATATACATGAATCATCTAAATAATATTAATTATAAATGAAATGAATCATAATAGTTAGAAATCATTGTAAATATTTCATGAAATATTTGGAAATGTTTGACAAGGGTGGCCCTATAAAAATTAATAAATCCATTTCCAATATAAAGATAAATTTCTGAGAGCATAAATTAATAATAAACCAGGAATCATCACCATTTTATTATTTTATTGTATAAATATCGTCTTCTTTCCAATAATAGATATGGAATATCGATTTTTTTCCCAATGAAAATAATGCACAACAACATGTCGGACATAATTTAGTAATGTGATATAAAAGTTTCACAAATAAAAAATGGGATATATAATTCTGGTAACATATTCCACATTATGAATACCAAAAATATTTTTTCTATAAATTAATTGAGAATTTTTCATGCAATCACATCAATCCCAAAATTTTATTACATGCACATCTCATCAATCCATATTAGGTTAACCCCTTTAAAATAAACTGGTTTCATAAAAATATCATCATCATAATCGTAAACCATTAAATGAAATAATAAGAAAGGTACTATGTGATTTTATCATTGGTAAAAAATAAACAACACCAAATATTATTTTATTTGATGAATATGAAATCCATAAAATAACATTGTATCATTATTATATAAAATAGCATCTCAACTTTGAAAATACAATTTTTAAACAAATAATTTCTCCAAATATTAAGAAAATATATTATCAAGGAATATTATTTTCCATTATTTAATGTATGCTCAAAATAAATGATTAGTAATGATGGTGGGTAATTGTATTCATGTAATAAATTTTGGAATAATATATTTCCTATCATATTATAGTTAAAGATGTCAAAAAGTACTCTCTTTGAAAAATAACATGAATATTCAATTTATTTTTCGAAAAAAATAAAAGGGGTAAAATATTCATTATTAAATTAATGTATAGAAGTAAAAAATTGTAAACATTTTTTATAAAAATTTTATGTAATCGAAAGCCTTTTGGACCAAATGGATAAATAAAGTTGATTTTCCATTGAAACAAACATTTTGTTTTACTGTTTAGTCCATAAAGATAGAAAATAGATGGAAAAAATATATACCAAAGTATTTACAATAGGATAATAAATTTTATAATATAATATAGAGTTTTTCCTATCATTTTCATCATCATTTTTTACAATAAAAACAGTACTGATATAAAATGATATTATAACCGAAATATTTTACCAATTTGGAAACATTTAAATTATATACCCCTTGAAAGAAAAAAATTGGATTATAAAATACACATAAAATTCATATAATTTATCATAAAATTAATCAAATGTTTGTATATAAACCAAAAATATGAATTATGTGGTGAATATAGAAAGTGTCTCACATAAATAAAATTGTGATGAAAATCCCTTACATCTGGTTTAACTTACATTGAATATGTTCAAACATTTTTATAAAAAGTATTGATTTATTATTAAAGTATTTCAAAAATATATTCATTTATATAATATAATAAATTGTTTTATTATAATATTTTATCTCTATTTAATTAAAAATTATTTATTAAAGTCACTATTTTTGTTGATAACAAAATCATTTTTCTTGTATAGTCAGGTTTGGTTATTCTGTTACTTGAACTGTGATTATTGGTCCATCATATGGAAATTTTTAATCAAGATATATATATATATATGTTTGTGTGTGTGTGTGCTTAAAATTCATTATATAAATATTTATACTCATACAATAATGTTAGTGTTAGAAAAATGGATTACAATGTTCATGGATGTCGAAGTTTGTCTATGTGAATGAATTTTGTTTTCTTATTTTGAACAAATGGAATGAAATGAATGTGTAAAAATAATTTAACAATAAGTAAAAGTATTATATAATTTATAATATATCCGTTCACTCAATATATCCTTATTGTGATCCATGTTATCAAAAAATTTAATACTGTATAATATCACATCATAGAGGTTATAGTGTAGATATACATACATGAGATCTTATCCTTATCAATTGGACTGAAATGTAACAAGGTATCAGTTTTATTAAAATTCCTGAAGTATAATTAAATCAAAAACATAAGATAAATATATTTGATACATCAATATATCAGCCTTTGAGATGCGGTGATAGAAAATAATTATATTGGCTAATGAGGTTGTTATCTGCCATAAAGAAGATAAACAGTTTCATTTCCTATTTTATGTAGGTGAGGATTGGTGTAGGTTATTACATTAAAATAAAACCATATTTTTATTTGGTAGATATATATGTTATTTTATAATCATTACTCGAAAATATTATTAGAAGGAGAAAGGCTATATAAAACCAAATAAATCTGTTATGAAAGATAACTATTATTAGAGAAAAGGCCCCATTTAAGGGTTTCCTAACTAAATAAAGGATTATAGGGGATTTTAATTTATTTAAATAATGTATTTTTTTTAACTTATTTTAATATCCAAATGGTTTTTTAGTAGTTAGAGGACTGGATATGGGGTGTCCTTATATAAGCAGTGTAGAGAACCCACCTAAAACAACTTGGATATTTCCAAAAAGAATACAAAATGATAAAGTAATTACCATGAAAAATGATTGAAAATAAAAACATATTATATTTTTAGAAATGATAGTCATTATATGTCTATAATATTAGATTAAAGAATATTTAATTTCTAATAAAACTATTATATATTGGTTTCACCTATGGATAAACCCTTTTTAACAGTGTCTATGCTAGTTAATTTGTTGCCATTTTTAATAATAACTTTGAAAAACATTACATTGGCTATAATATGTAATATTAAATATTATTATTCATTAAATGGAATAAATTTTATAAAAGATAAATTCATATATGTGACTATATTTATTTTAAAATCAAACTCACAATCGTTATGAAAAATAATTTTTTCCAATGAAAATGTTTTCATTGGAATAAAATGTTTATATATGAACTATAAATATAAAATCTATCCTAATGAAAAAAATTAAAATTATTAATTATATAATTGTACCATTTTTACTTCTAAAATCAGGTTAAATAATATTAAATATTTTAATTGTTTAATGAAAATACATTTTTTAATAAAAATAAAGAAAATTAACATTAATTGAAAAATTATAATTTTCCAAAATATGTAAAGAATTAATTAAAAAATAATTTTGATATGATGATTTAAAATATTATTTTCACTTTCTGAAATTATGAATTGAAATTTGGGAAATATTAATATTCAAATACATATTGAAAATTTCTAAATTCATTTTATCATAAAAATTTCGATAATAAGAAAAATAATATATTTATTCACACCCAATTAATAGGAAACATATAGGATGTATTTTTTAAAAATTTACATTATATGTGTTATTAAAATTCCATTAAAATAATTTTCCAGGCATTAAAAATATAATTTATTATATTAAAACACATATCAATTGTAAAAAATGTTTTATAGAAATTATTTTTCATATACATACAAGTGATTTATATTTTCATTTGTAATTATATGATAATCAATGAATTTATTTTACTCATAAATAATCCATAAAATATTCATAATTTATCCATATTAAATTTCATCTCCAATTTCATGTCTAGGATATCCGTATTATAATAAATAAAAATATTTTAACAATATAAATTTATTTGATAAAAATAAATTTTTCTTATAATGTATTTTATAAAAAAATATAAATTATTCGAAAATATATATTTCCTAAAATGAAAATGTGTTTTATTATACACCACATAAAATTAATTTATCCATATAATTAAAATTCATAGATAGAAAAATTAATGATACTGTATTATCATCATGTCCTCATATTCACATACAACTTCCTCAAAATGGTTGATTTAACCCTAAAACATTTACTAGGTTAGTGATAATGATTTAAAGAACCTTATATCAATGTTATTGAATTTAAAATAATTATTCATGATTAGAATTACCATTCCCAAGTGGTATAATATCTATGTTTAGAACAATTTATTTATTATGTATATAATTCCTTAGGAACGATGAGTAGAACACATCATGATATTGAGTGTGGTTTGTTGGGAGAGCCATGAAATATGCTTCAATCCATACTGAGCAAAGTATCTCTAAAAGGAACAATATAACTAGGCTCAAAATTCCATTCATTTAGAATTTAATAATCTAATTCCATGTTGGAATTCATTGATTATTATTCTCACCAAATAAAATTATAGATAACACCAATTATTGTCAAATGAACTATTCTTTTGAATTTGACCTACCATGATGTTTGGATTAATGGAACAAACATTCAATGAAATTTATATATCTACCTTAGGTATAATGTTAATTTGTTCTCAAATATAATACATGTATCTTGGAGTTCTTATTTTATATCTATGTGGGGATTCTTATGGATCAATCTTAATGATGAGTAAAATCTATAATTTTATGAAAAATTAATAAGGGGAAGGTTATTATCCCTATATCATTTTACATCATTAGAAAATGATCTCATAATATACAACAGGGTCTAAATTGTTCGTATAAACATACCATTTATCAATGTTCTGTCATAACTATTGAATCTCAACTCTGTTCCATGATATTTCTAAAGACTTCACTAAAACAATGAGGTAATCCTCTTATACTTATTAGATAATTAATAATGTTTTAATATAAGAATAATTAATAAATATTTAATATATATAATTGAAATATGGTCTAGATGTAATTATACTCAAATAGAGATGAAGTGTTCAGTCATCATTAGGAAATCAAGAATAACCCAAAAATCATTATGATGTATAGTTCTTTGAGGGAGGCACATGAAAAAATCCATGATAATAAACTCTCATTTCATTTATGGTATGGGTAATGGTTATAAAATCTACATATAATTTTGACTTTTTATGTTAATATTACAACATACCAGGAAATGTGATACCAAATCTAAAATTTCTATCATCATTAAAACCCACTAGAAATAATCTTTTAGAACCCTATTCGTCCATTCGCATATAGGATAAAAAGAAAATAATGTGTTAACATTTTCTGGTAGAATCTCATCAAAAAATCAAGAATAAAAAAAACATATACATGGTTACTAAACCATATCATTACATTATAATGAAGTAAAAACTCATTATTTTAATTTATATTTCCATATATTCAGTCTATGAAAAAATAATCATAATTTGTATAGGTGATTGAACAATTATGTGATAAAGTGATTATTTAATCCCTTCCATTAGGATTTCAGGATCTATCCCTTGGAAATACATAAATATTAATCCCTTTTTAACCTAATAATGGATAGGTGACCATGATTCCTTCAACTCATAAAATCAACATCCCTAGTTGTTTTCCCTTGATGGTAATGTATTCAGAATTCATTACGTTAAATATCTCTAACCAACATCTCTAGATCTTAATCATCTCCTTCTAGGAGAATGTGTTCCTTATAATTTTATTGTTAATATATATATTAAATAATTAACTATAAATAAAACTCCTCCATATATATAATAAATAATTAAAATATATAACACTAAATCGTGATCTCTATAATTTTTCACATGAACCATAAATTTTCATGAGTTTTATGATGCTGTCATATAATTATTAATGAGAACACATTCTAATACCTTCCCTGATTCATCACTATAGTTTATGAAACCTTATATAATTTAGTGTAATCAAATAATAGTTTCACTTTAAAATCTTTTATTTAGTTCATTGAACTTGTCTTCACATTCATTTTTCCCATGGAACATGGAGTTCATTTATGAAAACGGGGTGTGTGGGATTAATATTCATGGGAAATTCTCTAGAATCAATCAATAATATCCAACTAATCCATAAAAACTATACATCATGGTATCAATGGTTTGTCTTGACCAATGTTTAATAACATTAAGCTTTTATTTATCCATAGATATACCATTTCATGAGATTATATAACCAAAATATGACATATTTTATGAAAAAATTTCTCAATTGGTAATTTTTTCCAAAAATCTATTCTTATGCATTTAATATAGTATAAATATCATGTGATCCTAATTATATTACTTAATATTTTAATATATAGCTATATCACAAATAAATACTACCACTAACTGTTTATATAATTATCTAAACACTCTATTCATTGAATAATGTAAATAGAAAATTGCTTAGTATGACCAAATAGAATCACTATATACTCAAAATATATTTAAATTGTATAAAAATATATCATGATAATATCCACTTCCTTGTCCCTAAATTTATGTTATCCTAAATGTGGGTATATCTGGGAAATTTATTATTCCCTATGCCATAGATAAAGTATTTAGCAATGTGTTTTATATGATACTTTTTATAGAATGCGTTTTTTTCATTATTAAATATTCAATATAGTGATTGATAAATAAATATTTCCTATTAAATAAAAAATATTTAGAAAACATGATAAACAAATTTTTCAAATTTTTCTCCAAATAAAAAATGTATATGTTTCTTCTTCAATTTATGCAAATAATTCAGTACAATTACATAGAGTGTTTGTAAAATAGGTGTATCACCATGTATGAGTTCTATTGAGAACTCATCATCACGATTTAGTGGAGGAAAAGGAATATATTCTAGAAAATAATAATAAATGTATAAAATAATTGGTATTTAGTAAATGAAGAGTTGTATCCCAACCATGTAATATAAAAACACATTTTAAAAGAATGAATGACCCAATCATTGGATGTAATTTTGGTTGGAAATGTTTATTCACCATCACACCAATAAATGAGAAATGTTTCATTATGAATATTAAATGTGACTACCATATCACAGAATTTGATATAGACTATATATAATGAAATTTCATTTGTACCATGAATCAAATCAAACTCAATTAAAGGGTGATTCATAGGAATTTTGAGAATCACTAACCCCTAATATTCAATTATTGTGGAACTCTAGACTAGTAATGATACCATCATAACCTTATAAGTATTAAATATTAACACAATATCTAAGGGACTAAATAGTAACATATCAAACTGTATAGATAACGATTATATTATAGAGTTATTATAACCCAAATCAAATAAGACATTAGCTACTCTCGAGTTGATAATAACAGTACCATTCACCATTTCATTCTAATTACCCAACTCTACAGTCATGTTCACATGAGATCACCCTATTTTATTGATCATAAAAGGTTTATTAAAACAATCACTATCATAATACTTTAGATTAAGGAAATTATTGGAATAATTAAATTCTACTTTTCATTAATTTTATTGTACTTTGGGTGGTATATATGTGGGAGTATTCATCCACTCCATTACATTAACTAGACTATTAATTTTTTTATGATATTCAAACACATTATAACCCAAACATCTATATGTATGTCACATCCTAATTTTATTCAAGTATTTCCTTTGTGATTTTGGGTAACATTTCTATCATGTATATGGAAAAAAATTCAATCTACCACGTGGGTTGTTCCTATTTCCATAAACAACGATCATTGTTTCATAATAAATCCTTTGGGAATGGGGAGAATTTACAATTTCTATTGATAACATGATTTCAAATAGAATAATATTTTTTTTAAATAAATTCATATATAGAAAACACCATTATAAGACTTAGTTATGGGCCAAAAAATAATAATTCATCATTACGTTTTGGTTGGATGATGATATGATCATTATACACCAAATTTCTTTTGAAAACTTTCTCATATGTACCAATAGATTCTTTATCCATCTTTATTATGTCAAGTAATTCCTTCACTTTTTTATATGACGAATGTGAGAGACATACATATTAAAAAATAAACTATCCATATAAATACAGTCCATGATGAACATTTCTTCTTGTTTCCTCATATTCTTAGTTGCACTCCACAATTTATCTTCATCACATTACCAATGATAGACAACCCACATGAATTTTTCATAATCTTAATACAATAAAAATTAAATACTTTTCAATTGTGCTGGTCCCTTACTAAAATACATAATGATTAGTAAACCCACTATTTTAATCAATTCATTGATTCATAAAGGAATCAAAAATATGGTTTTCTCTCATTTACTATTTTAGATTTTAACAATGATTTATAGCTTCATATAGTGGAATGTGGATATAAAAATGAATTTTCAATCTTGATACCATATTTTATTATTGTATAGGATAATAAATATTTCATTTTCCATCATAGTCATTATAATCATGATGTATTATGGTTCTATCCATTGATTAAAAAGGAAAATAAAATTGTTAGAATTCATAACCATTATGGGAATCCACATTATCATGAAAATTTTATTGGATATCTAATATATGACACATTATTTTCATCATATGAGTCATTAGGATTATCCTATGTTATTCATGGTAATCATCATTTTAGGTAGTTAAATGTTGTTAGAAATATGTGTCAAGAATTTATAGAAAACCACCAAATAGTGTCAAAATAAGGTTGATTTTATCCCCAATATCATGCACCAGGGTTTGATAAAATTAAATCCCACTATCTTTTTTTATTTTTTACCCCTACGTACAACTTTGATTGATCCATATCCCCATATTGAAACTATACTAGAATATATTTCTTGAAAAGTCACAAAATCTATATTTTACTAATTCATTTTTAGGATATCATGTAATTGAATATATCCCAAGGGTTTTCATATTAACTTTATCGACCTAATAACTATAAAATGAGTAGACATATAACTATTACTAAATATAACTCTCCATAATTATTATTATTGGTATACAATTGATACCTATAATAGAACTCCATGGATTTATATACCTCTTACGAGGGACTTCCACCACTTGCCTAAAATGCCATTACTTTATAAATGAATCCCTTGTGAAGAGAGACATTCTTCCTCTATTTTTCACATTTAATAGTTCTAAATGATTAGATTATGTGATTTTCTATAATACAAACAATAATAACCTGAATTTTCAAATACAAAATTTATAACATTAAAAATTAATATTCTATACATTTAGAAATACTTTCCCAATGAACATAATGATTAATTTCACAAAGAGAACAGTTAAAAAGTTTTTTTTATTTCTTTAATGATATGAAAATTATATAAAATTATCTTATCATTTTATATAATTCATAAACATACCCTACTAAAAACCATTCTACATAACAATTGGAAACAGATGATAACAATGGGTGAGTTCAGATTCTCATTAATGTTAAACATGGTAAATATAAATTGATGATATTGTGAATGTATAATATAATAAAAAATGAATGAGATAATGAATATGACTTAAATACATCATATCCAAGCTATCATAGACCCTCAAAAAGAACCAGACATAAAAAAATATCTTTTAAAAATACCTGAATCATAACATTTAGAAATAATCATATAGGAATCTATAACCATATGTTCATGTCATATATATCTGTCACCATTATATGTATAGAAACTATTTAATTAATCAAAGATAACTACTATTCCATTAATATAATAAAAAATGGGAATCATCATTAACATACCCTAGATGATCATTTACATCAACTAGTTTCTCAAAAAAATCAATCACATGTACATATTTCCCATATTTGATCTAGAACATCAACATATTTCCCATAAGGACATAATGAGATATATAAAATTCTAAAACTCATTAGAGGGTAATATAATTCGTTTCAAACCCATATTATGATGAAAACCATACATATTGGTTCCACAAAATCATAAAACATTCATAATATCATCACTGCACCAATCTATAATTAAATAAACTAATGAAAATATATGGGTTTCAAAAACAAAAAATCATTATTATCATTAATCAAAATATAATAAAAATGAAGGAACCATTGGATCATATTCATAGTAAAACATAATAAAATGTATTTTTTTATTTTAGGAATATAAATTTCATATAAATATAACTAAAATATTATTTATGGAAATATAATTTAAAAATTTAAAATAAAATTTTTCCAAAATAATCCCCAAAATATTATGGAAATAATTTTTATTTTATGTAATATTGTAAAAAATTACAGATTCATCATATAATTTTGGGTTTATTATAGTGTGTAATTCCCTTTATGGTTTTTAGTGGAATGAAATATTTATTTCCATTTTATTGTAAGCATTTCCAAAAAGAATTTGTCGGGAAAATAAACAAATGATTCATTTTAATTCATTTTAAATAAAAATCAGTGTAGTAAAATTTAATAAATTATTTCATAATAACAAAATAATTCAAAATAAAATTTCGATAACATGGACATATTATAGAATTTCCATCAATCGAAGAGAGAAATAAATTTTATTTTCCTTAGAATAAAATATTGTTTTTCTATATTTATTTCTTAAAAAGTTAAAATGGAATGAAAACATGTATTAGCAAAAAAATATCAAGTGTATAAGAAATTTTAGGTTTTTATAGATATTATGATCTATAAATTTTACTATTGGCAGCATTAAGGAAAATAATCATGATAAACAATGAGATTATAACAGAAAAACCATACCAGATTGTTATGTTGGGATCATTAGATCCATGAAATGGTAAATCTTTTACTGATATAAAAATCCCCTTAAAATTAATAATATTAATAATAATATAAATTAATATTCTGTATATACACAATATAAAATGACAATTTTATAATAAGGAATGTGTCTTACAGAAGTAATGGTGTGAAGAAAATCCCTTACCCTATGTCTAACTTCTATCCTGCATGTTTGACCCTCATGTATAAGATCATAATTTATTATATATCTAATCCAAACACATATTTATATATATATTATAACATATAATATATATATATATAACATTTGGACACTAATTTGTTAAAAACTAATTTTTAATACCACTTTTCAGGTCATTACTGCATTATTATTCATATTTATTTCGGTTATGGGGTTTTTCATTCATACATTGATTAGGCTTAAAAATTATCCAAAATGTTAAAAATTATTAAATATAATCAAAATTACTATTTTACATATTTATATACATTTAAAAATTTTATGAATAGAAAATGTGATCACACAATTCATGGAGGTGGAAGATTATACGTAC
Source organism: Viscum album (assembly GCA_963277665.1). Lineage (NCBI taxonomy): Eukaryota > Viridiplantae > Streptophyta > Magnoliopsida > Santalales > Viscaceae > Viscum > Viscum album. Next base: position 904,977,259 of record OY728156.1, read on the forward strand.
ACATTAATAATGATTTTTTTTTCTGATAGATTGAAGATAAGAAAATTATATAATAACTTATCCTCAAAATTTTTTTATATCATTTATATAATATATTTTAATTAATACAACCCCTATTACCATATAATATAAAATAAAATGAAAAACTTTATCACATGACTTCTTGGTGGTGGTGGTTCAGATGTTTGAAAGAGTAACATCATTATTTTTCAATGGATAGAAAAGTCATATGCATGATGTCATATATTATTTACATGAGTATTATTATTTAATAAATATCTTAAAAATACATTAAATTGGTAGTTATATCATCTTATTATAGGTGAGGATGAAAAATTAATTACATCATCTCACAAGGTAGTAGTACATCATTAACATGATCGACAATTCATTTCTCATTTGATGGTAGATGGAATGGATGAATGTAATGAAATTAAAAAAAAAACTTATAAAATGATAAATAATACATTACAATACCATAATGGTTTAATAATATATTAATATGCTGGAATAATAATTAAAACAAAAATGCTCAGTTAAAAAAATCCCTTCTTTATACTACAACTCTAGGTTTTACCGATATTCCTTCAAAAGAGTGTATTATAAAAAAACATGAAAAATAGAATTGTGTAAGGGAGGTAACTGAGGTATTTTGGTAAGAATTTTATGAATGAAAAATTTATTCATCTGTGGATATGAGAGGATGGTGGGTGTCCCTTTATATGAGGGGAATAGGACCCACATTGAAACCACATAAATTTATCAAAATAACACAAAATGACATATTCATTCCCACTAAAAATTTAATTGTGTGATAAATAATTACAATTTGGCATATAATTTTGACATATATGTCCATAAAATAGGGTTTGTACAATTTTAATAGGATAAAATACCCTTATATTGTTTTAAACACTCTGATAGAACCATTTTTATCAAAACACCTATAATTAATTTTTACCATATTTACATGTCATAATGATAATAAATTATGATGAAATAATTCTGTAAAATTATTTAATTTTACTCCAAAAACTAATTCCATTTTACAAAATTCAATTCACATTTGTGTAATAATTTAATTTCTAATCCAACTAATAATCGCAAAAAGAATTTTTTTTTCCAAAAAAATGATTTCATAATTATAAAAATTTTTAGTTAAAATTCTATTATAAATTTTATTACACTAAACATAATTTTAATATTAAAAATATTTTTTTATCAAAATTTACATTTAAAAAAATTAATCTATAATTGTTAATTTTTAAAAAATTAACAAAAATAATTTTAAATAAAAAATACTTTCTTTACAAATAAAAAAAATTTTATAAAAATTTTAATCCATTACACTTTTACGTATTTATATAATTTTTGAAATTTTTTTAAAATATTTTTCTAAAATTTTTCAAATGTAAATATACAATATTTGTGGAAAACATGCCAAATCCACTTTTTGATAAAAATGATTTAGGCATAATAATATATTTATTCATATCCCATGAATAAAAAAATATTAGATGATAGTGATCATTTCATGAATATATGATATGTATTTCCATTAAAATAATTCACCAATACTGAAAAATTTTATTTAGGAAGATAAATACCCATTCATTTATTGAATTCATCTTAAAAAAACATTTATTTAACATTGAAATGATATTTATTTACATTTATAATTATTGGATACCTGAAATTTATATTTTATACATGTATAACCCATATAATTTCAAAATTATTTTGTAAAATTAAGAGCTCAATATTTAATGGCTTGGTTGAAGTATCACATTTAGTAATAATATTTTAATACTATAACATGGTCTTCTATCATTGGTGTTTCAGGTAACACTATCTATCAAAGTAATTATATTTATTAGAAATGTGTTCTTTCATAAAATCTTTGGGTGTCACATAAAATTGGTCAAAAATTCTAGTGGGTTATTTAGTAATATTTATAGTTTTTAGGACTTTGACCTATATATTTATCATCCATGTGTTATTAAAATATGAAAGAATATAGGTTGGAGTAAATAAAATTACTGAGCATTGTGAGCAGCTCAAAAAGAATTATTAGGTGTATCATCACACACCCTTAAATAATCCCTCTATAACATGACACAAGGTTATTCATGGGATATGTAATAATTTGAAAAATAATGCACCTCCAAAATGATTCACAAATGGTGCTTATAATCAAAGGAACACAATCACTTTGAGAATTATTATTATTACAACAATCCATGGTCTAAATATCACCTTTAAATAAATCTTAAAAAATATAAAAAACAAAAAATATATGTAACATAGAATAAATAATTATAAGTTCAATCAAGATATAGTAAATAATATAATTAACTAATAACACACCACAAAAATTTATAGTCAATTATAAATTCTTCTACGTGCCCTGATAGTGCAACCACAATATTCTTGTTGATAATGTTGTTATTCAGTAACTATTTTTTTAATTTACTAGGAAATATATAATTATTATTATTATTAGAATTAATTATTACATTTTTAAATTAAAAATAATATTTTTTGAAATTTTTATATCAAATAAAAACATCAGATGAGTAATTTTTTATATTTATTTTCTTCAGAATATTAATTAAAAAAATCCGCATATTTCAATTAAATTTACCTACTCAATATACATAAAAAATCCATGATGTCTTATGATGATTAAATATGATTTAAATTTATATTGAAAATTTATTAATCGATATTAATTATTATTTACTTGTAAATCCTCACATTACCTCAAAATCATAAGCATCTCCAAATTCATCAAACAGACAGGAATGTCCAATGTAGATTACTTATATTATTATAAGATTATAGATATAGTCCAATTTGGTAATCAAAATTATTAATAACATCATGTTCTCAAATGATATAATGTATAAATGTATCACTATAAGTCCTTCAAATTATTATAGAGTTATATTCATGAATATAGTATTCTTAAAAATATTCATAAATCCTAAAATTCTGCATAAATTAATATGATATCCTAAAAAATTAATTTTTCATCAAAATCTCTGAAATATACAACTATTAATAATCCATAACCCAATTCAATTAAATAAATCTCCATATAACTATAAATATTCACCTCACATTATAATATACTTAATGATTTGTTGAAAATTATTTATGAGTATAGCAAAAAAACCAATTCAACAACCATACCCACTTAAATATTCCATGAATTTTCTTATTCTTATAAAAAATCAACTAGTTTTTAAAAATAGTCCATAAATCCCTTAGGATCAACCCTAAGTATATAATTATTATATTTATACATAGTATTGAATAGAATTCTAATTAATTGAATAAATTAATTTATAATATAGGGTAAACTATATCATCCATACCATATCCATGATAATAAAAATAAAGATAAAATTTAGGGTGACCCATACAAAATGTTAGATAGATAGATGGGTATTTAGTATCGATATAACATAGCAGCTAATATTTTGAGTGGTTTTTAATGAAATAACTTTTTTATGGGACACATGAATATTGAATCAAATGATACCAATATATATATCCTTGATTTTGATGTTTTAACATGTTCATATAATACCATAAAAAATTATCATCTTTTAATGATGTTGATGTATAAATATTATAAAATTATATATTATATATTCCTTAAAAATATAATAAAATTTTTAAACTGTTGAAAAATTATGAATAATATGCATATGGTAAATTAAACTCTTTTTATGACATGAAATGAAATTATATAAATCCAAAATCTTAATCAAGGGAATGAATTTTTTGATAGATAAACCCCCAATTTATAGAATACAACATAATACCTCAACTCAAGGTGAAGTCAATTTGAAAGACAAATTACCCATGAATAATTACATACAGTGTTCAAAATTATTATATTTTAGTAACACCAATTATATTTGAATAATATTAATATATTTTAATATTGGGATTCTAAAAATAAAAGCATTACAGATTGATGAAAAAATATGTATTGGATGATAACTAGAATGTAACTCCATTATTCATTATCATAATATTTATATAAATAAATTTAAATAATATCCATTCTTAAAAAATGTTAACAATATATATAATTTATATTAATTAATATTAATATAGTAAAATAAAAAAATTAATCAAATTTTATATATTTATCATGAAATATACTATATTTATAATTAATATCACATAGTCGACATCAGTATCAAAATTCCATTTTCCAAAAAATTATGATAACTAATATCATTGTCTCATATATTTATATATCATATATCGTTTCCACAATATCATAAATAGAAATGTCATATATCATTGTCTAACAATATTGACTACACTATCAAATGATATAGTTATATCAATGAAGAGTTATGTTTTTTGGGTTTATAGTCTTGTGATTCCTTAATTAGGATTACTATGAGTATGAATAACATATATTCCTTTAATAGATATAGATGAATCCAAATAAACCATACATGACACAAAGTACCAAATCAAATATTTCCATATAGAAAAAATAAGGTAAACACTATTTTATCCAACCACTATATAATATATCCACCATATAATATAATATCTTATATTCCTAGAATAGAAAATTATATCTAACAACCAACATTAAACAGTTTAATATAACGTGAAACAATGTTCGAATATCAACATAGACAATATAGATTCTAATTACAAAATTTATTATTATTTGAATTTGAAAATTTTACATTTTTATTTCACATGAAATATATTCGACCTAATAAATGAATGTTAATTAAGACTAAAATATATAAGTAGTGTATGGTGAAATAAAAATATGCATGACCATAAATAATAGATTATGATTAAATTAATAATTAACATAAATATAACAAACTATTTAACACATTTTTTAAACATATTAGATTGATAATGATCGCATAAATTTTAAAAAAATACACTTAACTCTAAAAAACATGGAATAAAATATATATAATCAATTTAATGGTGTTCTTATATTCAAAATGATATGTTAGTACAGCTCAAGACTTTGTATTTATGAATGAAAAATTTTATCTTCATGTGTAACTTTTTATAGTATTGTACGCGTAATAAAATAAATCCTTAAAACCTATTTTATATAAGGAATTTATTAATAATGCGATCCACAATGTCAATTATTTAGTAAATCAATTTTTATTTTTATATATAGCATTATAAATGACATAATCTACCATTATTACTACAATGATTATCTAAATCATCATGGATTTAAAAATATATTAAAATTTTATTAGTGTAATGTCATATGATTCATATACTGAATGAAATGATTAATTATATATTATAAAAAATGAGATAATTTATACTCTTTTTAAAAACTATATAAAATTCAAATATTTATTCAATAGAATAAAATATAGCCTAGATTAGTTTTTGTGACACAGACGTCAATGGGTATAAACATAATATGATCTCATATTATCTTTATGTAATTTTATATAAAAATAAAATGATTATTTAAAATAATGAATTCATAAAAATAATTAAAAACAAGATAATATTACCAATATTCTACAAGATAAAATTCTATATAGTTATGATATTTTAAATAACACAATTAATCGTTATAAATAATGGAATGAAATAACAAATAAATCAATTCATTTGGTTAATGATGATGTTATTTTCCCATTTATAATATAAAATTATTTATTTTAGAAAATTCCCATGGTCCCAAAACAATTCATTTTTCAATTTATGATCCTATTTTATTACATGAATACATTTTCAAATCATTCATAAATCATTATCATATTGGATATTATTGGTTTAAGCCACCACAATACATTCAATTTTACATATAAATATATAGACACAAAAATTTTAACTTCCACACTATTTCGAATTTAATTTTCCTACAAAACCATAAGATATCATCTAAAATAACCCATGAATTTCATATATTGATATTACATCTTTATTATGAATATTCATTACATCACACCAATACATTCACAAGGACCATAATAGATTTTGTACTTTGAAAAAATGGAACAAAATATTTTATCTTGTAAGAGATCATCATAGTTTCCAATAAATAACATTCCATTTTGTACTCCCCATTTGAAACCATGCATGATATCCTAGGGATAAGAAACATAAAAAAATTATGATGTCAAATTATTAGTAAGGGAATGCAAGAGACATGTTTATGCTCTACAAGAACATAACAGTTTCAAAACATAAGAAAAATATTTAAAGGTAATACCTTTCATAAAAAAGGTCATATAATTGAGTCCTCGAATAATGATTGAATGTTTATAACAGTATAATCAGATATTAATCAAATAACATGATCTATGAGAGTATAATAGTGGAATCGGACATGGAATTTTTGGTATACACATCAATTTATATTATGGTGAAAATGTGTAAATAGAGATAGGTTCACTCATCATGTTAAGGACATGAAATCATGACATATCATAAACTTATGAACATATAACCAGGTTGATGTATAAAATATTGAACCTATAATCAGGTTCGAACATATCCTCTGGAACATACAATCATGTTCACACATAAAATTGAGAAATGGTAATCTGGTTCAGACACAACATATAGACACATGAGTTATTCATAGATGTGCAATGAATTGTGGGATATTATGTCCCTACCTTCTCCTGTTGAAATAACACATAAATTTTCTAAATACAAATACATCATTAATCACATCATTTATCAAGAAACGAAATGGGTTTTTTAATCTTTAACTCTTATCATATATCAATGAAAATAAATGATATTCACAAACCTAAGGCCCTCAAACCATTAACCATTTATGGAAATAATATGAATGTTAACCATAGATCATATCCTTGGTATGTTATGAGTAACACTAAAATGTGTCATTTGATATGGAAAATTATTTTTAATGATATTTTTTAAAATATTTCTTGAGGAAATTATCATTGTCTCTTTGAAAAAAAATTTAAGATCATAAAAAATTTAGAAATCATTTATCACTAAAAATAACATTAAAAATATACAAAAGAACCTTTGAAAACATTTAAAAAACATTTAAAAACATTTTTCGAAAACATTGTTTTGTAATAACACATATTTTCAACCAAAGTCATAATATCATTACATGAAATAGATCTCCAACGAGCCTATACCCTAGTGGTACAAGCTTCTTCTTGGCATCCAAAATTCCCAGGATCAAATCCGGGTAGGGACTAAATTTTGAAGATTCTGTAGCAACACTGTAGTAGTACTGTAGTAGTGGAAAAAGCATTGTAGCGGCGACACTATAGTGGTGGAGGCACTGTAGTGGGAAATTTATCGGCGACGTTACTATAACAGGTAGTGTAGCACCCTGGGTACTGTAGGAGTACAATTCACCGAGGGGCTTTTTGGGCCAAACAAATTGGGCATTCAATCCTACATTTCATGCCACTTGGCCTTGTGCCTTCAGGTTGTGTAATGGGTCTCCCTCTACTCAATCTAAATATGTCTTTTATTTAAATAATAAAAATGTGGCTTCGACCCCAACCTTTATAAAAAACATTGAATAGATAATATCATTAAAATAAAGATAGTCCAAACACAACATTTCAAATTAGAGTATATAATCCTTGTAAAATCATATTGGCCCATGAAATATCTTATGTCTCAATGATTTAATATTGAGACAAAATTCCCTTTCAAAATTTGTAACTTTTGATCAATAAACCCTATGAAGTAGAGATCATCAATGGATATATTAAATAAAGATATATTTAGTATAATGATCACATATTACATTCGTAGAAATAATATTGACCAAATAAATAAAACATGTGGAAAATTTAGCATAAGTATCATAGAAATAAATTTCTTACAACAAATAACTTTACCTCATGTCTTTACTTCCATCATAAACAATCAAATCTTCTCTTACTATGGTATCTCATTATGGTTTGCAACAATGAATTTACATGGATAAAATTACTCCATATTTTTTTAATATTTAGTGATAGAATTTGTGATGATATTTGGAAAATATTGGATGATCAAATAGGTTTTTAAGTGTGAAAACTTTAGATGAAGTTGTTCATTTATTAAGGGAGGTGGATGATCTATTATAATTTTTTTAAATATTAAATTATTATAAATCACTTTTCATTTAGAAATGGAAAGAAAATGATTAATATAAAATATAATTTTAGTATTCACCTCAATCTATTCATCCTATGTAAATTAGAAACGTTTTGAATATTTTTATTCTATATCATTTTAACCCATTTTTATACTCATTTTCTCATACCAAGAAAACATGTGTTTTTACACATTTGATGTTAATATTGTTAAAATAAATGAATCATAAATGAAATTATATACCTTATCCCAATAATTTGGATGAATGTTATATTTTTAAATATTTTAAATCATTTCGTAAATTAATATTTATTTTAAAATATAATTAATGTCAATTTTGATACTATTAAATACACTAAATTTAAAAATATCAATGAAACAAGATATATTCAAAATAACACATTTAATAGAACAAAAATATGACAAAGTAAACAATATAATTCTTGTATGATGTTAAATATATGAAATTATATATATATGTATATATATTAATATTTTTAAAACCCTTTATTTGATATTTCAATTAATGGAATAATTACGACATCACCATATTAAAATTATTTATTATAATTGTTTGTTTTAGTAAAAATACAAAAATAAATTCAATTTATGAAGATAAATGTATTATTTTCACAATAACATTTTTGGTCACACATATATTCTCAAAAACCACATATTAAAAATGATATACTTATTAAAAATCAGAGTCTGATATATTTGACTTTTCATAAAATAAAATATTTTACGGGTAATAAAGACATCAAAGTGCCTCCAAGTGGTAATAAAATATACCCATAGTTGATTTTAGTAGATACTCAATCATGAAATAAAATTATGCAATTGTTAAGGTAATTGAATAATACTGATAATATTATTTTCACGCATAATTACCAAATTTATCCTTAATCGTGGTGATAAAAATTACTAATTTAAGTCTTCAAATGTTGTTTTCAATTAACATAAAAAAATTTCACAATTCATCAAAAAATTAATCTTATTAGACGAAAATTTTAAAAATTAATATATAAATATTTTTTAAATGATTTTTATTTTTAAAAATAATATTTTCAAAATTTTCAAAATTTTGTTTAAAAACATCTACTAAATTAAAATGAACCAAAATCATCTTTTTGAAAAAATATTGATTTTTTATTCATACAATTGTAATTTTTTTATCTAATAAAACATATTGTATAAATTAAAAACATTTAATTTAATATATAAAAGATGAATTTTATTAATATCATTCAACAATAGTGATAAATTTAACATAGATAATACGCATTATTAGGAATAAGAATAGATTATCAAAAATAACATCCTTTATTATCAATGACTTTGTATCCTCATTGATAAATAAATTGTAACCTAGGAATTAATACCATAATTCAATTAATAAAATTAATTCTAGCTATTAAAATTGATTGGTGATACCTATCATGATAAATAGTATATTTTTGTTTAGTAAAATTCTGTCTTGTAGGAAACCGAAGTTAACCCAGAAACTCAACATTCATTGTAACTAGAGAAAAAAATTTGTTTCAGATACCTTAAGCTATTATATGATTTTTAGTTATAATAAATATGGTGTTGTATATAAATAAAGCATAACATGGACTATTTTCCATAGAAATCCATTAATGAAATTTAATTTATTCAAAAAAATTTAATTCAAACAAATTCAGGGTTACACATTCTACCCCCTTTAAATTGATTTTTTCCAAACAAATATTCATTATAATAAAAATAAATGTTCATAACTATACCAAAAAATGACATTAAAATCACACATTTCTTTCTAAAATTGGTGTCTTCTCCTAAAAACATTTACAAGGTGAATTTTCTTGATTCATAGAATTTTATCAATCATATCTAGAACCTCTACCACTTTTCCACATTAGAAAAATCATGGTCCATTGGAATGACCTATATGATTAATAAATATAAATTGTTAAATAAATATAAAAGACCATGTATGTACATTCATTATGATATAAACATGGAATAATTCTTGGAATTGAGACTTGATAAGTGGAATATCCAATAGATAATACAACATCCTGATATGTTCAATAAATTGTGTCCTCGAAATTTGAAATTGTACTTCAAAAATAAGAATTGGATGTTTGAAAATTCCTTTTTGGGAAAACCTCCTCGTAGGAAGTGTTTATAAAAAATCATCAAAAAAAAGAGGGAATGTACATGTCAACTAACACCAAATAACTATGAATCCTATTAATGAAACATTGTTACAATGTAAAACAATGAAATGTAATAGGAAACTAACCATCATGTTCTGATGGAGGGTGATCGAGAACATGTTCATTATAAATTTAACCATCACCAAACCATAAATCTATGATGATCTATGGGACCAATTGGTTCATTGGTAATCTAGATCCTATAATGAAATGAGATTTATTTCATGATAATTTTATTATAATTTAATAATTTTAAAAATAAGAAATGCATATTTGATTTTATTCAATTTTATAAGGGAGACCTCATCCATCAGTTGCACCTCTATCAATTTTCACATCATTTCTTACTTCAAGAAATAAAGCTTAATCTTTTTTTTCTAAATCATTAATTTATTATTATTTATATCAATACGAGTAAATTTCATTCCATTTATCTTCAAATTCCATTAAAAAAAGGTGGTTAGCATAATTGATTCAATAATTGTCATCTTGTGAAGTTAAATGTTTTTCTCCAAAACCTTAAGAAATATTTATCTCAAACCATTCCAATAATGGCTAACCTTATAATTAAAAATTAAATCCTTAAATAACATATTATCTTGAACCAAAAACATTTCCATTAAAATATGTGTATAACATTGTACCAATATAATATTAAATGCTTTTTTATGAATTCTAAATTCAATGTATAGTGAGATAATAAAATAAAATTTCACAAAAGGATGTACAATTATATTTTCATAAGTCTTAATTATAAAAATAAAATCATGAAATTCTCAACTAATTAGGATATGTTAAGTCTCACCTAATTATCATTATTCACTAAATTTATTGTGGTTTCAAAAGATTTCCATTTTTCTTTTTTTACTCAGTGTTTTTATGGATTTTCATCCATATTAGTATTTTCATTGAGGAATTGATTCACATAATTCCAAAATTACTTGATCATGAGACACTAATTATTGATTGGTGAATTCTAATGATCTATCTCAATCCCTCTCTTTTTATTACATTGAGTATCCTCCTCACATCTCTTCAAAATTATTTTACCCGATGGAAAATATTTCTACACATGAAACACCATCTTGTTCCTTTCAAGAATACACCTAATTAAACTTTCTCGTGGTTTTGGATACATGGATATTGAAACATTTTTAAACCTCCATGTGATATATCATTTTAATTTCCACGAAACCCAATATTACATTTCTTATAACTATAACCCAAAGTGTTTCCATCTTCTATTCCAACATTTAGTGAACATCAAATGATTTATTTATAGCATTAAAAGTCTCATGTTTCTAATTACCATTATAGATTTGGACTCAATAAACATAATAATTTGTCATCTATACCATCATGATAAATACAAATTCCATAATAGCACATTTTTATTATTGTAATATTTTTTTCATGACAACCAAAAAATTAACCATACATCTTCTTAGGATCTAGGAGTTTTTACTCTATTTTGATTCAAAGAATATGTGGAAGTAACATTTTAAAAAATAATATTTTATCTCACCCCACTTCATATATTATTTTTCTAAATGTATCATTATATTTTTAATAATATTACACTTTTTATTCACCTCCCCTTCATGAAGGTAGATATCCACAGTTTCATTTTTAGTCTATGAACATTAGACAATGTAAAATATCTTTTTAGTGGCTCTGATCCATTTCTCACCGACTCAGGGGTTAGTGGAACCACTAATGGATTGTTAGAATTTTATTATGAAGTAATCGATAGTATTTTGGTTCATACTTTTATATTTTTTATTTTCCCCGTGGTTCATATCTTAATAAATTTTTTTGGGAATAGAAACAAGGATTTGATTTCTATCTCCCATAACATTTAGTTACTAGGGAGAAGAATCCATACATTTTCCCTTAAATCCCTCATTAGAATTGTCACCAAAGGTTTCAATATTTAACTAATAATAAAATAATAGTGTAGGAAACACAAACCATGGTTCAAAACCGCATAATAATTAAAAATAATTTATAGTATTTACCAACCGTTACACCTTCTTGTTAAATGTATGAAACCATAGGATCATTAAAGGTATAATCCTCATTTATATTAACCATTCGTAATGGTTCATAATTTTTTTTTGTAATTACACAGAATATACTCTAAGAGTGAAAAAATAGGATTGAAACAAGGCCATATGTCATGCAATAGTTCTTTATTGAGTCTATATCAATATATTTTTACTGGGGTTTTCACTGCATGGTACATCTATTCCTGATCTACATACACTTATAGTATCTCTATAGTGTTGTTTTAATATGAAACCAATTTCTCTATAATGTAGAAAACATCAATTAATTTTTTAATAATTCAACACTTCCATAGAGACATCCCATGACATATCCTTCAAAATATGTATTTTGATATCAATGTGGATTTCTCAAAGATTATTCCAATATTTAAAAAACCCTTTCATTGATACTTATTTTAGTGAACCATGGGTTTCATACATGTATATGAAATCATTTAGATGTATATTAATTACTTTACTCAATCACATTCTCAAAGATCATAACAGGTGAGTTCTATTGTAAACATAGAACACAATGTTCTAGTATAGGAAAATATATTCAATGATTCCTACATAGATATTCCAATTTTATACTCCAATAAAAAACCACTCTGCATATCCTGGTGATAAGAATATTAAAAAACTGATCTCAAATTCCTATTAAGGTTAAAAAAGGGAGATACGTAAGTATATCATGAACAAAAGGGTTCCAGAACATAAGAAAAGAATTCAATGATCACATCCTCCATTTAAAATAACAAATAGATGAGTCATGGCATAAACATTCTAATTAAAAAATACATGAATAAAAATACAATAAAATAAAATGTTTCATAAGAGTATACTATGGACATATGAAATGAGATTTGTAGTATATGCATTATCTTATAATTTTGTGATCATTTATAAATAGGTACAAGTTTTCTCATTACGTTAAGGACATGAAATATAACACCCACATACATTACCTTTCAAGAATCCATGCCAGTAAACAAAATTTGGAACATTCAACCACGTACTCACAAAATATTATGAATATGTAATTCGTTTCAAAAAGGATATTTTGAAAATGAAATCTGATTTATACATAACATTTTTCACATGTAATCAATTTCATGCAGAAAATATATACTCATGTGTTATACATAGTTAAAAAATGCATTGTAGGTAGATATAGGTCCATAAAATTTCCTATTTATTTCATACATACATGTTCCATATGATAATAAATCATTAATCACAAAATATGTCATGAAAAGAATGGATTTTGTAAACATTTCATTGTAGCATATCCCATTGAAAATTAGTGGGATTAATAAACATCATTCAATGAAATCATAATCCATTTAGAGATATAATATGAATGGATCCCTTGGTTAATATCCCCAGTATGTAATGAGTAACACAAATGTATGTCATCTTATATGGGTAATAGTTTTGAAGGAATTTTTAAAAATATTTCTGGAGGAACGAATCCTTGTCACTTGGAAAAATTAATTTTTATTCCTAAAAAATTTAGAAATCATTTTTCATTAAAAATTAACCTAGATAATTTTTAAGAAATATTTTAAAATAAATTTATAAATATTTAAAATTCATTTCCTTTAAAATTAATTAAAGACCATTTCAAACAAATTTAATGAATTCATTATTTTTTATATGAATAGAAATTTCCAACTAAAGAGAGAATACCATTACATGAAATATATAATATTATTAAAATAATGAGGTTTATGATACAAAATGTAATATGGAATTATTTAATACATGTAAAATAATATAGGTGTATAAAATAACATTTCTCTAAAATAATTAAATTGAGATAAACTTTCATTTTCTATTTGGTATCTTTTGAACTCTAAACCCACGAATGAGAGATCATCACATGGATATGCTATATCCCATAAGTTTATTTATATGGATAATAGATTAAATTAATCGTGAGTATATAAATCACACAAAATAAATGATTGGTGAATATGGAATAATTCTCACAGGACTAAAAGATATAATAAAAATTCTCTTACCATGGGTCTCAAATTCCATCATACACTTTTAAACCTCCCATTATTCAAGTTTCTCTTATTTGTTTGCATGAAAAGATTTCATTGGTTTTCTATATTTATAAATGTAAGGATTCTAGGATATAGGAATGGTTGATTTTAGGGTATTTTAAATTATTTCAGCCAATCTAAATAGGTTTTTCATACCGAATAAAATATAAGAAGTTTTTTACTTTTATAATAGAGGGTAGGGGCAGTGTTGGAATTTTTCAAAATATTAAATTATTTTAACTAATGTTTCGATAAAAAATTACTCTAAAATAATTAATTTAGAATAAATGATTACTATAAAATATAAATCAATTAATCCAATGAATATTTGAATTGTTAGTACAATTTGATAACCCATATATTTTTTACCATTAATTAACCTCTTTAACTCTTAGCGTGTCAAAATTCATTTTTACTATATAAAGTTAAGTATAGATACAATATACTGAAAAATTACAAATAAATTAAAAAATTAAATAAATTTTGATCCTTATCCCAATAATTTGGAATAATTTTATTTTTTAAAACTATTTATATCACTTAATAAAATATAATTTATTTTCAAATATCGCTAATGTCAATTATGATACTAATCATTACTTTTAAAATTAGGAATATAAATGAAACAATATATATATGAAACAATAGTTCTAATATACCCCAAATATATTATGGTATTCTATAAAATTGGTGGCTAAAATTTACTATCAAATATTAAATTTATTTTTATAGTTTTACTATCATTTATTTTATTTCTTCAATAATTGAATAATTAATGTATCATTAGTGTATAATTATTTAATATTATTATTCAAACACTATAAATTAAAAAAATTAATGAAGATAATTATTTTAGCATTTAAAATAATATTATTTCATGAACATATATTCTAGAGAACTATTTATTAATAATTATTTACTGATTAAAAACATTTGAATAGAATATTTGACTTTATGAAGAAAAAAATTACTACAAGGGGTGAAAATTTATCAAAGTAGATCCAAGGGGTTAGTACTTATAACCAATGATTATTTTAAGAAAAACAAATCCATTAATTTGAATTTTGAAAAGTGTTATTGTATTTGGATTATATTTATAATATTATTTTTACCCTTAATTATATGATTTATCCATAACAATTGTACTAAAAATTATCAATGTTACATTTAATTGTGTCCAATGATAAAAGGTGAATATTAAATAAATTTTTAATCTACTTTTCATGATATGTAATCAATTATTCAAAATTATAAACATATAAGTTACTAAATTTATTTTGAAATTAGTCCAATAGGGTGGTTGATAAGACGGTTTTTATAATTATAATGCTCAAAACATTGAAATCTTATCATATTCAAATTTAAAATGAAAAAGAAAAATTTAAATAAATTAGATTTATAGTTTTATAATTGAGATAATTTTACTTTAAAACTATATAAAAATATTATTTAAAATTATAAATTATTTAGATGAAATGTTAGTTTCCAATTTAAATGTAGTACTTTTCACTATCATCAAAAAATAAATCTTATAAAAAATAACAAAATTTTTATATTAATATTAAAAAAGTTAATTTTATTTTATCAAATAATAATTATGTAGTTATCAAAATACAGTTTTGAAACAAATTTTCCATTAAAATGTGTTAAAATGACGATTTTTTAAAAAATATAAATATTTTTAGGCTAACAATTAGATTTCTTCTTATTTTATGATTTTAAAAGATATTTTTAGAATTACCAGAAAAATTTATCAACTATATTAAAATTGAATTTCATTAATATAATTCAATAAAAGTGATTAATATAATAAAAATAAAATACCTTTTTTGGAAATCAAATAGTTTTTTCATAAAGACATTTCTTTTATTTTCAATTTGATTTTAAATTCATTTAGAATTAATTTTTAACCAAATAAATCATTTAGTAATTTAGATAATAGTATTTATTATACTCGTTATAATGGATAGGTGATACTGAAAATGATAAATAGTATATATTTTTTTGTTAAAATCTTTCTTAAATGTGACAAAATTTACGAATGGAACTAATCATTGAGTGAAACACAATCCCAAAATAGTGGTGATTGTACCACACGTTAAAATATCACTCATCAGTAGTTCCATATATAAATATTATTTCAAATAAATAAGTAATTAATTTGTTAATTTTCAATTCAATCCTATAATTAAAAATAATTTATTTGAATAAAATTTAATTCATAAAAATATGGGGTGTTACATATACATTGACAAGAAATATAAAAAATATATTCTAACATTGAATGATAATCCATCGTAACCTCATAATACTTATAAAAATTATTCATTAAATTATGGGTACTCAAATGATTTATTCAAGTGGTATTTTTAATATTTATCCAACTACAATAAACAATTACTACATCAATAAGATACCCAAAAATAATTATAATTTTTTTATGATTATTCCTTAATCATATTAAAATATTTATGTTTATTAAAACCATTTCACACACCTGAGATCCTTGTTTTAGTCTCTTGTACAATCAATTCACTATATTATCCCATTGTGATTTAAAATTTCAAACAATTTAAGAAATCATTATTCCATAAGAATAATGTAAATTTTATTTACATTAGTTAAAAATAATGTTTTAATTAATTTTTAAAATTCAATAACCAACCAAGGCCACCCATGTATTTAATAACTGATCCAGCTCATGGAATGTCTTGAATGGAATTCCCTATCACCCTTACTTGAAAATAAGTTCCAATACCTGAAAATACACATTATATGAATTATTTCACCAATAGAAATATTATTTTTAACACATAATAAAGATTTCAAACTTTTGGAATTATGGAAGCGTACATTATATGTACATATATATCAAACATTATTTTAAAATATAAATAAAACAAAACATGGAAGAAATAAAAATAAACTTCAAACTCATTTTATGAAAAATATAATTGATAGGAGCTAAAACTATACGACAAAGGATGATATGGATGATATAACAACAATCCATAATACAAAAACTAAAAACCAAATCATATACTACTTGTAACCAAGGAACACCATCAAACATGTCCTCTATATTACTATAAAAAAAGAGAGGTCCCCAATATACAATCATCCTAATAGATCAAAAACCTGGACTTATAAAAATACCCTCATTCAAAAATATGTGTTGGTGTTTGTAGGATGTTAGTATAATAAATGAAAATAATTTCATGATATATTATAGAAATTTACATACTCGAAAAAATATTAAAACACTAGTTATAAATATGATATTTTCATATATGTAATAACTCACTTGTGATAAATAATTTAATGGGGATCATCTAAATACTAATTCTTGAATCCAAAACTATGATTGAAAATAATTGAATATATTTTCTTTTAGTAATCATTTATAAGTGTACAATTCATAAAATCTTTCCAAAAAACACACATATAAAAAATAAACTATGAAATAAAATTATCCACAATAAAACATAAATTGATCAAATATATTAATGTTAAATAAATTTTAATGAAATATTTAACATGGTGTATTCAGATCCAATTTAATCATAAACTAGAGGTGAGAAAAAAGAAAATGATACCTGTAAATCAATATATTTAAATTTACCATAATAGAGATAGAAAATTATAATACCAAATATTTATTAATAATAACTAATTATTAGAATAAAATATAAATAAATCATAATAATACGGAAGTTATATAGAGATTAATAGTTTATGAGGAACTCCAAAACATCTAGTGAGATTATATTAGTTTTATGTTGGTGGAGACAACTACATTCTTAAATAATGATATTCCTAAATAATAACATCCTAAATTTTTCTAACTATAATAACTAATGGAACATCCCTATTAGGTTTCATAACATAAAACTATTTTATACAGTGATATATCATCAAGAAAAGTATATAAACATTCACTCAATATCTCACTAAAAAATCTAGGATACTCATGATACTTTTAGAAGAGAGTGATGATTAATATACATAATATGTGGTGTATAATATTAGTAATATATTAATAGAACCATTCCTAATGGATACCACATCCCACCATTATAATCCATTCTTATTAAACCCCTGAATGTAATTCTTGATATTGAACAATAACAATATTCATCAAAAATTAAGTTTCAATTATAAAAAACTAGTAATATGTTGATGTTCTTTCAAATTTCTGTATATAAGACCATTTTCATATCATTATAACCTAGATGAAGTATTTTAAACTATAATTACTATTTAAGAATATGAGTTTAAAAATATTATTAAACCCAAAATTAATCATAAATTTATTTTTCTGTGGTACCAAATGGGTCTCTAGTTCATCAAATAGAATTAATAAATTAAAACACATTTTAAAAATCAATTGTGATGTAGAAATCTGTGTTTTAAAATCTCTATTGATTTATGAAAAATAATTTTTTTATCTAACAACTATTTATTGTTAATGAAGTTATTTATTTTAGAAAAATTAAATTAGAAAACCGAAATACGAATTGATAAATAATATCACTAAATATTTGAAAAATATATTAAATATTTAATATAAAAATAATATAACAATACAAATAATTATCTTTTGAAATTCTATTAATAAAAATATCCCAAATCATCACCCCTCAAAACCCAGAATTTATCCATTTGAAACTAATTAAATAGTTTTAATAAATCATTTAAATATAATTTCCTTTTTAAATTTATTATTAAATTATTATAAAAAAATAACATACAAAATCATCAGGATAAATAATTCTAAAAATCCAATATTAACATGGATTTATATGAAAATGTGGAAAACATGAAACACCTAACTATGTAGAGTTTGGTTGAAGGGAATCCTTTAAATATGAAAATGTATGTGACTAATGTGGAATATATATAATATATAAACTAAATCCACAATAAATTATAACCAAGACACGACCAAGGTAAAAACAACACACAACTAAAGATTGATGAATATATAATATATTAAAAATATTATATAAATAATACCTTTCTATAATAAATAATAATCAAATAAAAGGGGAATAATAAATAATAAATCTAATAGAATGGAGAGGCCACACATGGTGATCCACATGACATATTTCAAGAAATGAGTGTTGGAAGAACCATTTTTGAGTTAATATAAAATGGGAAATAATGGAATTTCAAAAAAAAACAATTATACCCCTATAAGACCCATCATTACTTGACAACAAATGTAATAGAGAAAATGATCCATTGAATAAACGGTTACTACATAGAGTGATTAATTCATGGATTAAATCCTTGTATAATGGTTTCATAAATTATAATCTAGAATATTAAATAAACATTATATGGGATTCTCACTATGTGATAATACTCGGTCATTGAGTGACCAACTGCATTTTTCAATATAAACTGGGAAAGCCCCCTAAAAAGTGAAAATATTAATATAAATATAAAAAATGATAAAACCAAAGAAATAAATTAAATATATAATAAGTTATGGTTAGGCTGTGAAATCTCTCATAATCATATAACTTTTAACCCAACAAAGTCACTAAATTCAATGATATCTTTATTGTTAATTCATTCTTATAACAAATTAATTAACTAATAAAAATATTAAATTCTTCTAAAACAAATATTCACTTAAAAATTATTTTAAATAATAATACATGAACAACCCTAAGTCTAAATGAGAAAAAATATTGAAAAAAAAATTGGATTATCTAAAAAAAATCTCAATATAACTGAGAATGATAACTATTGTCCCAAACATATGAGGATTCCATTTTATATGTTGTATTATTTAATTATAACATGCCTAGTTTGTAAAATATGATCAAGTTCCCAACCCTTTAATTATATAATGAATATATGATCACTAAAATATACTACACATTGATAATTCCATCGAAAATTGTATTTCTCAATTTAATTTGAATAATTAGAAGATTAACACATGAATTTTTAGAAAATATAAAATAAAGATAAATAAACTGAATACCTGAGAATAATAGTAGTACCTAATACAATTTTTTCCATAATACCATGAATATCTTGTCTAAGATAAGGATCACTTCATTCATCATTATTAGAACATAGAAAAAATATGAATATGATCAAAAAATTTATAACGATAGAGAGTCATCATGACTCTCATATAATTTGGCATAAAATGGATACGATGAACACAATGATGAAAAAAATAAAAAAAATCATTAATATAGTAATTTTATTAAATTTATAGGATTACCATAGGTCATACTATCTCTATAACATGTTCTTGTCCTACTTCATCTACTAAAATGATATTGAGACCTCACTAATTAAGAAAGGAATATGATAAACGACTATACAGTGTTGGACACTATAGATAAATTCCACTATAATGTCATTTTATACTACATCCTATTTGGATTATGAATTATGAAGAAGAATTATAGAACATAGGCCAATAAATGGAACCCCCACAAGAAGGTAAACATTCAAAATGTCCTCCAACACCAACACATGAATAATGGGATTCAATTATATTAGATTTGGGGTATAATCCTTTTTCATTTTACCACCTTATAATAGATTCATAATCTCTATCTCCCAACTCCACATTCTATATATCAATAAAATGAATCCAAATTATGGTGGAATCAATTAATTACACAATGATGCAGTTCTAGGTCTGATGATGGAAAAATAATCAACCACCACTATTAAATCAATTCATCACACAAGATATAAATTGTTCTTATTGAATATTATTCAAGATTATTCCGGGAATTTGAAAAACAATAAATTTAATATAATCACACTATATCCCATTGTGGTCATTGGATACTATATAAGAAAAAATATGGAGAATTAATCATCTCTACCAATCTACCAAGAGTCTATTCAGGGTAAACATGTGTAGAGTACAATTTTATGCCATATGAGACATTATGATAAAGAAAACAACATGATACTGATATTGTTGAACTATTTGTGCATATCTATGTGGAATGATCAAACAAAAGAAAGTTAAAAATAATAATAAACCAAACCCGTCAAATTATATCATCATAAATGTATATGAAACAATTTAATTAAAATTTCCAAAACCCTTTTCCAAAAGCACCATAATATTTCAATGTTGAAAATCCATTTTATACAATTTTCAAATATATATAATTTTATTGAAAACATGTTTTCTTGAGATCTTATAAAAAACCATTATAAATTCTAAAACCATGCTTTAATTTTTTATAAAATAAATTAATCACCTCAAAATATCATCCAATTT
Organism: Viscum album; assembly: GCA_963277665.1. Lineage (NCBI taxonomy): Eukaryota > Viridiplantae > Streptophyta > Magnoliopsida > Santalales > Viscaceae > Viscum > Viscum album. Next base: position 904,998,959 of record OY728156.1, read on the forward strand.
GCAAAAAAATAGTAAAATAATTATAACAATTCCATTAATCCAAAAAGTTAATAATTAAATAGAACAAAATTAAATCTAATGTTGGAAGGGTATAAAAGAATTTATGGTATTATTTTCTGAGTTTATTAGAGTAATGGTTTAGGGATTCATGTGTTAAACATACAATCACAATTGGGACCTTATGAGAACCATTTGCAATATCTATACATTATTTTCCAATACATGGGACAAATAATTGTGTCTCTATTCTAAATAAAATTTATGCTCAAAAAAAGATATAAATTATTAAACAACTCATGAATAATTAAAAAAACATAGAAATTGATCTATTAAGATAATAAAATCTTTAAATAAGAGGATAATTCTTTAAATTAAAGGATAAGAACCTAACTTCTTAATTAATCTCATGTCTCCTCATTAGATTGGGAGATTTTTAAACATCTCATACCACGCCTATCAAATTATGATGACCATATATATTATCTATCAAACACTCCATTTAAAATGGGTTCACCGGTACCATTTTCTGATGAACCAGCCTAGGCTAGCAATAACCTTTGATCTCGAGATTGTTCAGGTCAAGGATAAATGGTTATTCAAAATCACTCTTTGATGGAAATAAGATCCAATGAATAAAAATAAAAAATGATATGATATTTCAAAGATAAATAATTTTTTGTACATAGAGTAGTTATACCAAAATATATTCATGGTGTATTAATACAATAGATATCCATATTGTAATGCAAAACTAGTTTTTAATAGAATGTGAAGAAAACAAAAATCATTAAAAAACAACATGTAAATCAGTTTAAATAAAATAGAATAGATAATATCCAAAGATACATGATAAATTCTGAAATGGATCCTAAAATAATCATCTAAAATAACATATATTGACCGAAATACATATAGTGGGACTCTTTATAACCAATGGTATCTATTTAACACTAATTCTCCATGAGAATTCAAAATGAATATGGCCACAATACAATATATTTTAAAAATAAAATCAACCAGAACATGAAAAAATATGATCGTTCTAAATGAAATTAGTTGAGTATGTTAGGTGTAAACATATAATTGAAATAGAATATATCTAAATATTTGTTTCATTTACTATATAAAAAGATTCAATAAATATTTTATTGATATTAAATATTTTAATATTGGTTGTATATCAATTTAAAAAAAATAAATCATCTCTAATTCCATAAAAACCCAATTTCAAAATAAAAATAGGTCTAGAAACCAAATTCATAGATTTTAAATAAAACATTATTTAAATGTTTAATTATATAAAACCATTTAAAAATCAATCTATATAGAAAAAATATGAATATACTCAACCAAAAAGTAAATTGCAAACCCACATATAACATGAGCCTAACAAAATATAATAAAATTACAATAGTGGGTATATAGATTAAAATTAATCATAAAATATAGAAACTATCCATATTAGGTTACTTAAATATTGTTAAATTTTAATCAACTTTAATTGACATGGTGGTAAATAACATTAATAAGCTAGAAAAATAATAATAGAACGCAATAAAATAATTTTCGGAAAAATAATATTATAGTAGAGTAATGTATAAATAAATATATTAACATTATTATTCATCAAATTAGATCATCCTTGACATCCCCTGGTGGAGCCATTAGTTATCATACTAAGTAATATTCTAAGTGAATGTCCGTTTTATTTTCTCCAACAAGACACATTATTAGAAATATCATAATAGGGGTCATAACAAATAACTAGAAGATACAAGGTCAATTCATCATGATATATATATATACATATATCACATATTATCTAAAAACTAAAATGATTAGGATCCCAATTATAGTAATAGTATATGGTGTAGATGAATCTTTTCCATATCAGACACACATGAAAAATAAAACATAGGGAAAACCAATCCAAAATCATACATAAAATCACACCCATCCATTGTACCCACTGAATCGATTTCAATAATTTTTAAGAAACTATTATAATATCATTTATCATGTAAATTCATTTTAATGAAAAAATATTAAATTATATTAATGGTGAAACACATTTATAGAAGGAAGAACATTTTTATAGGGTGAAAACACAACAATGATATTTCAAAATAGATGTATTATTTAATGATAATAATTAAATAAAAATTTCTAACCGAAATTGATAAAATATACCTTTTAATAGTTAATAATAATATCCTTTTTCATACATTAGATGTCCAATTATAAAATAATTGAAAATTTTAATAAATTTAAAATTTTCTTTTTAAAAACATTTATGAGTTTTTTAAAAAAATTTATTTTAAACACACATTTACAAAAAAAAGGAGTTATAATTTAAATAATATTTTCCCTCAAAAGAATATATGAATAATAAGAAATAACGAAAAAATTCACAGAGTCATTGTAACAAGAATAGTCATTAAATTATAAACGAATGAAAAAATTTATAAATTAATGTTCATTGGATAGTATATCCCAAAACATAACCCCTAGAATCCCACAAATTATAACTCTAAATAGAAAAATATTATTATTAATACCCTATTAAATAGTAAATAATTTGGAGAATTGTATAGTCATTTTATATGAACACATACCATAAATAATTGATTAATAAAAGAATTTACTAGAACAAAATAATTACATTGAATAAAATGAATTGTTGGAATACATGGAAAAATATTTATATAAGTGAAATTTAATTGAATTCTTTTAACATGAATGATAAGGATCCCATGAAGAATATAAACATCCTAAAAAATTAAAGCTATAAAAAACATAAATAGCTCATTCAATGAATGACATTTTATATGAAAATAAAAAACTTGGATCAATGTAATCACTAAGAGGGGATGGATGAGTTAGTGATATTTTTATTTTATGTTCTATTCCATTTATAACAACCATCACCTCTTATTAATGTTTTATCACTTTTGTGAAGGGAAAACATTAATATATCTATACAGATAGAATGATTTACAATGTTCAATACAAAATAAGAGTAGGTATTCCATGTTATAGTTTAGAAATAATTTAATACCACACAATCCATCTATAAATTATTGTTTTTTATACAAAAAAGAAAGAAATAATAGTACACTTGTTTAGCACTATGATCAATACAACAGTTCATATTATAATTTTTTCATTAATGATATAAATAAAATTTTGTAACTAATTTATAAACATTCAAATGTTCATTCTAAACATTTCACATTATTGCTTCAATAATTTTCAATATTGTAATTATTTATAACATAATTCTTCACATTCTTTCCCAATAATAGGTTGGTATTAATTCTCTAAATGTTTTAAGAAAACTCAGTCTCATAGATCAATCTTATTCATTAGTCTAATTTATCCTTCCATAAAACATGTAGGTGATATCAGTCAGAAAACTAATTTAATTTAATAGTTTCCCTTCCAAGAACTATTAGTTTGATTTCACTATATGATCTAAAAAACTCAAATAACATATTCCACTTAAAACATATTCTATCCAAATATGTTTATAAATAAAAATACCCCAATAAAAATTCAACTTTGAAATTAATAATCCCTTTATATATCTATATATCTTTCATGTGAATATTTTCAGACTACATTGTTCATTGACCTCAATTTATTGATTCATCTGATTAGAAATTTGAAAAAATCTAAAAAAAAATCATGCTCAAGAAAATAAAATAATCCCAAAATTCATCTTAAATTGAACATTATTTTTGACCAAATTTCAAGAAAAAAATATTTTTTATCCTTATTTATTCATAAATACATTTCTTCAAAACATCACCCTTCATTGAATTAACAAAAATCTGATTTTATGAAGCATTTGTTATTTATAGAGCATTCTATTTCTATGATTTGATTGAACTAATTGAAAAAAATAAAAAATATAAGAAATGGAATACCTATGATATAGAAATATTGAAATTTATCTCTGATAACCATTTTAATTATTGATAAACAACTACTTATATACTAGGCTTCCCCATTCTGACTGATCAAATTCAAGAGATTGTAATGCCTATTTTATTTTTTATGCTAACTATTTTTTCAATAATTTTTCCACAATTTCCATAGAAACGTAAATAAGTTTTCGATTTTATTTATTTTTTCAACAATTTCATAGACAGATTAGAACAACATATAATAAAATTTATTCTCTGATGAATCATTGGTGTCACATTTTATCTAAATATTCATGATCTAATTGAAATCAAACACAAATTTTCGCTCTATGAAAATTGATAACTAAGTTTTTGTACTTTTTTCAATTGAACAATGTCAGATCATATCTGATGGATCAGTCTATAATGATAATGTGTTTCATTAATCCCAAAAACACTATCATTTTTATCAATATAATCAAATAATATTATTATTCAAACAATAAATTCATCTCTTACTATAATTATATTCTTCTTTTGATGGGGTATTGATACCAAAAAAATCTGATTTATAGATGTCAGAAAATATTATGATATAGTGCTATCAAAATCTTCCTAATATGTTAAGGAAATGACGAGTAAGATGGATTAAGATAATTAACAACATGTTTTGATAATCTTATAAATTAATGGTTAATTTGATTAATTAGTATATCAGATGGATTTGTTGATAAGATCATCTACAAAACCTTTGAATTTAGATAATTCAAACATTAGAACAGGAAAAAAATCAACATTTGGTACAACTCCCACTACCGCTCTATAGAAATTATTACATTACATCATATTTCCTTCTATTATATAAACCATTTATTATATAATTACTTTATTATGAGGTTTAAAAACATTTATATTGAATTAAAATCATCTTACATAATATGTTAAACACTTTTTCGACCCCATTCTTTCAAAATTATTGAATCACATGTTTTGAATACTAATAACATTTGAGAATTTATGAAACAACAATAAATATTCAAAATTAATGAGTTGAACATATCAAGAGAAATTATATATCATATCCAACAACTCAATCTGATCAAAAACATCATTCCAGATACAATTTATGTCTACAAAACAACATCACCCTTAAAATAAATGAATAATAGAAAAAATAAAATGATAGAGTTTATTAAAGAACATTTTTTCTAGACATCTGAGTCTAGAACTCCTATATCCCAATCACTAACATGTAAAAAATGAAATGATTTTTCCTTATAAAAAAAATAAAAAACATTCATCAGGAATGTTATTTTAGAATACAAAAATTTTCATTATCCTACCTTTCCTAACATTATTTTTAATAAATTCTCCATTCTTTTCAATTTCTTAATTTGTTGGGCTACATATTTGTCTGTTATTTTCGCTACTGAAATGATATTTTATTAAGAAAGAGTAGAAGAAGGAATCAATAATTCATTGGATAAATAGTATATGCAATATATCTAGGGGAATTATATTTATTCTATTGACCAAAATGTATCCCATCGACCATCGGTGGCTATGGAAAAAATCCCTACATTTTACCAGGATCATCAGCCATTAGGTGAGGCCCACCAATTATTGGAGGTTTTTAGTCTGATGGCGTAGTTATTTTCCACAATTATAAATAAATTCAATGCTATTTTTAAATCCATTTACACAAAAATATTAACCCTACCTCATTAATTTTATTTTTAAACCACCAATAATTAGTCATGGGAACCACTTCCATATCCACTTGCCACTTTATGATTTTCACTATTTAGTGAATCTACGAATTTTGTGTTTATTCTAGATTAATTCCAAATACTATATCATATATATTTTATTATATTTTTTATATGATGAATATTTCTTTACTTTAATTATCCAATGAATAATCCATCCATTTATTTTTAATGGTATCTGATCTATCATGGTGACATAAAATATCTTTGATCGAATTGAGATCTACTTCAGAAAAAATTATTCCACTTGTAAGAGTTCATGAATTTCCTTAGAAAATCAATTCTAGGTGGTTGATTGTTGATGGAACCATAATTTTTTAATCATCCTATTGTATTATAGTGGAAATAAGGGAATCACATTGATATACCCACATTGTGTCGAGAAATAATTCTCAAGAAGAGTGGATGTATCCAGGTATGTTTCCCAAGAATAATCATCGAGGGACATTCATCATCATGAATCTTATTGTGAATATATTTTACATTATTTGATTTTTGAAATATACTTGATCATTGTGTACATGTAATGACCTCTTGAATATTTGGTTTGTAATTCATGATTCATTCTTCAATAAAAAATGAATCTATTTTAATATAAATAAATCTATTTAAATACCATAGAATTGGTTTCATTGGTGGAATACATATAGTTTTTGATTTTATAAGGGACTTATTTACATGTAATAATGTGGAGACTATATTATGAAACTATTTATGGATTAAACAGAACTAAAATATACTTAGTTGACATGTGAGCACATTATCAATGTGTCTGAAATGTATTTTTTGTTCCATCAATTATTGAAACTTTATGTTCTTCATAAAAACCCATGATGTAGGAAGTTACATATCTTGAGTATATTATATTCTATATTTCCATTATTATTCTATTATTAGAATGAATTTATTATAATGAATGATGGATATTGTTTTTGGGTGTCATAATTTCCAAGATAACCATATTTAATCCAGTTTCCATGAGACGTGTTAGTGTAGTATCTACCATGCTCGATGGTAATCACTATTTAATATATGAAATTCCATTATTCTCATGATTCCATTATATGTTTGTCATATTATTCTATAAAATTTTATGTGTTTTAATAATTTTGTATATGATGTTCTAGGATTATCATACTAGGTAATTGTCGTGGTATGATAACCCCTTAAAATGGGAGTGAACATGACTTGTGATGATGATGTCAGTGGAATACTACATAGATTAAGAGAATAAAAACCATGTGTCCCAGATGGAACATGATGCAATGAAGATAATAGATAAGGTGAAATAAATTTATAACTTTTTTATTTCATGTAAAATTAAATAACAATTACTTCAGGATTCCAAGATACATGTAGACATAATTGTGTCTAGTCCTTGATTACTTATTTCTTCATATACATCGTTCATATATAAAAGTAAGAATAAATGGGGGGTTATTATTTCTCAGTAATTATATGACTTCTTAGTATATTAATTTTATTTAGTATATTAATATTTTCTATTTTTATGCAATATACCAATTATACATGGGAACATTTTTGTTATGACACATTGGTGGTGTCCTAGTATGTTTTATTACATACACTCCGCATGAGAATCTTGATGAAAATATAGAATTTAGGTATATAGGTTAACTAATGTTAAAAAAACCTATTTAAAATTGAAATTATTTGGATATTGGATATGGTGTTGGTTTGTGATAGATGGTATATAATTACCATATATATTTATTTTTTTTCCTATGAGAATATTCTCTAGATTATATATCCACTTACGGAGACAAGTTTATTTTTTATATATGAAAGGCTACTAATTTGATATAATTTTCTGGCATGTTATTTACGATGAGTTATTATATTATATTTATTATTATTTTCAATACTAATGATACTATGTGCACTGTTACACCCCAATATTTCATAGTACGTCATTTCTTTAATGTAATTTAATAACTATTTATACTCGCAATACCGAGTTCGAGCACACCATGACTTACCAATCTTGTCGTTCAAAAGAGGTTATGAATAGTATTAACTGAATTTTGAATTTTATATTCTCCGTTAAATTTTAGCATCCATATAATGTGTTTCTTAAACATTATATATGAACAAATTCGGTTTTTTTAGAAAAAGGAAGTATTTTTTAAGAAATGCAATTTTACCTCCTTTTGAGGGCGAACCATTTTTAAATACAATATTTGAATCATTTATGTATTATATTATACAAAATAAACATCTAATTTAGAATCTAGAGATAAAAATTTAATTTTGATAAATTTTTGGTATTTTTCTGATGACATTCATATTTTGGTAAATAGTGAAAAATATTAAATTTTAATTGAAACCCACTTTTTTAATCGAAATAATTTTTAGTGTTAATATATGCATTTTATTGTTTTTGAAGTATAATTATATTATATTTTTATCAATTAAACCAATTTAGGTCAATATAATTAATTTCACTTTGAAATTAGACATAAAAAAGTGTCAATCTCTTGATAGATATTATTGCTGAAAAAGATGCTATTTATTTTGACAATAGGAATTAAATTTAAATAAATTAATGAAACATATATTTTTTGAATATGGTAAAATAGAAATCATTTTTTAATTTGGAATATCAAATATTTCATTGGCTGAATTTTTGGTATTTGTCTGAGAAACGTCATTTTTTTATGAATAGTGAAAAACACTAAGTTATTGGTTAAATCGAATTTTTATTTAAATAATTATTTATTTTATTTCAATTTATTTTATATAAAAATAGATACATATTACCTATATATGTACAAAATAATTCATTGGATTCATTTTATAACAATTTTAGATATATAAAAATTTTATTAAACTATTTACCATCTTTAACCCATCTCCTAGGAGTATTTACAAATTTTCCTAAAACAAAATTTTACTGCTTCAATTAGTGGATTTTAAAAAATAAAAGAGATGCGGTTAACCTTAGTAAGTAAAATGTTCTTCAATAAGTTGAAAATATATTTTAGTGAATAGTAACTTTTGACTTTTATTTACCACGATTAAATCTAAATAGGGTAATTCAAAGTAAAAATTGAATATTGTAATAATTAAAAATTACCTTAACACATGTCCTAACATTATTTTAAGAGTAGTTTCCAACCATGGTCATCATTGAGACTATTTGGGTCCCCCATGAAGCCACTTATTAATGATAAGGACACTTTTGATTAATTAATTTAATGTAATGGATAAATTGATATAAAAAACACTTTTAGTAATTAATTTTTATATAGTGAAATATAAGTAATATTTTTGACTATAAATATTAATTGGAAAGCTTAAACGATTTCATACATCATGGTATTTGTTTTATAATGCTTATACATCGAATAAATTAAATTATTTATGACACAATAATGATGCAGTATTTACCTCATTAGTAAATGATTTAAATAAATTAGATTATAAATATTAAAATAATATCCAAAACATGTCAAATTCTTATTATATGATTTTATTTATACCATACATCATCTTATATTATACCCTAAAGATTTTTTTTACCTTTAGAAAGCGAATATAATTATATAATAAAATAATACTATCACGCATTCCCAAAGAGTCCCTCCTCTCCCTTATAAAAGGATACCATTTCTAACCAATTCCTCACATCTCAATAGCCTTTAGTCTCATCCAAAATATGAAAAATTAACCTCCCTTAATACATATCCTCCTCCTAGAAGCCTTACCTTAGGCAGAAGGCACTTCAAGAAGATTTTTGGTTCAATCCAAAGGAAGTCACCAAAATTAAATGTAACAGTTTCTCTTAACATCATTTTTTTATTTTATTTCTCCAACCCCTAATATATTTTTATTCTTTTCTTTTATAACAACACTAATATCCAAAATATACTAGTATTTTTTAATGAGAAATATTCAAACTACTCTAACACACACCACTATCTAATGGGTGAAGAACATAATGTTTCTGTGGATGCCAAACTAACGCCTCATGAAACGATGATTGTTCAATTACCTCCTACCTCCTCTCATTGGTTCCATTATGATGGAAATGTATTTATATATGATATAAATTATGTTTATGTTTTCTTCATTCTTATGTATTATTCTTTTATATCATAACTTAATTGTTTCCATTATGGGTAATCGAGATAATTTCATTTGATGAAGTGCGGACTACCGCCCCCTCAAAGTGATATGAATCATTAATACAATATGTGGGACATATAAAGGATGGATTTAATGATATTATATATGATATTATACATGACTTATAATATACCTAGGTATCATTATCTTTTAATTCCATTAAAATAATAAATATAAATGAAAGTAGTGTTCATGCGTACGTATGACTTACTGTCTCCAGGAACGGTGCATTTCATTTCTCACCCCAAAATGATAAGTACTGTTATAAATACATTTATATACTGGATATATATGATATATATGATATCAAAATCATGAATATAATTATTGACATAATTAAATTTTGACCATGTGAACAACTTGTAACTATAAGGTATTCATTTTTTACTGAAGTGCCAAATATCGACCAAACATACGTTATAAACATAAATGATTACATAATGTTTATAAAATGGTAATAAGTGATATAAAAGGAATAATAAACTTGAAAACTGTACATAAGTATGTATAAATTAACTTTAGTTTCTTATTAAGGATATTAAAGAATGAAGGGGTCAAGTCGGACATGTGGTAAGGGGTTTCTTATCTCAATCTTAATTCCGTGAGATTTCCATTGTTCACCACTTAATTAATTCATGTGGTGTATTTTTTAATTCCATTTCATATATATTATCATGAGAATATTTATATTAATGATATTCTTGATTCATTTGGTGGTTATTGACTATTGATCATACATCTTGATTGATTACAACTAGGTAAAGGTTAATTCTACATTCTCTACATTATCCGAAGTTGTTTATATGAAATTATCTACTGGGACCACTTTATTATCCACATCCATGTTTATTAAAAATGTATTTTAAAAAATTATTAATATTTTATAGACTATGGTTTAAAGTAATTTATACCCATTTTTACTTTTATATGATTTTTATAAAGGAATATTTCAATCGTTTTCCAAAAAATTTACTTTATGACCTTTTCGGAAAAATTAAGGTAAGAATGTTTTTTTAACTTATATGGCGGGTGAAGATATTTTCCATCGTTATAACATCAACGAATCTTACCCTACAAGATTATATGAATATTTTTAAAATAAATTTTTTCTTTATAATTATGTGACTCTTAAATGATTTCAAAATAAAAAGATATATTAATCTAAAAAAGTTTTTTATTTCATCTATGACAACAACCTTTGATAGATTTTAAGTTTATTTGCAATTGATTTATTATGATACAATACTTCTATATTGTATTGAAGGTTTTGGGATATGATTGACTAGGGAGGTGCTATTCGTATAATATTCATGGGTTATAGTCAAAGTATTGGCATTTCGTAAGCTAGTTTTAATACAAATGTTTATGTTAAATTTCAACCATTTCTTATGATGAATGTCTTGGACTAATATGTTCCAGGTTTGGGACTAGTAAATGTAAGCCCTCTGGGTTGGGGTTATGTTACAGCAGACCCTCAGGGATGGAGTATGGTTCTAGAGGCTCTCTAGGATGGAGTCCGGTTACAGAGGCTCTCTAGGATGGAGTCTGGTTACAAAGGCTCTCCGGGATGGAGTCTGGTTATAGAGGCTCTCCGGGATGGAGTCCGGTTACAGAGGCTCTCCTGGTTTGGGTCTAGTTACTGTTTTCCCATAGGTCCTGGCACGAGTCCTTGACATAGAAATTAATGTCTGGTCTTATACATTAACTCATTATAAAATAATATTGATGGTTCATGTGGTTATTCGTCTAGTAGAATACCCATGATTATGTTTTATTATGGCATTATTTACTCAGCTCATTTTCCTGCCATAAAAGTATTCATGTTTATTATTGGAAAAGTCATGTGGTTTCAATTATTCACCATGCTTAATATTTATGTTGTATTCTACTTTATTTCTTACCATTATTGAGCGTTTGAGCTCACCCCTTTATATGTTTTATTTCTTCCAGGATTCCAAGAAGTGTATTATTATTGATATACAGGGTTAAGCTTAGGGAATAATGGCGTTCATAAAGGATTATTTATGTTGGGTTGTATGTTATAAAGTATAATGTAACAATAATGTATGTAACCTATTTTCTGAGGCTGCTAAATTGATCGGTCATTCGAGACTTGATTCATTGTAATCATGCCAATGTATTAATATAATTCACCGACTCTGGGTAACTAGTGTCGGGGTGTTACCATTATTAACAACGGAAGTTTAGCAATAACCTTGGAAACTAGATTTAGATAAACTATGATTATAACACCTATACCAAAGATAGACTTTGAGGATTTTTATAGAATAACTTCCTATTATTTTGGTAATGTATAGATTTTGTGAGTTTTCCAAGAAAATACATCCCTGTCTATATAGGAGCAGGTAGAGGAGGCTCTGACACAGATGTACCTATATGTAAAACCAAAAAATACTGATTTGATCTACACTCGAATGGGAACAAGTGCATGACAATGGACGTTGCTTCAATCTTCGTTACGATACTCCCAGGGGATATTCATAAGATAATTCTCATTTTATTTACAAATCGTTATGAAGGGATTATGAGTATATACTTCCTAAAAGAAAACATTTTAATGATTATGTATTATATCCATAAAATATTCAATTTCTGTTAAGTGTTTTAAAATTTTGGAATTATGTATTTCGACTGAGAAACTAATCTAGTTTATTCCATTATATTGAAATGGTTCCCAGTAGAAGGAATGTGTACTCCAGCAATACATATGATCCAATGAGCAAGAAGGATCATATCTTTTACAGTATTAAGAACTTATTTAGATGGTAAATATTCTCCCATGTATTCTAAACATATGAAGAAATAATATCATTTATTAATAAGATAAGTAAAGAATTATTTGACTCTTATGGATTTGATGGGAATAAAGAGAAGAAAATGATGGAAGAGAGAAGGATAGATAAAGGGAATAGGTAAAAGAAGGATTTTCCCATATGTGATAACGATGGAAAGAATATCATTGGTAAATGCTTAAAGGGAATGGGAGTTTATTATAAGTGTGGAGAAAATGGACACCATGTACATGATTTCAAGGGTAAGAAAAAAGATTCCAATGCATAATGCATCATCTACAAAGATTTGGGACATTACGTGAATCAATGTCCAAATCATCAGAGTATTCCCAAAATGATGCTATTGAATAATAATAAAGTTATGATACTACCGATGATGAAGAGGAATGATTATATTTCATACGTTGATGTCAATTTACTGTGTCATTTGAGGATTGTATTAATTATGTACATGTTATAAGAATTATAGGGTATATAAGGACTGTGATGCAGTAATATTTCATAAAGGACTTGAGATTGTGTGGATCCAAGAAAAGTGAGTCAATTACAGGGTAAATTATTGGAAAATATATGGTTGAGAGAAAGAAAAACCATAATATGGTTCTGATACCGAGGTAGTGATTTTGGAATAAGAGATGGTTTATTTAGATACATTATATTGGATATTCTTGAATTCCTTGAAACTGATTAATAGTTTTTTTATTTCATCATTGTTGGAATATTCAATATTTTTTTATATAATGAATATATACAATATTACATAAAGGATGAGGGAGCATGAATATAATCAATATGGTTATATGGTAATTCAATGAGTTACCAAGTTTTAAAATAACAAATGATGAAGGTGTTCCCATGTTATTACGTGGAAGAACGGATCTTCATTGTGTTCAAATTGTGACAATTGGGTCCCGGTGAGAGCACAACCACCTCGTCTTAACAAGGCCGTCGGGACTTGACCCACCAAGTACCACTAGTTTCCCCAAAGACACGTGGGGCCCCACCCTAGGGTCCACCCACGTGCCCGAATGGGTCATCTGACAAATGATTGTCCCCCCAGGACAACACATGTCCTTTCCAGTGTGCTTTTTCCCCACTCACACACACCCTAGTAGACTTCCCAAGCGGTCACCCATCGTGATCACTACTCCAGGCCAAGCACACTTAACTGTGGAGTTCTAATCTGACAGGCTTCTGAAAAGGAAGGTTCACCTAGTTGACATGAGTCATATCATTTTGTCATTTAACCCTCTATCATTTGGGGGTGTTACTATCACCCCCCCTTAGAGAAGAATGTCCTCTTTGTGGGCCCTACATCTCAACCATGGCAGTGAACCGCACTTAAGGATGGGTTCCTCCTCTGATACCAAATGTGACAACTGGGTCGCGGTCAAAGCACAACCACCCCCACCTTAACAATGTCGTCGGGTCTTGACCCACCATGTACCACCAGTTGCCCGGCAGACATGTGGGGCCCACCCCAGGGTCCACCATTGAGCCCGAACGGGTCATCTGACAAATGACTGTCCCAACAGGCCAACACATGTCCTTTTTAGTGTGCTTTGTCCTCATTCACACACACCCTGGAAGATTTCCTAGGAGGTCACCCATCCTGATCACTACTCCAGGCCAAGCACGCTTAACTGTTGAGTTCTAATCTGACAGGCTCCCGAAAAGGAAGCTGCACCTTGTTGACATGAGTCATATCATTTAGTCATTTAACCCTCTATCATTTGGGGGTGTTACACAAATTGTTTATAAATTTTGGACTGTGAGTTTGGATAGATTTATTTTGGATAAGTATAAAGGGATTAATGGATTAAGATACTGTTGTTAAGGTTATATTTGGATTTTTATTAAAAGGACAACACACAGATCGTGTGTCAACCTATCGCGTCAGACAAAGCTGCGGGAATCAAACCCACAACCATAGTGCGATTCAGATTTACCACCTCCCACTGGACTACGTGAAGTATCTGGCATGTATAATGTACTTTATTTTTTTAAAGGGTCTGATAAGTGATTTATAAATTCATATTTTTCTGAACCATATAATAATAGGATAAATAGAATATATTTTTTATGTTCTATTAACTTTTAGAGTGAAAGATGAGTTTGTGGTAGAAATTAGTTAAAGGATGGAACTCTACTTTTTAGGTAAATGTATATTTTTTTATTCTCTTCTTCTATGAAGAAATTAATTATTAAACTTTACGTAAGGGATATTAGAACTAAAAATGTGTTATCCTAAAACATTATGTTTTGTTGAACCGATGATATTTTAAATAATCATAGTTTGATGGCATTGAGGCCCTCAATTTTACAATTGTTTGTGACTGATGACCTCAATCACTCCATATAAATATTTGTTTTTTTCCTCCAATTATTTGTCTCTAATTAACACAAAAATTCTCTTAATCGAGATCATAATTTGGTGGTGACTTTTTCATTCCCATTTTCCTCTTATTAAGACGAAATTTTCTAAACCCAATTTATGATGTGGGTTTTCCCACCAAGGTATTTTATATTTTCAACCTTCTATTTTTGAAAAAAAATCCAATTGTGAGGACACAATTTATTGAACTAGGGAAAATTTAACACCCTAAGATTTCATAGTATGCTATTTCTTCAATGTAATTCAATAACATGTACTACGCAGAACACCAAGTTCATGCGCACCACGACAAACTAATCTAGTCGTTCAAAAGATGTTATGAATAGTATAAACTTCATTTTGAATTTTATATACTCCATATAATTTTAACATCCATATTATGTGTTTCGTAGACATAATATAAGAAAAAATTAAATATTTTTAGATAAAGGAAGTATTTTTCATCAAATTAAAATTTTCCCCCTTTTGAGGGAGAACCCTTTTTAAATCCAATATTTGAAACTTTTATGTATTAAATTAGACAAAATAAAACTTCTTATTTAGAATCTAAAGGTAAAAATTTATTTTTGATAAATATTTGATATTTTTTTGATAACTTTTATATTTTGGTAAATAGTGAAAAATGCAAAATTTTAATTAAAAACTACTTTTTTAATCGTAATAATATATAGTGTAATATTATGAATTTGATTGGTTATGTAGTATAATTATATTATATTTTTATCATTTAATACATCTTTTGTCATTATAATTAATTTCTCTTTGAAATTGGACATAAACAAGAGTGAATGTTTTGATAGAAATTGTTTCTTAAAAACACGTTGTTTGTTTTGACAACGGGGATTAATTTTAAATTAATTAATGCAATTGATATGTATTTAATTTGGTAAAATAGACATCATTTTTTAATTCAGAATATAAAATATTTTATAGGGGTAATTTTTGGTATTTTTTTTAGCAACATCAATTTTTTATGAATAGTGAAAAACATTGAGTTATTGGTTAAAACAGACTTTTTATTTAAATAATTATTTATTTTATTTAAATTTATTTTAGGTAAATATAGATACATAATACTGATATATTTTCATAATAATTCATTGGATTCATTTTATAATAAGTTTATATATATAAATAGTTTATTGAACTTTTTACATTCTTTTACCGACCTCCTAGGAGTATTTGAAAATTTGCCTAAAATATAATTTTACTGATTCTGTGAGTTTAATTTCAAAAATCCGGAAGACATGGTTAACCATAGTAAGTAAAATTCTGTTCAACAAGAGTAAAATAATTTTTTGTGAATAGTAAATTTTGAATTTTATGTACCGTAGTTAAAGGTAAATAGGGTAATCCAAGGTATAATGAATATTGTAATTATTCAAAATTACATTACCACATATATTAAACTTATTTTATTAGTAATAACCAACCATGGGCATCCATGGGTCGATTTTTGGACACCATAGTGCCACTTATTAATGATAATGACACTTTAGATTTATTAATTTAATGTAAAGGAAAAATTGACACTAACAAACATATTTTAGTAATTAATTTTTATATGGTGTTATATAAGTAATATTTTTTACTATAAATATTCATTCAAAAGATAATAATATTTCCTACATCATGGTAGTTTTTTTAATAATTTTTAGACATTGAATAAATTAAATTATTTATTTCACAATAATGATGCAGTATTTACCTCATTAATAAATGATTTATATAAATTAAATTATAAATATTAGAAGAATATCCAAAACATGTCCGATTCTTATTTGATGATTTTATTTATACCATGAGTCGTCTTATCTTTTATCCTAATGTCTTTTTGGACCTTTAGAAACAGAATATCATTATATATTAAAATAATATTTTCACACATTCCTAAAGAGCCCCTCCCTCCCTTATAAATGGAGACCAATTCTAACCAATTCCTCGCACCTCTCAAGCATTTAGACTCATCCAAACTCTACCAAATTAATCTCCCTATATCCATCTCATCCTCCTAGAATACTTAACTTAGGATTAAGGCACTTCAAGAAGTCATTTTGGTTTAAACCAAAGAAAGTTTCCCAAATTAAAGGTAACAGTTTCTCAAGACATCTTTTCTTTTATTTTACTTCTGCAACCCCTAAACTATTTTTATTCCTTTCATTCATAACAAATCCAATATCCTCAATATACTAGGATGTTTTAATGTGAAGTATTAAATCTACACATACACACACCTCCATCTAATGGGCGAAGAACATATTGTTTCTGTGGATGGAAAACTAATGCCTCATGAAACGATGATTGATCAATTACCTCATAATGCCTCTTGTAACGTCTTGACCCGACATACCATTCAACCAGGTAGTCGGATAGGTAACCACATGGCCTCAAGAGAATCTCCCCAAATTCTAGAGATTGTCGACAAGTAGTGAGGGCCTGGGTGAGTCAGTGGGGAGACTATGCCTTCATTACCAAAGTATCACAACGGAATTACAATCATACAATAGCGGAAAAAGGTAACCAGTAGACAACACATAGACATCAGAAATAGATGAAAAATAGAAGGATTTGATATATATTTATATAGTATTGTCCAATTCAATACTATAATGTACAAGTATACAAAATACAAAAAAGAAACCAAAATGTATCCCATGTTGCATCGCAAGCCTCAGCTTGGTCTCGTGCACTCCTACTCTGGGCAGCAAGTCAAGTACCATTACTTGGGATTTTTCCCTTCTCATTAAATGAAATAATTTAATCTACGTGGGTCCAAAACATGACCCAAACAAGATTTGAGACTATATCTCAGTAGTCAACCACCAAATATTCGTTCTTATAAGTCAGTGAACATATTAAAATAGGCAGTGTAATATGGAAAGTAGTAAACAAGGAAAATATCTAAAGTGACCCAAGCCTGTTCATTGTCTTGTCATCTTTTTTCGTGTCCATTCCATTCATTAATAACTTCATTAAAGTTTTCAGACAATCCTTGAACCCTTTCATAGAGTACTCAATTTGGAGACAGGGAATTGCTCAGGGAGAAAAATCTACCAACACCCTACAAGCCCATTTCGGGGAACCTCCTAGGAACCCAGCCTCGCTCTAGGTGCAATATAGTCTATCATTTGAGCCCATCCTCAGGATCCTATAAATAAGATTCGGGTATCTCCCATGACATAAAATTCTTTGTTGAGTCCATCCATGGGATCTTACACTGGACCCTTGATTCACTCGGAATTTCCGTAACAAGTCTCCTATGAGTCCGTCCATGGAAACTCGCATTGGTTCCATGGTTCACCCAAGACTTTGTTTCACATTTTAAGTAGTTCAAATCATTTAACTCATGTGGGCATGTAATGAAAGAATTTGCATACATGGTTCAAGGAGAAAAACTCTATCCTATAACCTAAACCATTTCAAATTACCATTTCATCTTACTGCAATTCCATTAATATTCAATTTCCATTTTTAACAACTGCCAAGGGAATGAAAAGGCATGCCTCATTGGAATCATGGTTCAAAATTAATAAATGATCCATTCAAGGCAACACACTCAATGGGTGGTTCCTGTCCAAGGTGTACACCCTAACTCAAGCACATACCATCCTATTCAGATTACCTACAATATGCTTGGTAATAACAGGGTTAAATTTTAGGTTGAAGGGACACCCCAAAAAAGGGTGTGCGTAACTCTGACATATATATATATAGCTTTACAAACAGAAAAAAGCACAAGACCACCTACCGTAGGCTCGTACTAGATAGATTGTCCACTATGAGACTCTGATTTGTCCTAATTTGGAAGAAACATGAAGAACAGACAATGAACAAGAAATATGGGCATATGATCCTTAATCCAGCCTATGTTCTTCACAACTAGAAGAATCATGAAAGATTAAAAAGGAATTGAGGGCTTACCATTGAAAATCTAACAAGACGAATGGCGTTTGAAACAGATATCAGCTGAAGAAGCGGGATCGAAAACCACTGTATCCTCTTTGAGAGCTCTCCCCATTGCTGTCCAGTTGAAATGATGGTTATATGAGGTTTTTGTAACATTTAATTAATTTAATTAAAAAATAATTAAATATAAAAATACAGTAGGTCACACAGTTTACCCGCACGGCCAGGAGAAACCATGCAGAGACCGTGCAGACCTTGGTAGAAAGCAATGGGAAACCGTATGGCCACCCCGCACAGTTTCATCAAACAGTGTGCAGGTCGTGCTAATGCCTTTACCAAGCATGCACCAAGGCACACGGTTTAACCAGGTCTTCCGTAGGCCATGCACAAACTGTTTTCTATGCCATTTAGATCCTAAAAATAGGTTCCGGTCACCGAACATGCCCCTGACACCTCCGTAACTCCCTCAGTTAAGTTACCCATCCACATTAGGCCTCAACAGAACAATTAAAATGAAATGAAAAAGGATATGTACCTCATACGAAAACTCAGGTTCTTACAATCTTCTCCCCTTATAGCAATTCATTCCTGAATTTCTCCCAGAATGTTTTTCATGATTCATCTGTGAACAGCTCTGGCCACTGAGCATGTATGTTTTCCTCCTACTCCCAAGCCTCATCATATAAATGGTCATGATTCCATAGCACCCGTACTAGAGGAACTGACCAGCCTCGGAGAACCTTCGTGCTCCTATCAATGATACGAATCTAATGCAACTCTATGGATGCATCTACCTGAAGCTCGACCTCCTTAGGCTGGAAGGTATGAGACGGGTCTGAATAGTATCATCATAACTGAGAAACATGGAACACTTCATTCAAGGCTCAGTACGTCTGAGGTAACTGCAACTAATAGGCTACCATCCCCACCCTCGCTAGAATCTAAAAAGGCCCCACATATCTCAACGATAGCTTACCCTATCTTTTTATCCGCCTCTGTCCCATCCATGGTGAAATATTCTAGGAAACCCGATCCCCAACCTCAAACTCTAGGGGTCGTCTGCGAAAATCATCATATGACTTTTGATGATGCTGTGTGGTAGCCATCTCATTCTGTATCAACTGGACCTACTCAGAAGCCTGTTGAACAAGATGCTGTCCAAGCAAAGCTGCCTCAGCTTCCTCTAACCAGCACAGGGGTGTTCTGTATGGCCTACCATATAAATCCTCATGCGGTGCCATCTTTATAGTCTCCTGATAATTGTTGTTATATGAAAACTCAACTAGGGGTATATGCCTCTCCCATGATCCCCCAAAATCCAAGACTCATGATCACAACACATCCTCAAGCACTTGTATAGTACGCTCTGACTGGCCATTAGTCCGAGGGTGGTATGATCTACTCAAGAGCACCTGTGTACCCAACACCCTCTGAAAACTCTGCCAGAAGCATGGCGTAAAATGATCATCCCTATCTGAAAAAGTGGTGCGCAAGACCCCATGGAGTCATACTATATCCTAGATATAAAACCTTCCAAGATCATCCACACTGATTTTCTCCATGATAGGAAATAAATGAGAAACCTTTGTGATCCCACTAACAACAACACACATAGCATAGTTACCTCGAGGTGACCTCGGCAATCTAGGCACGAAGTCCATAGCAACATCATCCCATTTCCACTCTAGGATAGTTAACTGCTGTAAAAGCCCAGCTGTCTGCTGGTGTTCCTCCTTCACCTCCTCATAGGTGGATCATATCTTGATAAAACTAGCCACTTAACTCTTCATACCGGACCACAAGTACTATCGGTGCAAGTAACGATACATCTTAGTGTCTCTAGGATGAACTGCCCTACTCGAAGCATGAAACTCCCGCATATGCTCCTCTATGAAATCCACCAGAACCCATACACATCCATGGATACGAATAACTTCATCATCGCCTATCATCCAACCAAGTGTAGGTTCATCACCTGACACACATTCCCACACAACTAGGCCTCCCAAATACGATAGTTGTTTCATACTAACTCTGTCGAGTAGGGTAGAATTCACAGCCAAGGATGATAGAAAAGACTGCCCTTGGCTATTCTGCACATCATGATGCATCACAGAGAACAAGGACATAAAATTCCATTCATTTCTAAGATGTTGAACTGCGAGTATCTGAATCCTCCTACTCAATGTATCGGCAACTGCATTTCCCTTTACCAGGCATATAAGCGAGCTTGAAATCAAAGGACTGTAGGTACTCCACCCACCGTCGCTACCTAAGATTCAGATCACCCCGAGTAAAGATATATTTGAGGCTCTTGTGGTCTTTGTTCATCACAAAACGTTCTCCCAATAAATAGTGTCTCCAATAGAGAATTGCATGAACTACCGTTGCTATCTCAAGATCATGCGTCAGATATTTTCTCTCGTGTGGCCTCAGATGTCGAGATCTGTACGCCATGACTCTGTATCCCAGTATCAACACTGCACCCAGCCCAATACCTGATGCATCAAAATAGACCATGTAACTATTGCCCTATTCTGGCAGTATCAGGACTGGTGATGATTTCAACCTTCCTTTGAGATCCTAAAAGGTTACTTCAAAAGCATCTTTCCATACAAATTTGATTCCCTTCTTAGTCAGTCCTATCAACGGTGCTGCTAATAGTGAAAAATCCTATATGAAATGACAAAAATAACAATAAATCCCCAAGAAAGTCTGTATGTCAAAGAAATTCCTCGGCTATTCCCAAGAAACCATATCTCTAACCTTCTATAAGTCTACAGCCACTCTTGTCTCAGAGATAACATGGCCTATGATGTGAATTTGATCCATCCAAAAGATGCACTTAGTATGATTTTTGTATAGCTGATGCTCTCTTAGTGTATTCAAGACGATCTCAATATGGTTTGCATGGTCGTTTCGATTTCAAGAATACACAAAAATATAGTCCACAAACAGCAAGACGAACGAGTCCATTTAAGGAGGGAACACGTGATTAATCAAGGCCATGAAAACCGCTGGTGCGTTCATGAGACCGAACAACATAACCATATACTCATATAAACCATACCTACTATGAACAATTGTATGAGGTATGTCTGCAGGTCGAACACGCACCTGATGATACCCTGACCTCAAATCAATTTTCAAGAACACCCTAGATCCTTCAAGCTGATCAAACATGTCACTTATCTGTGGCAAGGGATATTGGTTTTTAATAGTCAGTTGGTTCAGCTTCCGATAGTCCACACACATCCTAAGAGTCTCATCTTCTTTTTTCGCTAAAAGGACCGGTAAACCCCATGGAGAAGTACTAGGTCAAATAAACCCCTTAGCCTCAAAATCTTCGAGTTGTTCCTTGAGATCTTGCAACTTTGTCGTATCCATCCTATAAGGAGGAATGGATACTGGTGCATCTTTTGGCACTAGCTCAATGGAGAACTCTACCTCTCTCTCATGACGTAAACCTAAATAGTCATCAGGATAAACATCCATGAATCGCTCAGGGCCTGGAGGATGATCCATCTGACTCACTGCCTGTTCATCTAGAAAAAAACTAGTGATATATGCTGTCATCCTATCTAGCCCACGATGCTCTGGTCCAGCTTGGATTTCCTGGAGATCCCACTCGCCCTTAAGAGTATAAACTTCACCCTCTGGTGATGTGAAAATCACCAACCGGCGGTAAAAATCAGCGTAGGCTCGGTATGCTACAAGCTAGTCCATATCGAGAATGAAATCAAAACCGTTCATTTCAAGAACATAAAAATCCCAGACGAAGTGACACCCTCCAACCTCAAGGGAATGCCCTCTGCACTGGCATACAACCTCTACCCTAATTCCTAGTGGTGTGTCTAGCGTCAAGACTCCATCAGAGGACAACACAGCGAGCCCTAGACTATTCACTATAGTCGTAGATATAATAATTTGTGTTGCACCTGTAAAAAAGAGGGAATATGAAATAACAGATGAAACTATGATCGTACCTCTCACCATAGACGATCCCGCTCCCGGATCCCCAGAAGTAGGCTGCACTGAATACATCTGGCCTGTACCACGGCCCAGTGATACAACCTAACTACCCAGAACTGGCCCACTCTAGTGTCTCGGTGTAACCTGTGCCTGGATACCTCTACAATGACTGATACCTTGACCTGATAGGCAAGTCTCACCCCAACTCCCTGTCTGATGAGAAGCCACTGACCCTGCTCCTACATTTGGAGTTGGTGCAGACCCTCTATCGCTGGCTGCTGGTGAAAACGTTCTGAAGAAATGTTGAAGATGACCCATCATGCCACATGATCGGCACTCGACTGGGTCCCTTGGACACTACGTCTTAGTGTATCCCAACCTACCACACTGGAAGCAACTCAGGTTGCTGACTGAAGATTGGTTCTGACTGCTAGAATCATCGTGTGGAAGCTCCAGATGACGCTTCCTACTAACAGTTGTTGCAGTACCCGATCTCGATGCCGAACTACTCTGGCTCGCACCTCCAGCCTCTCTTAGGTTACATTATGTGATTAGAACAAGGTTCAAAATTCCATAAAATGTAGTCAACCTAATGATATTTACCTGAGATTGGATGTCATATCTCAGACCATCCTCGAAATACCTCGCCCTCAACAGTTCATTGCCCATCAGGATAGGTGTGAAGTGCGGAAGCTCAATAAAATAGGCCGAGTATTCCATTATTGTTAAGGCTACCTTTTCCAGACGCTAGAACTCCTAGGCTCGATTGGCCCTCAACGTCTTGGGATAAAAGACATCGTAGAAGGCCGTATGAAAGTCAATCCAAGACATCTCCCGATGACGATCGGACTGGGTGATCACATCCAGCCACCTCTTGGTAGAATGATGCATCATGTACATAGAAATATTGACCCTCCTCTCTGGAGGAGTCTCCAAATTCTCAATGATATCTAGCATCTCCTCTAACACGGACTCTATAGCATGTGGTCCGCCATCCCTGGAAAATGTAGTTAAATGCTGTTGCTGAAACTCACATTTCAACTCTGTCTTAGTCAGGGTTGGTCACGATGCTCCCTGAACGGTCTGCATAAAATGCAACAATCTCTCATTGAACTTTTCCTCAGCACCTGTGTCCGGGCCTTACCGCTAGTGTCGCAGCTTCCACAACCTGTGTTTCTTCTAGTAGCTCATGGCCTACCATCTCGGGAATGTGGTATTCACCGCTCTCCTGACATACGACTCAAGGTCTCCTTTGTGGCATGACTCTGCAATGCCAAACACACGCCTTATTTCATGACTTTTAACAAGATTTGAAACACACATGCATAAGAAACATGATAAGACAGGTCAAGACCTTCATAAAAACCACATCAACCCACAACCATCTTCTAATGCTAGGACTGCATAAGGAATAAACACTAAAGAACACTAGAGTCACTACCTATTACCCACTCAGAATTCGCCTCTATGTTAGGCTCTATTTTCAACATTCATTCTATAAACATACCTTTGTTCAAAAGTTTTAACCAATGGTCCCCCAAGTTATGATCCCTGAGGGCCTATAACACCTCATGAATCAAAATTAGATGCCTATATAACCTTGAAATTCAATTTAATTTAGCATTTACATACCATTGGTGCGTCATTACCCAATCCATAAGGGCCCATTCACCTTATCAATTGAAAGCTGACGTCACTATTCATTCATTTCACCCAACCTAACACAAAAATCGGCACACCTATCAATCAACTATCAAAACAGTCTGCAATAGCTATCACAACAACATGCAATATCTAATGCATCCTAGATAGCATGGCATAATTCATTACATGTGATTCCTAAAAAGGTTCCTATATGATGCATGATATGGAAAAGCCTCATCTCACCGGGTTGCAACGAAATAGAACCCACAATAATATCAATAGTGACTGCAAAAACCATGTGTGTCAACCGACAGTTAAATCAGAACATGTGTAATAATTTAACCCAGAAACACAATTCCATACGAGGCAACTTTTATTTTACTTGTACACAGGTTTACAACTCCTGGGTACACATTATTACCAGAGTCTCTTCCTTTCATACTCTTGTCTATAGTCCCAAAATAGTATGTCAAATCAGAAAATGAAATCACTATGATACCACTTTGTAACGTCCCGACCCAACTTACCATTCAACCCGGTAGCCGGACAGGTCACCACATGGCCTCAAGAGTATCTCCCAAAATGCCAGAGGCTACCAACTAGCAGCGAGGGCCTAGGTGAGTCCGTGGGGATACTATTCCCTCATTACCGAAGTATCATAAAGGAATTACAAACATACAATCTTTAAATAAGGTAACAAGTAGACAAAACATAGACAACAGAAATAGATGACAAATAGAAGGATCTGACATATATTCATATAGGATGTTTCAATTCAATACAATACAGTAAAAATATACAAAATAAAAAAAAAGAAACCAAAATGTGTCCCCTGTTGCATCACGAGCCTCAACTTGGTCTTGTGCACTGTTACTTTGAGCAGCAAGTCACGTAACTGTACTTAGGATTTTCCCCTTCTCATTGCCTGAAATCATTTAATCTGCATGTGTCCAATACATGCCCCAAACAGGGTGTGAGACTAAATCCTAGTCAGAAAACACAAAATATCCATGATAATATATCAGTGAATATATAAAAACAGAAAGTGTAATATGTAAAGAAGTAAACAAAAAAAATAGCAAGACTAACCCAAGCTTGTTCTTTGGATTGGAATCGATTTAATTATCCATTACTTTTATTAATCACTTCATTCAAGTGTTCAAACCATTACATGAATTCATTCCTAGAGTAGTCAATTTGGAGAATAGGCATCTCTTAGGGTAAAAAATCCACCAACACCCTACAAGCTCGTTCCGGGGAACCACCTAGGTACCTTGCTCACTCTAGGTGTGGAATAGTCAGTCATCTGAGCCCATCCTCAGGATCCTATAAATAAGATCTAGGTATCTCTCATGATATAACAAGCCATGTTGGGTCCATACATGGAATCTCGCACTAGACCCATGATTCACATGACATTTCAGTAACAAGTATCATATGAGTCCATCCATGGTAACTCACATTGGTTCCACGGCTCGCCCATGACTTTGTTTCGCATTTCAAAGCATTTAAATCACACGAGCTAGCAATTCATGAATTTTCATACAATGGTCAAGGGGAAAAAATCCGTCACAGACCCGAATCCATTTCATATTACCATTTCATCTTACTGCAATTCCATTCATATTCAATTTCCATTTTTAACAACCCCCAAGGGAAAGAAAAGGCATACATCATAGGCATCATGGGTCAAAATTCTTAAAAAATCCATTCAAGGAAACACAGACAAGGGGTGGTTCTAGTCCATTGTGTTCAACCTTACTCATGGACATACCATCCTATTCAGATTACCTACAACATGCTAGGTAATAACAAGGTTAAATTCCAGGTTCAAGTGACACCCCAAAAGTGGGTGTGCGGAAATCTGGCATATATATATATATATAGATTGAAAAAACAAAAAAAATACAAGACCAACTACCTTAGGCTCGTACTAGATATATCATCTAGTATCAGGCTCTGATGTATCATGATTTTGAATATATATGAAGAAAAAACGAAGAACGAGAAATTAGGGCATATGGGCCTTAATCCAATCTGTGTTCGTCATAACTCGAAGAATCAAGAAAGATTAAAAAGGAATTTAGGACATACAATTGCGAATCTAAAAAGAAAAACGGTGTTTGAAATGGAGATCGGATGGAGACTCAAGATCTAAATCCTTAGTAGCCTCCTTGAGAGCTCTCCCCTTTTTTGTTCTGTGGAAACGAATGTTAGAATAGGATTTTATAACATTTAATTAATTTAATTAATAATTAATTAAATATAAAAATATAGCAGGTCACACGGTTTAGCTGCACCGCCTGGACAAACCGTGTGGAGATTGTGTAGACCTTTCTAGAAGGAAAGGGGAAACCGTACATCCACCCCGCACGGTTTTGTCAAACCGTGTGCAGGTCGTGCTCCTACCATTTCCACGCCTACACCAAGGCACACATTTTAACCAGGTCGTGCGCAGGTTGTGCGAAAACTGTGTGGAAGGCCATTTCTAACCTAAAACATGGTTTTGGGCTCTGAAAAATCCCATGAAACCTCCGTAACATCCTCGGTAAAGTTACACATCCTCATTAGGCCTCAACAAAATAGTTAAACCGAAAAGAAAATGGATTCATACCTAGAATGAAAATATGGGTTCTTACACCTCTCATGGTGGCCATTATGATGGTACTCTATATATATATGATATATATTATGCTTGTTTTTTCTTCATGCTTCAATATTTTTCTTTGATAGCATACCTTAATGGTTTCCATTATGGAAAAACTTGATATTTGAGGAAGTGCGGACTTCCACCCCATCAAAGGGATATGACCCATTAATACCATATGTGGGATGTATAATGGATGGAATTATTGATAATATATATTATATTATACTATAATTATAATATAATTATGTATCATTATGTTTAAATTCCATTAAAATAATAAATACAAATGAAAGTTGTGTTCATGAGTACGTATGGCTTACCGTCTCCGTGAATTGTGCATTTTATTTCATACCCCCAAAATGATATGTAATATTATAAATACATGTATATAATTGATATTTATGATGTATATTATATCTATATCATTAATATCATTCTAGATATAGTGAAAATTTGACAATGTGAACAACTTGTGACTATAAGGTGTTCATTTTTTACTCAAGTTCCAAAGATCGACAAATTGAACGTTATTAACATAAAATATTACATAATTTTTATAACATGGTAATAAGTAATATAAAAGGAATAATAAACTTGAAAATGGTTCTTAAGCCAGTATAAATTAATGTTAGTTTATTACTTAGGATATGAAAGAACGAACGGGTCATGTTGGACAAGTGGTAAGGGTTTTCTTATCTCACTTTTAATTGTGTGAGATTTCCATTGTTAACCAAATAATTATTTCTTGTGATGTATTTTGTACTTCCATTTGATATATATTTTTATTATTCTCTTTATATTCATGATATTCTGTGATTCATTTTGTGGTTATTGACTACTTTTTATATGACTTGATTGATTACAATGAGGTAAGGGTTAATTCTACAATCTCTTCATTATCCTAGGTTGTTTATACGTAATTATCTACTCGGACCACTTTATCATCCACATCTATGTTTCTTTAAAACAAATTTCCAATCATTATTTATATTTTATAGATGATGGGTTAAGGTCATTTATACCCTTGTTTGACTTTTATAAGATTTTTATATAGGAATCTTTTTTTCATTTTCAAAACAAGTTACTTTATTACCTTTTTGATAAAATTAATGTATGAAAGTTTTTTAACCTATAAAACATGTGTGGCTATTTTTCTACATTATAACATCTTCTAAGAATACCTGAAAATCTTATAAGAATATTTTCAAAATAATTTTTTTCTTTTCTAATTATGTGACTCTAAAATGATTTCAAAATAGAATGAGATATATCTCTAAAAATGGTTTTGATTTCATCTATGTCAACATCCATTGAGAGATTTTAAGTTATTTTGATATTGATTTATTATGAAACAAAACATCCAAATTGTATTGATGATTTTATGATAGTTCTAACTATGGATTTTCTATTCATATACCATTCATGGTTTATGGTTAAATTATTGGCATTTGGTATGATAGTTTTCATATGAGTGGTTATGTTATAATTTAACCTTTTCTTATGATAAATGTACAAGGATAGTATGTTCTGGGTTGGGGACTGGTAAAAGCAAGCCCTCTAGGTTGGGGTCCGGTTATAGCAGACCTTCTGGATTGGAGTCCTATTATAGAGGATCTTCAGGATGGAGTCTGGTTATAGAGGCTCTCCGGGTTGGAGTCCGGTTACAGAGGCTCTTTGCGATGGAGTCCGGTTATAGTGGATCTTCGGGTTTGGGTCTGGTTATAGTTAGCCCATAGGTCATGGCATGAGGCCTTGACACAAAAATTAAAGTCTCGTATTATACATTTCCTCATTATGAAAATAATATTGATGGTTCTTGTGGTCATTCGACTACTAGAATACCAAAGATTCTGTTTTATTATGGAATTATGTACCCATCTTATATTCCTTCCATAAATGTATTCATGTTTATTATTGGTAATGTCATGTGGTTTAAATTATTCACCATGCTTATAATTTATGTCATCTTCCACTATATATCTAAAACTTAAAGAGCATTTAAACTCACCCCTTTCTATGTTTTAATTATCCCAGGATTCCAAGAAGTGTATTTTCATTGATATGCAGTGTTACACTACGAGAATAATGGCGTTCATAATAGAATATTTATGTTCTGTTTTATGTCATAAAGTTTAATGTAACATTCATGTATGTAATCAATTTTACAAGGCTACTAAATTTATTTTTTCCATTGGGACATGATTCCTTGTAATCGTGTGAATGTATTAAAATACTGCACTGACTCTAGGTAACTGGGGTCATTGTGTTAAAAGAACAGTCTCCCCATTAATGAAAAAGAAACCTTTGCTGCAATTCAAAAACATCATTCATATGGGGATGTGTTCATGATGTCATCTGTCTCTCCAAATTGGAAGGAGTTTTTCAGGTCGAGGCATTACTATAGTGTCTTATAGAATAGTTTTAATTTAATTTTATTTTTTATAATTTAGGATATATTAGAAATGAGAGAGTCTATTTGTGACTTATCAAGTGTTGTTATTGTGTTTGATGCCAAGACATGTGTAAAGGACCTATCTTTTACCGTTGAAATGATTTATATAATAGTTTAGTATTTTTAGTGTGCTTAAGAATCATGATCAATAAAAATTGGATTACATGCAATATATAAATTTTTTTATACATGATAGTACATATGTTGATTCCTTGATTTTTACAATCTATTCATTCCATATATTCACTTTTTGGTGTGATATATGTATTCTATCTTGTTGATGTGATATAATTATTTTGGAAATAAATAGTAAAACATGGGAATGTTTTTTGTGTTTTTTATACATAATGTATCTTATGTACATGGTTATTGATCTTGGAATGCTTTAGGTTGGTTATACCTAGTTTATGGGTAGACTTATATGGAAAAGTTTTATTACCCATAGACTGAATATGATATATAAAATTTTTTCTAATGGATCCCTTCATGCCATAGATGATTCTATGTTACTGAATATTGAGGGGACTACCATTTCCTGTGGGTTTATGTGCATCTTATTTTAATGGTACCCCAAATAATCTATATTGAATGTTGAAAATTGAACAATAGAATACTCCCTCACCCACACCAGTAGAACATACAATATTCCACCCATATTTAGGAGTCCTCGCTCAAGGTATTGATAATGAAGGATTGTTATAAAGGTTAATGGTGAACTACAATAGGGGAATCTAGGACCATCATCCATCATCCGCTTATGTAACTACAATACAATTGGATTCTAAGTATTATTTATATGTAATCGAGGGTGTCTTCAACCTTCCTAAGAAAACCATTTTCTATAAAGTGATGTTAGTGGTTTTTATGCTATAAATACCTACACGACACTAGAGGTGTCTAAGAATAGGCTAGAGGTCATGTGGGACAAAACATGGTGGTATTTGAAGGACTGTTATACTTATAACACTATCTAGATATCACAATGATAGAAAAAGTGATGGATTCCATAGATATATAGTAGAAGACCATCATAGTATAAACATAGAACTTTTATTTCATAGAGCTTATCATATTTTGTCCATTCATGAAAAAAACAAGGAATTGTTTTCAAGAAATTTTGATATTGAACATTAATCATAAAATACATTTCAAATTATTAGTTTTGACATAAAAAATACACATAGGTTCTCATATTGTAATAAAAGAGAAATATATGATATGTAATGTGTTGTTGTTATGTTTAGGTAGACCAGAGTATGGTTTCTGTATCTCGGATGGAGGAGTTCCACATAACAACATCTATGGAAACGTCCATCATTATTTCATTTTATGTATAAATATTGATTAAATATATTGTCAACATAATGATATGAGAAAAATTTAATTTTTGTACCCAATGAATTCCAGGCTATGGATCTACAAGGGTTGGAGGTTATATAAAATCTATAAACTTCTTATTTTCCCATGGTTTTTATTATCTATCTTAGATGATGATGACTCATAATTCTCATGGGTTTTAGGGTGAGGTTCATGGTGTTGATAATTGTCATGTATATATAGTAGAACAACCTCCAATATATTTTGGTGAATGACTATAATGTATTTGAGTTACAAATTTGGTCATCTATACCTTTTTCACATCAATGTTTCACACAAGTTCCCCATATTTATTCATATATATACAAGCTATTATTGAATTTGATTTACTGATCATGATATCATATGTGTTAAATTCTCTAAATATTTCATTATGCAAAACCTGGACCATCTCTACTGATTCAAGTATTTTCTTGTAGATGATAGTGGTTATGAAAATTATTGGCATTCATGAATCAATATATGATGATATTTATTGTGATTTTTTGATATATTAGTTGAATAGTTTCCAGGATCATATTTCATATTATTGCATATGGGTATCAATTATTTCATTGAATGGAGATATGATATTTATGACTAGAACATTGGATGTGGTATAAGATTTAGTTATTTTATAATTGATCTTATTAAGCTGATCAGAACAAAAATTTCATGCTTTTGACTTTTAATACGATTAGTGAAATCCCCCTAATAATTTCCACCCACATCAATATCTGTCATGATGTATTTCTAAAAAAAATTGTATACAACACCCAGATCTTGTAGTCAAAATTGTTATTGATTTTAGGCATTGTATGCTGGCCATTTTGATACACAATTATCATATGACTATAGTTTAGTTGAAGGATATAAAGGTATAACTCGGTTCCATTTCATAAAAAGTTATTATCATGATGAGTACATAACCATGCAGTAAGATAATACTATTATATATGAAAGATGATGGTTTCCTTCGAATATAAAAATTACCGAAAGCTAAAACCTGTGAGGATGGTGGATGAATATCATTTTCATAGTAACCATGATAATTAGGAATAGATATATTGATCATGGTTATTGTATATGATTTATGTCTTATTAGATTATCACCTATTGTGATTTAGAAATGATGGAAACATAATGATATTATTTTACAGTAGATATATGTAGTATGTGTAATTGATAGATCTGTTTTGATAGTTTAATGTGGTGATAGTGTTCATCAATAAAATTAAAATGTTCATCCACCAACATATGGACACTTTTTTCATGGTTTCATTGATAGTATTCACATTTACTAATCAACCTCATAATAACATTCTTCAAATCTAATAATAATAATGAGTACTCATCGAGAACATTAAATTTATACTAATATATAAAAGTTATTTTTTTGCATTTATGTTGTGAAATTCATGAGGTATATTGTGTTTGAGATAAGTATATCGATGAAACTAAAATTATTTGATTTAGTTTTTTCAGGGACATGACTTTATAATAGGATTGTGATGAGGATCATTCATATTTTATAAGGATACTATAAATGTTTTATAAATGTTTCCAATAATTAATAAGAACCAATTATATTGTAATAGAATACGATATTGATGCTATATTGTTAGACAAATGTGATGTTGTTTTTCGAATGTTAATGTTGGGATTGAGTGTTTCCACAATACTCATTCATCTATATTCATGAACTAATTATCATATGGTATATGATTTATTATGAATTGTATTTATAGTGGTACTAATGAAGGGGAAATGGTAGTAGATTATAGGTCATATCACCCATAATCACATTAGTGGAACTATCATTGATATGACTTTTATATGCTATAATTTGTCTAAATATTGATTTTTCGGTGGCATTATCTCCTCAGTGGGAGTTTTTTTATCAACACAAACCACAAGTGCATTTTAAATATCATTGTAATGCA
The DNA here is from genome assembly GCA_963277665.1 of Viscum album. NCBI lineage: Eukaryota > Viridiplantae > Streptophyta > Magnoliopsida > Santalales > Viscaceae > Viscum > Viscum album. The sequence goes on from OY728156.1 coordinate 905,031,916, forward strand.
GGAACAAAACATTTGAAAGATTAAATAGTCGGTGAATCTATTGAAATTTCATTTTGTGATTTCATTTACAATAGGTAGTATAAGCATCATTCTATATGTTCTTACCCATAATATGTATGTATCCTTGGAGCATGTTGAATGTTTTTAGAGGAACAATGGTTCCAGATTAGATTTTTTTGATTAAATAAATATGGATACATCAAATGACTAGGAACCATTAACATGTGATACAATTTTGGTGGTATAAATATTGATAGACTAGGTATAGTTGAAATATTATACTAAACTAGAATGTTTTATTATATAGTAATAATTAGAGTTCTGTGATCTAAAACATTATTGGTTTTTGAAAAATGACAATATATTTATTCGATTTGGAAGATTATTCATCTCTATATATACGTGTTTCAAGAGAAGATGTTATAATTCAATGACTATATGTTTTTTTACATTCATGTATTATAAATACGTATCATGACATTAAGAGGATGATCTAGTTTACTAGAATGTTGATTAAAATTAGTGGATTTGTTTTCTAATATCATAGAAACTAGAAGATAATGGGTGATCCTCATTATCATGATGGTTAAATACAAACTCTTATAGTACCCATGTGGATATTATATTACATCATTATAGACATGATTTTTGACTCTTAGTACCTCGATGAGCTGTAATAAAATATGGGTTATTTTTTTCAGTATTCAATTGTTTCAAATGTATTTATAATATGAAATACTAAACCAAAATTCTTTCTATTTATGATTTATTTACATGAGATAGTTAATTTTCAAGTATTATAAATCATGATTATATATGAAATATATTTTTGTTTCCAATTAATTAATTAGGGGGGATTATAAAAAATAATTTGGGATTCATCTATGATTGGGCATGATATATTAATATGAGACATATAGATAGTCTAAGCAGCCAATTCACATACCAAAAGATATGAAGCATGCTTGTGAAAATGGATTTAGTGGAGATTGGGATGATCACCTTGAATTTGTTTATATCATAAACACTAATAGATACATGATTTAATTCATTATGAAAAATATGAGGTTCTTTTTAGGGTTGACCCTATCAGTCCTCACTTGTTTTTGTGAGGATGGTGGAAATGTGATTTTGGGGTCTAGTATGGTCTAAGAGACTAGTAAGAGAGTGATTCTAATCCAATGATAATGATAAAATTTAAGAGCTATTATAATCCACATTTTAATTTTAGTAGGATACGTGTGTAGTTAACTTAATAAGATAATATTTTTAAAATAGTGATTCCTTGGATAGTACCTGGATGTATGAGTAAGTAAGGGAATCTTGTTCCCCCTATATTGGTCATTTAAAATCACTGAGCATGTTCTGATAGTTTAATTCTATCAAGATCATTCTTATTTAGTTATTGGTATTCATGATTTGATTTATGTGTAACAACTTAAGACTTACATATATAATCCTCTCCATGAAATTTAACATGAGGATATTGAGAATGATCATGACACATTTTACTCAAGTTAATAGTGAAGACTCTAAACTACAGTGAGAATCTCCATCATGGGAAGATGATAACAGTAGTAAGGATTCAATTTTTCCAATTATGTGTCTAAGAGGACTCTTGGGAGAGTGAAGCTCATGTCCATACATAGTGGATTGAGTTTTATGAGAGGAACCACTATTGAAACATATTTGGGATGATATGTCATTAGTGTGGGAGAATTATAACATCCTTGTTTAATTAAATATATGTGATGTTGTGTTGATAAATATTTCATTTATAATAATGTTAGTATATTTTATGGTAACATATAATATATCTATTTATTATGATGGTTTTGGGATTTGAAGGTTGAAGAGTTGATGATGGGCTTGACCTTTGGGTTTCTAGAAAATAATTATCATATAAAAGGTGGTTCCAAATGATCACTAGTGAGGTCCAACATGTTTCTAGTGTTACCAATATTTTGGTGAAATTAAAGTCATATAGGATAGTTTTATCCCATGTGTTTTAATTCCCTTTAATTATCATATCCAATCCCAATAAGCCTAAATAAAATTTTAATCATCCTACCTTTAATCTTGGAGCTCATATTATTCTCCTAATGCCTCTCAATATTTTTTCCAACTCATTGAACATACAAGTGTAGAGTTCTTTCATAATCTATGTTAAGTAATTATTCCTCCTTATTAGTTGGGAGTTGATATATAAATTATTTATGGTTTTGATGATGATATGTGGATGAAATAACACTTTCTTTTTAAAATGGGGGTGGATATTAAATTATGACATCAATTATTAACCAAAATGTGATATATAATTGAAAATTAACATTTAATGTGTATATGTTCATAAAAATATAGAAACCAAAATTTCTGGTGTTTTGGGTGTCCTGGGGACCATCGGTGACTCATTAAGTAGTTTTCCAAATTTTAGGATTGAACAAACTATGGAACTAATTGGCACTAGTGGCACTTAGGATCGTCGGTGGCACTGATGGGTGTTATTGTCATTAATAGGCATCAGTGACACCGATGGTTATCAGTGGCATCAATGGGTCTTCAATTGTGCCAATTCGCATTGGTGCCAGGGTGACGGTGCTAGGGATATTGTGCCAGGGTGACAGTGACTCACTTTATGGTGAGTCCTTCCCTGTTTTTCCAGGGCCTTCTAGTTTGGACCCAATAAAATATCATTTGAAGAAGAAGTGTTTTAATACCATATTAAATACAATAAATGATTTTGTAAACCCCTAATACTTGAGAGACCATTCAGTTTCCTAAACATGTGGGATTTTTCCTCAGTGTCACACCATTATGATGTTTTACAGTTTTACTACTATTATGCATTTTACCTTGTTTAGAGAAAATATATTAACTCACAACTATTATGTCCACTATCTCTGAGGATAATTATTAAATCACAATTCATCCAAATGTGTGATTCTCCCCAAAAATGTGGTCGATCCATGATCCGACATTTAAGTACTTTGAAATAATATTCCTAATTTTAGGATCTAACCTTTTCTTAAGCCAAGATCTTCTCTTCATAATTCTATTAAATTCTCTAAAGTATGCCCTAGTGACTTACTCTTGAGGCCAATCATCTTCCTGTACATGAGCCTTCATGCTCACCCTTTCATTCCTCCCGGTTCTTCTTCTACAATTCGTGCTTCCCTAGTTTTTTGCACGAGGAGAAAACACTAATCCTTGATCGTCAATGCAGTGTTCTTCCTTTGTCTCTTTTTTGTTTTGTATCATGGGATGTGGGTGTGATAATGATTCCCTTAGGACTAGGATAAAACCAATACATGAAGAAGAGAATAAACTAACAATAAAAAATGAAATGGAATGTTTGATGATGATGTTTCTGTACTCATTTATCTACATTAATATGTTGTTAACTGTATGGGATTATTCCCACTGAAAATCGTGGTTTTTGGTGGTCCTTTAATGCACACCATTAAACCATTGTTACTTGATATTCTTATGATTTAATGGGTGTAACACAGAAACATGTTATTATTGTTAACATGTTTGATTAAATGGATTCCCAATGAAAAAGAATCATCATGTGATCATCCTGGGTAACCAAACAGAATAAAGGAACATGATAAATTGTATGGTTATATCTGAAAACCCCCTTTCTATGTTCTGGTAATAATAACAGTTTTTATGCTTGATTCTTGTGGGGTGACATGGATTGGGATGAGATCGCCTATTTTTAAGTTATTGGTTTGGGATATGAGGCAATGTAGGTATATGTTTTGGATTTTATTAGTTCTAGTAAATCAAGTGATCTCATGAATCCAATTGTTGTTGTGACTATAAAAGAGAACTGGTTGTGAATGATTAAATGCATTCTTGACTTTATTGTTTCAATTATTATTTTTTCCTTTTGGTTATTCCTATTAGTTTCCTATTAGTGATGGAATACATAAATGGAATTCCTTTAACATGATAACGAGAATGAGTTAAATGGGGAATTTTTAAAAATAAATGGGTGATGCACTGGTTGTGGTTGTGGTGCTTTTGTGCATGTATTAATAATAACATGTGTGTGTGTGGGGGGGGGGGGGGGGTTCGGGGCCCTTAGGATGGGATGAGTTCTTTTTTTCCCATATGTATAAATTTATTTCATGTGTTTCTTATTCTCACATCCACCCAAGTAGAGAACATAGTTACAAACACCCCCATTTCATGGGTGATGGTGTTTTCCCCAACATTCTTATGGGTGGTTGGTTATTATCTAAATTATATTACCTCTCATAGGTTTCTCAAGACCCTTTAGGAAGGATGGGATCACATGAGGTTAATTATATCTCCAGACACTTCATGGAGAGTGTGGTTTGGTGGTTTTTTAAGGTGTGTGCATGTTGGTTTGTTTACCATGTATCTTCAGGATGAGGCACAAGTCTCTTTGCATGTGGTGGTAGTTATGGTGGACCAGGTGTCAGCGAACGGGATGCATGGTAGTGTTGGACCTGGTGTTTGTTGGCAGAATGCATGGATGTGGTGGCCCAAAAGGTTGTTGTTGGGGTAGCCGTGGGACTTTATTGAAAATGGTGGGGAAGGTCTGACACAAAAGATGTTATCAATAAATAGTGGGAAAGCTGCGTGGGGTACCCAAATATTGATATTCAAATAATATTACTTTACCTAGACTACATTTTTTGGAGAGTGTTCCTTGGTTAGTACGGGGGGGGGGGGGGGTGTAGTTTCTGTTTCTAGGTATTTTATCTCTATTTCTCATGAGGCATTATAATGCCTCCCCACTTGTGAACGAGAGCATTGGTTTTTCCAAATTATTATACTTGTGGACACACCCAACATATATAAAACTACTTTCTAGTTTCTAGGAGGACAATGAGAATTTTGCTTGACATTACTTGCTCAGACTTCGAGACAATTTTTGTAATTTTTTTCATTATTTTGGTACTTCTTGTCAGAGGTGTATTGTACCCTATAGTACGTTTTTTTGAACATGGGCGTGGGAAAAGAGTTTTTGGATTACTTTTACTTTCTGTTTTTTGGGTTTTTAGAGATTTACCATCTTATCTCTTGATCTTTTCTATAAAAAGTGTAATGACTTACAGATTATGTGTGAATATAAACCCTTGTTGCGAGTCTCCACTCGGGGGCCTATTAAAGGAGGGACTCAAGGATCATTATCTCTCCTTAAAATTGAATAAAGAAGGGTCTACAAGTTTGCTATCGCTTACCTCATATTGGTGATGGCGAGTTTTGAAATAATGGTATCTGTGGCAGGTTGAGAGATAGGATGTAGACCGAGGTTAGGTAAAGTGAGGATTGGATGGGATAGTTGGGAAATAATGCTAGGAAATCTTGGTTGATGAAATAGACCTGGTAAAACTAGCTATGAAATTGTATTTTAGCACCCCTGTGATTCAATGCAAGAAATCTGGACGATCCAAACGACAAATTGAGGCTATACTGATTGCAGGGTAGATACCCTAGGAATTGTAAAAATATCCTAATGACTTTTTTCATCTATTTTATAGGTGATTTGAGTGTTTAAAATGAATAACATGTTTAAGAAAAATTTAAAAAGAGTTCTTTTACAGTACTTGGGATTAGGCATTCCTTGTTTACATTGAAACTATGACACATGAATGACATCCATGAGTAGTGTGGGGATTGAGTCCTAGGATACTGATTTCGATGACCATTAGAGGACTAGAAAATATGTGCAGGACGAATATTGGAAGAAGAAGCTTCAAGCCTTTCAATGGAATGCACTCAGGAATTATGAGGGTAGCATCTTAGAGAAGGAGACGGAAATCTGGCTCAAAAAGATGGTGATATCATTCATATAGATATACGCATAATCTATGTATTGGGTTATAATTCCCATAATAATGTTATGGGGAGCATAACATCAATGGTGGATGCACTATCTCAAGGAGAAGTGAGAGTATGAGGTTTCATTTGTAGACTTCGAGAGGGAGTTCCAGGCGGAATTCTTTTATTCTACAATGAATGCTGAGAAGATGAAAGAGTTATACTCCTTCAATAAGGGGAGTATGTTAGTGATGGAATTCGGGATAAAGATCAAGGATCTCATTTATTATTCTCTAGATCTATTTTCTGATGATGAGTCATGGGAGAGATGTTTACAGGAGGCACTCCGACCTTCTCTTCAGTATGTTGTTAATCCTTCACTCTACCGACATATATGGCGGTTCCTAAGAAGGATGAAGTGGTGGAAAGGATGCCAACATTGGGTGGTGTGCCATGACAGGGGATCCAGCTGAGCCTATTGAAGGGGAAAACTATTAGTAGCAGGCCTTCCTCATAAGGACCATCCAGGATTCATCCAATGGAGAGAAAATCCCAACAGTTCCAATTTTTTTCTCCATGTAATCGCCCTTTCCCTACGGGCCGAGGACCGAGTATCATTATATGTGTTAGTCATGGAAACCATTGTAATCAGTGCATTTACTAAGTGCAGTATAGTAGAGGTGGGATGGTACAAAGATCACCTCAGTAAAATAAGATTCCATCCAATCCCTTTCATCTGCCGCAACAGGGACAGTGAGCTCCCGCTCCTCCAATAATATATATTGCAGAAGGAGGCCAGCCTCAGGGAACATCTTAGGTAACATGACTAGGGAATCTTCCGGGAAGTTCCTGATAGCTAAGAGGAAGAGAAGCTGGGAGTGGGAAATTTCATGCTACAGAGGCAACAGTTCCAGTAGGGTCAGTGGTCGTTTGAGGTAGAATTACCTTGTTTAGTTTTGTTGCATGTGCCTTTTTTGATTCTGGTGTTTAACATCATTATTTTCACCTAGTTTAGCCCTCAAATATGGTCTAGATTCAGAGAGACTTCATGTGCCCCTGGTTTTGAGTACGCCGGTCAGAGGTCAGAGCAGCTTGTCTTATGTTTGTTGGGGATGTAGACAGATGTTGGGGACACATTCATCAAATGGGGACCTTTTTGCCACCAAGGCATCCATATGATATAAATTTATTCATTGATTGTATTTTCAGTATTTATTCTTTTATCTACTTCTTCCAGAGAAGGGTTGTGTATTCAGATATGGGCAGCCACCATGTATCATTCATTGGCGAGTGGGGTTTCTATGAGGATAGCTGATGAGTGGAGCCCCATCATTCCTTGTTAGATGAACTATCAGCAGAGTTAAAAATTATAGAGATGGTGGAATTTCTTAGGATCATTAATGATTTCCTGGAGGTATTCCCTGGAAGGGTTTTGAATCTACCTCCTCAATGATATGTTGTGTTTTTGGAGAGACTTGAAACCCAATGCTTCATCCAATATCGATGCCTCCTTATCAGATGATGCCTTCTGAGTTGATGAAGGTGTGGATCCAGGTTAACGACTAGATGAGGAAGGGTTTTATCGACTCAGAATTACTCTCTAGGGTTCTCGAGTCTTGTTCTCAATGAAGGAAAATGATGGTCTCAGGATGTCTATACACTACTGAATACCGAATCAGGTGACGTTCAAGAACCGTTACCCCCTCCCAAGGAATGAAGGCCTTTTTGATTAGTTAAATGGGTATGATGGTTCTACATGATCGAACTATAGTACGGATATCCCCAGTTAAGGTTAAAGGATGGAGATATCTCAAATACTGCTTTTATGTGAAGGTATGGTCACTTTATGTTCATGGTCATGTCTTTCAGCATTACCAACACACCAGCTATGTTCATGGAGATCGTGTACTCCATCTTATGCGAGTATCTTGGCCAGTTCGTAGTCGTGTTGATGGACACCATCTTGATCTACTAAAGATCAAATGTGGATCATGTCGAGCATCTGATGACGGTTCTAGCGGTCCTCTAATATCAAAATATCTATGGGATGTTGTCCAAGTAAATTTTTTGGACACGATATGTGCACTTCCTTGAACATGTGGTCTCCTAGTATGGAATATTAGTGGACCCCTCAAAGGTCAAAATGGTTTTTTCATGGGCAGCACCCCAGAATATAGAATGATTCACGGTTTCCTAGGTCTAGAAGGATACAACTGGAGGTTTGTGCTAGATTTCTATCTGTATGTATCTCCATTGTCATCCTTGAAAAATAATGACAATGCCTTTTTTTGGAGTGTGCAGTGCGAAGCAGCCTTCAGTAATCTGAAGTGTAAGCTTTTCAATGACCCAATGTTGTGGTTTCTAGAGGATGGGGTAACATTTGAAGTGTTCTATGATTCTTCCAAAATAGGCTAGGGGTGTATTCTAATGAAGAGACAGGGAGTGATATATTATTGGTCTAGCTAGTTATGTCCTCACGAAGGTTAATTTTCCACCGAAGATGTGGATCTTGTTGTAGTCGTGTTTGTGCAAAAGTCATGGCGTCATTTTCTCAACGGGGAATGATTTTTGGTATTTAGAGATCATATGAGCTTGAAATGTACCTTAACCCAATGTGACTTGGAATTGCAACAATGGAGGTGGATGGGGATTATTTAGCACTATGACTTTGAGATATTATAAACCTTCAAAATGTGGAATGATGCAGCTTTTTCCTTGAGAATGAAGTGACAGAGGGAAGCGGTTAGACAATCGTTGGATGTCTAGAAGACATTAAAAGGTATTCTATAGGAATATGTTTTGGTAATCAAAGGATCATGTGCATGAACCATGCCTCTGGTTTAGTTTTCCTAAAATAATAGCTATCACTATTGCATTGTCATGGCTCCATTCAATGCCTTGTACAGAAGAATATGTCGTTCACCTGTGTGATGCACAATATATGGAGAATCAGTTATTTTTTCCCCAAAAGTGGTTAAAATACATTCGGATATGGTCCAACATGTGTGTGAAAGGATGAAGGCAGCATATGACCTGCAAAATTGATATGCTGACCATAGGAGGAGACCCTTGGATTTTTAGGTTGGGGACCATGTGTTCTTAATGGTCTCGCATCGAAATGGGTAACAATGTTTCGGCAGGGGGAATAAGAATTTTCCTTGTTTCATCAGACCCTTCGAGGTGTTGTGGCAGGTCGGAGTAGTGGATTATTTTCATGCGCTACCACCATCGCTACTAAGGGTTCATGACATCTTCCATGTGTCTCATAACCATTGGTATCCACATGATTATTGGTGTGTCTTTGACTAGGGAGGTATGGATATCGAGGATGACACAACATTCATGGAACGACTAGAGGGGGTCAAGGATCATGGGAAGAAGGAGATTCATGTATGGACCATTCCCTTGGATTGTGTGTTGTGGAGGCATGGTGGCCATTAGGAGAGTACAATGGATCGGGATTCCAAAATGTGTGCCCAGTACCTAGAGTTATTTTGAGTTTTGGTTTTGTGTTTTCGTTATGTTTTTCTGTGATTTAATGCATAACCTAATTTATTATATGATGGGGAATTCTACTTATTCTATGAATAAGTGTAAAGTCCTCGTTGTATGGAGTGGAGGACCTTATCCTAATTGAGACATATTATGTTGGATGCAATTAAACTCGTGTGGGTGAGTCAGTACCACACAAAGTGTATAGTATCTTGACATGGGGGAAGGGAATCTCTAATCCATATGTCGCGACAATGTAACCATTAAATGTTTGTTAGGTTACATGGTGGAAAAGATCAGTGTTGTATCTATATTTATTCTAGAGATACATGCGAGAGAGGTGTTCCTAGATATCACGTATTGTTCCAGATTTCGAACAACTCTTCGGTGGGTTTTTTTCATAGAGGAATCTTACATAGTGGTTGTTCAAACACTTCTCTATTTTTCTAGTTTACTATTGGATTCTCAAGGAGGATAATAGATTGATAGGTTTCTAATGTAAAGGATTGGACCCTTATGGTCCATTATTTTTTTAAATTTCTGGTGTTTGGGATGTCCCAGGGACCATCAGTGACTCATTAAAGAGTTTTCCAAATTTCAGGATTGAATGAACGGTGGCGCCGATCTGCATCGGTGGAACCGAGGAGCGTCACTAGAATCGATGGGCATCGGTGGAAATGATGCGAATCAATGACCCCGGTGGTTATTCATGGCACCGATGAGAGTCAGTCGCACTTATGGGCATCACTGAAATAGATGGTTATTAGTGGCACCGATGGGTCATCTATATCACCAATTAGCATCAGTGATAGGGTGACGGTGTTGGGGATACGGTGTCAGGGCGACAATGACTCAAAAAACTATGATTCCTTTAATATTTTTCTAGGATATTCTAGTTTTTCACTAGTAGTGTATCTTTTGGATGTAAAAGTGTTTTATTACATTTTTTAAAGCCACTAAAATATTTTTTTAACTCTGAAGAGTAAGGAAAACCATCAATTACCAAAACATGAGTCTTTTGCCTTGGTGTCACACCTTTTTCATGTTTTACAGTTTAAACCATGTTATGTGTTTTTTTATTTTGAAATCTATTAACCCGCTGCAATTATATCCAGCATCTATGGGGACTATTATTAAATCTAAATTAATATCTATGTGTGAAGCTACCCAACCTTGATTTCTATCCATGATCGGACTTTAATGTAATTTTAAATTTTCCCCCTAATATTAGGATCATTCATTTTCATAAGATGATATACCCTCTTCATAATTCCTTCCAAATCTATAAATTTATCTTTATAGACTTACTCTGTAGTCGAATTGTATGCACATACTGGAGCCTTCCTACTCACCCTTTGAGTCCTCCAATTTCTTCATCTACAAGTCGCACATCCCCATTTTTCAGCATGAGGAGAAAAAATTGATCCTTAATCACCCATGTAGTGTTATTAGTTCATCTCTCTTTATTGTGCATCATGTGGGGTGGGTGCGAAAATTTTTCCCTCAGGCCGTGGAAAAAACCAAACCATAATGAATATAAAAAATAGAAATTATAGAATGAAGTGGTGTGTTTTATGATTAGGTTTTTGTAATATTTTATATTCATCTATATTTTGTGAAAATTATGGGCTTATTACCATTAAAAATAATGGTAATTGGGGGTTTGTTCTTGTGAACTAATGAATCTTTGTTTATTGATTATCCTATGATTAAATGGGTATATCATGGAAAATGGTGAATCATGAAAACTGGGTTGATTAAATGAATTCTTAATAAATATGAATCCTTGCTTGATCACCTTGATTAACCAAATTTAAAAAAACTTGATAAATGATATGTATAAATTTGAATATTTCATTGATATGTTCTGGTAATAAGAACGGTTTTTCAGTTTGACGCTTAGGGGTGACGTGGATAAAAATGGGATTGAATATTATTCAGTTGTTGGTTTCAGATCTAAGGTCATGCGGGGCCGTATGTTGGAGTCTGGCTTTGTTATACTATATCAAGGGATCTAAAAAATACTATTGTTGTTGTGACATTACAAGATACCTGGTGTGAATGATTAAAAGTATGGTTGACTGTTTTCTTTTCAATTGTTGTTTTGGGAATGTGGTTATACATGTTATTTTACCATTAGTGATGTAATACACAAATGGAATCTCTTGAACCTGATAACAAGAATGGGTTTGATGTGGAATTATTTTCTAGAAATGGGTGATTCTCTAGTTGCGTCTGTTGTTGTTTTGTGCAAGTATGAATAGTTATAAGTGTGTTTGTGTATGAGCTGGTTACAAGACCCTTAGGATGAGATGAGTGCTTGTTTCCATATATGTATAAATTTAGTTCTTCTATTTATTATTTTTACCGCACCCATATTGTCCACTTCAGGCCGAACACCACCATTTCATGGGAGAGGAAATTTTTTCCATCATTCTAATGGGTGGATGATTATTATCTCCTTTCTGTTCCCTCTCCCTGGTCACACAAGTCTGTTTGGGCTAGTAGAGATATCCTGAATTCCATTATATACAAATAATATTCAGGTAGTGTGTGTTGTGGTTGTTGAACCATCTATTTGATAGAATGTTTATTTCCCAAGTATATTTGGGAAGAGGACCATGTGGCTTTGAGTGTGGCGGTAGTTGTGGTGGCCCAGGTGTTTGTGGGAGGGATGCATGGTTTTGGTGGCCCAGATGTCCACGAGTGGGATGCATGGTTATGGTGGCCTAGGTGTCTGCATGTGGGTGGCATGGTTGTAGTGGTCATAACGTTGTTGTTGGGGTAGCAGTGGGACTACTTTGAAAATGGAGGGGGAGTTCTGACATGTAGGATGTCTTCAATAATTAGTGGTAAAGCTATGTGGGGTACCCAAATATCATTTATCTAGTATTATTACATGTCCTAACTTGCATTATTTGGGGAGTGTTCCATAGTGAGGATGGTTGGGTAGTTTCCCTTTGTTGGTTTTTTGGATGTCTATATTTCTCACGGGGTATTAAAATTTCTCCAAACATGTGCATGAGATCTTTGGGGCTTTCTTATTGAGTATACATTTATAGTCAGCATATGTATATAAACCATGTTTTAGGTTTCTAGGAGGACATTGAGGACTATTAATGACCTTACTAGCTCGGATGTTTGGATATTTTTCGTTGCTGTTTTCTTTTTTTGGTACTTTTCATCAGAGATTTCTTGTACATTGTCATAGTTTATTTTAAACATGCATTGGGAGAAAGGTATCCAGGCATAATTTTACTATCTTTTTTGGGAGTGTTTTAGATTTACCATCATATATCCAAATAAGTTTTTATAAAATGGGAAATGCCTTCCATATTACATGTGATTTTATACCCTTGGTTCTAGTCGCCACTCTGGGGCTTATTGAACGAAGGTGTATGGGGGAATTATCTCATCTTCAACTTGAATAATTAAGGGTATAGTAGTTTACTAGCCCATACCTCATCATTGAGAAGGTGGTTTAGGACAGAAATACTATTGGCCTGTATGGAGCTTGATACATTGTAGATTCTGGGTAATTTGTACAAACTGGAAGACTTATGGAAGTCGAGTAACATTACCACTCGATGAATTAAGGATAGCTAGTGAGATGTCGTCATCATTGTGGCTAATTATTTTTTATTTATAAATTATATACATTATTATGAAATGGAGAAAAATAATGTAAAAGTGGTTCTTAATGTGTATTTTTTACCACATAGGTTCTTAGTTGATTTTTTTGATTCCTTGTTTATTTATTATTTTCATGGAACAAAACTGTTATACAAATTCAAATTTGATTAATTTTTAGTTTGTAGTTTCATATATTGATTCTCCCTAAGGTTTTGTGAAATATTATTTTTTAAAATTAATTTAATCTTTTCAATATCCTTTATTAATGGAAATATTAAATATAGTTTGTGATATATAAATGAACTATGTTTTTCTAAAATTTCCTAAAATTCAAAGTAATTTTTTATTGAAATCAACACTTATATTATCTTGTGGTAAAGATAAATGGTTTTTTAATTAGGATACAAAAAATTTCAAGTTCCATTAATGAATCTATTTCATTAAATACCTAGTATTTTCAAACTACATTATATTGTTAACATTATAAAAAAATATTTATCATAGTTTTCACCTTATCATTGGAAAAATGGTTTTGAATAATAATAATTAAACTGTTAAAATAATTTTTTACACATGTAAAAAATAATAACTATATGGTGAACAATTAGATATAAATGAAAATAAAACCCATTTGAAAATATAGGAAATATTTTGATGCAAAAATATATTTATGAAATCAAACACATTGTTCTTCAATATTTTAACTAAGAATGTTTTGATAATTTATTTCAATTTCACATATATTTATAAATATTATTTTTAGTAAAAAATTTAATGTTAATTTTATTTTTTTCAAAACAAGAGAGAAGAACAATTCCAATTTTTGGAATTAGAAGATGTATTTTTCTAAAATGTAATTTTTCCGCCTTTTAATGATACCCCTGATTTAAATATATGATTTCCAATTTTTATGATTTTTTTTGAAAAAATTGACCTTTTCTCTAAAGATAAATATAAATATTTACTTTAGGTGATTTCTTTGTTCACTTTTTTGGATATATGTCATTTTTTGATGAATTGTGAAAATAATTATTTTTAATTTAAAATTAATTTTTGCAACAATTTATTAATATATAAAAATTGAATTTTAAATTATTTTTAAATATTATATTGTTATGTTAGAAAAGAATAAATCCAAATTATTTTATTAAAATGAATTTAAAATTATAATATGATATAAACACAATTCATATTTTGATCACCTTAAATAAAAAAACCCACATTCTCGTCACATCTGCATAATTAATTTTAAATTAATTGATTGCAATTATAAAAATATTTTATTTCTTAATGGATTCAAAATTCTAAGTCACAAATAATATTAATTTATAATGTTGTCAAATTATTTTTCTAACCAAACTATTAATAAAAGTATTTAAAATTCATTACATCGATTTAGTTTAATAAGTGTAAACATATTGGATAAAAATTATCTTAAGAAGCCATATAACCTAGAAACAAGTAAAATATAAATTTTATTTCCATATATATACTACAGAATCCCTTTTAAAAAGGATATACCATTTTTGTAGGAACATGATTCAAGGTAGACCTCTCAATAGTGTGTAACTTTGTATGTTTACAAGAACACTGCTACTCATTCAAAATGAAATGAAAATCACCCCCACTCTTCTTCATAATTCTGAATCCATTTATATCATAAAATCCCTTCCCAAAAAATCTCCCATAATCACTACTATCCTTCTATAATACTCCCTTTAGGATGAAATCTAACGAAGGATGCCCATTGGGGAAACCATATGGATTTCTCCAAAGAAGAGGTAACACCATTCCATAAGTAATATTTTTATTTGTTTCTCCACCACCTCAATTATTAACACTTTTTATGATATAATAACATCAGTATTATAAATATATTATTATTTTTTATGTTATGTTTTATATTTCAACTCATAACCACAGCCATACAATTCAATGCACAATCAACATTCTTCTGTATGGCAGACTAACTCCTTAGGAATGAATGTCATTAGTTCTCCCATTACCACCTTTCATTTTTTTAGAATAATAATGTAATTATAATTTATATATTTTCCATATTTTATTTATGATGTATTTATTTTTCTTGAATTATTATATAACACATACATTAAAGATTTCAATTTGTTGGATATACGATAACTTCATTTCTAGATGAATGGATTACTGGCTCCCCAATGCAATGTGATTCATTCCCACATTACATGGAATTTATTAAGGATGGGTTTAATAAAAGAATATGATGTATAATTAGTAATAAAAATAATTTAATTATAAAATACTTATATACATTAATTAAATTTATAATCATTATTTTAATAGGAATATAAAATAAAAGAAGTGTTATTGGGTATGTTGGCCTACCGTATGAATGATTTCTATATTTCATTTAATAGTTATATATTTTACAGATTATTATAGAAACCTACATAAAATTATATATGATATATTTATAATATTATAAATTTTGAAAATTAGTAAATACTATTCAATATAAGATGATCAATATTAACAAGTCCCAACATTTTCGAAAAATAATGTTCTTATTAACTAATACATAATGTAAACCTGAAATAGATAGTAATCATGTAATATAAAGTCATAATAAATTAATAAATGGTAGTAAATATGAGAATAATTTTCTACGTTATATGTATAATAATCTTATATTTATAATATAAGAGGTTTGAACATGTACAAATAATGTCAAAACATAATGTAAGAAATTTCTCTTCTCACTTCTATTTATGTGAAATATATGTTATATTCACTACTTATTATTATTATATGGAGTATAAAATTCCATATGATATGTATTAACATGGTTTTAATTTATATATTAATATTAAATGTCTTAATATATTTTATTCTTTCACTGATTTTATGATTCCAATGTTACTAATGTAGTGAAGGGATTTCAATTCTCCTTTTTATTTCTACGAGACATATTCCTTATTCACCAATTTATTATACTATATGGTGTATATAACTCCCATGAATGTATTATATGAATATTAATCTTATATTTTTGGGAATGAATATATCCAAATTTTAACATATATTTATTGTGGTTTACCATTCAGAAGTTACCAAATTTATTAAGGTATTTTTTTTACAATTTTCATTATTTGAGACACATGTTATGTTATGAACCTGCATTCTTTTAGAAGTGTTATATAAAACCATTTTACATTTTTATCATGCGTATACTTCTTTTAATTATAATTTAATATTTTTTTAATTTTATTATCTCATGGGGATGATGATTGAATGTTACCAATGTGGTTACAAATTGTTTCTATAATCTCATCATTTATCATGATTGTTTATAATTATGATTCCATTGGTAAAATACTATTATCCTTATCACAGTATATCCCATGAAATTTATTCTATTATGGTTATTCTAGGTATTTTCATGCAATGGTACAATTTTTTCACTAGTTAGTGCAAAACGTACAATTAAGAAATTTATTGTTATAAAATTCAGTTTTACTTCACTATTTGGTCCAAAATATATTTTTCTTCAATACATTGTTGTCATAAAACTAGTATGATGAATGTTATTATATTAACCTAATATTTTTAAAATACAGTTGTGCCCATGTATTTCTTATTTTAAAATGGTATTAAAAATAATATTACAGTAATTTCCTTTATTATGTATGTTTTTTAAACAATTGATGATGAAAACATAATGTTTGGAATGTAATGAATTACCAAATTTTATGATTATACATTACATAAGGATTTCTTCTCACTATGACAAAGTTATTTATAATGAATTTATTTTATTAATATTCCGGCAGGTCAATGTGTTAATGTCATCTTCAATGAATCGAGTCTTTATAATATTTTGAAGATTTTCTTAAATGTTTTCAGAACTATTATCAATAAAAAATGTTACAATTTTTTTTCTTGCTTTCAATAAAAATATTCCATGTATTTTCAAAGAAATTTTTTTAACACTATTTTCTAACATTCATTGTATTTTTTAAATGTAATTTCAAAAAACTGTTTCTTTAAAATTCGTTCAATAATTATTTATATGTATTCAATACCAATTTCAAAGAAAAAGGTTCTCAAATGGTTTTTCTGATTACATTATATGATTTCAATGCATTTTCCAAGAAAAGGTTCTTCCAAATGTTTTACATATATATTTATATAATTTCAATATATTTTGGAGGGAAAATGTTTTCAATATTAATTTATATGTTTCTAAATATATTTCAAATGAAAAAGATGTTCAATTTTTTTTCCAGTATCCATTAAATTTTTTCAACGATTTTTTAAAATAAAAAGCTTGAAAAATGTTTTAAAGATAAATTTATATGTTTTCAATGATATTTTGAATGAAAAATTTTTAATTTTATTTAATGTATCCATTTTTTATTATTTATTTAACTTCTATATGTTTATTATAATTTTTTTATAAAAACAGTTTAACTTCATCAAGTTATATTAAGATAAGACACTTATGAAATTTTCATCCTTTCATGGTATATTATATAATTAAATGATTAAGAAACATATATAATTTTGCACCAGTTATGATATGATATTTATGAAAACTGTCTCTTGTTATTGTTTTTGATATAATGAATGTTTTAAAATATTGTGTCACAAATATATATGCTTTCATTATCTGACATGTGGGACTTATATCTCTCTACAATGAATTGGGTAAATATTATTACCTCATGACATATAAATTTCTAGAATATGGGGTGATCTTTTTTCAGTAATGGACATTTCTCACAATGTTGGTATTGGGATTGAACAGTGACTACATAGATGATATTGGAAGTGATCCTTTACGTTTATGATCATTTTGGAAGTGATCTAATTCGACTATTTTGAAAGGTATTCGACTGTGGATGGTTTATTGTCAGTCCTAGTATGTGTGTCCCCCTTGAAGTTCACTGATTTATTTTTAAAATGATCTCTGACATGTAGGGAATGATTTTATATGCTTATGTGTATTCCACAAGTTATAATCATTTTTCCTATGTCATTATCTCATTTATTATACTATTGATTCCCTTATGATTCATATCTAATGAACATATAATCATTCTATGATGACTCATATAAGTGATCACGTATATGTAGTTCATGATCTTCAAATATTAGTCTCATGATCTAATACCCCAATACCCATGTCATGATTTTAGGTCACATTTATTTTCCCATATAAAGAACCTGATCTCACCCTTTCTTATATTATCATAAAAAAGGTTATAATGAATGATTTTATGTAGATATACTAAAGGGGAATATATTTATGCAAAAAATTATGATCCTTATTCATATTATAATATTGTTTTCTATGTTTCCAAACACACAATAAAAATGGTTCTTGATAATGTAGTTTTGAATTGTGACGATTATTCTTCTAAAATGATGTAATATCTATGTACATTAATCTTGAGACAATTAGTTTGTATTAAAGGAATGTTTTTTAATCTTTCTTATACTATGTTAAGAAAAAATTATTGATATCCATATAGATATTTATAAGAATTTATATAGAGATATCACAAAGGATTTGTCTAATGATGTGTTAACGTTTAGAAATTTTTCTTTAATTTTTTAATAGAGAGATAGTTTTTTTTAAAATACATATATCTATGTCTTGATTATATTAGTGGATGTGGATCTGGAATATATGTACATAAGAGTATCAATGTCAAAAGCACTGTATTGTGATAAAATGAATTCCAAACTGATGCATAGTAACAGGTCCTGTTACACATATAGTTTGACCCTCCTAGGAGATATTCTTTTGAAATTTTTAAACATGTTACTCACTATTGTAAAGGATTTAAATTGAAGGAGGATATGAATAACCTAGTGTAAAACAACGTTTTGATATATTAGAGAAGTAGTTTACATGAATTAGATATCAAATTCCAAATTTTTCATGATTATTACGATTTTATCTATGATAATTGTTTATCAGATGGTTATATTTGGTTTTCATCAATGGAAACAACTAGAATCAGTTGCTCAATGATACTTTTGATGGAAAAATTTATTATGAATAGTAACATTGGATGACAAATAGACTGATGGATGTTGTGACCATTCCTAATCAATTTTCATTGATAATTATTAATAACCATAACCGTTATCAACTATTATACATAAGAAAGAAAGTAATAATGAGTTACATGAGAATTCAGGTAAAAGTTGAAATGGAGGAAAGAATATTCAGTTTCCTTTATGTCAGGAATGTTTAATGACTACACCAAAGTGGATATCTTAAAAGAATGTGAATATTTATTGATTGTGGAAAATAATGACATATTAAAAGTATATAAAAATGGGGAATGAAAATTTTGGTAAATGAAATGAATAATAATAATAGAGTCCAAAAAATATCATCGATTATTGAATTATTTTAATATCGCATGAATAAAAATTTGAAAATGTATTTCCAATATGTAATACTCATGAAATGAATTTTTAGGGTTGTTTGTATAAAGGTTAAATTGTATAAGATTATGATAAAATATGGGAAATGTGAAACAAAATATATATTTGGAAATAGGGTGAGGTATCCATGTAATTTTATTATGAATGGTGTTAAAAAAATTGGATGTTATTATGAATTTGGAATTATGATTTATTAATTGTGAAATATTTAAGGATTTGTTCATTTATGTTTTTTGTTAATGATTTAAATTAATATTTTGAATGGAACCTATGGGCTTCAAAAATGATTAAATGGAAATGTAATATTCCTGGAAAAAATGTTATTAATGGAAATATAACCCTTAATTTTTCCTTTATGTTAAGATATTGACGACTAGATAAATTAAATTGGATGTTACAAATTACCATGGAATTGATTAAGAATTTTTTAAAAATGTTGTTAATAGAGATAAAAAATATTTATGGTTTATAGGAATATGTAAAAAATATTTGGAATAAGGAACCATGAATGTTTTTAATAAGGACATATAATAATTCAATTTATTTCCATATTTAAAGTGAATATATGTTGAGTGTGTTCATATATTTTTTATCTGACAAACAAGACCAACGTTAATATATGTAGGGGAATAATGATATTCTAATTTTGTGAACATTTAGTGCATTTATTTCAAATGTTTTGGACTTTCCTATTTTGGAATTGTTATATGGCTATCCATTTATGGAATGGTTTTTGTTTAAATTTATAATCTTTAATATATTAATGAATTATCTTTCCATATGAGGATTTATCAATATTGGATAGCTTGTTCCATCCTTTTTTGTGAATATTAAAGAAGTAATGACATATAATTATATTTATGGATCAAATATCTTATAATTATTCATTAATTAAATATTAAACATTACTTATTAGAATAAGAGATGAAATAAAAATTGATTAAGGAACAACTAAGTGTGATTTTTTCATGAAATCATATAACTATATATTCTAATGAAAAATTTTCACCATAAAGAAAATGGACTTTAATGAAAATGTTTTCCAGATATCATTATTTATTTGGATACCAATGAACTTTTTCAAGCCACTTTTAATTATGTATTTTTTATAATTAACAACTTATTGATCACGTTTTCTATCACTGTCAATCATAATAAGATAGTTATAGTTCTATTTTATTCCCATCTTATGACATGATACCTTTGTTATCCACATGAAAGCCAAGATATGAGTTTCCATATTTAATGGTTATGGTTCTAGGATAACTTTTATAATGGAATATATTGTAATAATTTTTACACTTTGTGTATCTATGAATTGATTTCTGATGTATTAAACCATTGATATCCCATATTAATTTAAAGGGTGAAATTTATTTTAAGGGTTGTATAATGTAAAATCTTGAAAGTATGTGAAATATTTTTTCAAATTAATTTAATCTAATAAATATATTATATTTCCCGCAACAGTTAGTATAGCCTGTAAAATATGAAAGATGTTTTTTTATTTCATTTAATTCAACAACATGTTATGTTTTTACTACAAAAACACATTTATTAGCTTATTGTATATGAAAATATATGTATGGATATTGTATAACAGAATTCCACTTTAATTTTATAGCTTCTGTTAAATGAAAGACCTAGTTTTAACCAACTAAAATGTAATAATTCTATTATTATTATAATATAAATATAGTTGTTACCTAGCCAATATAATGGTGTATATGAATAATATTAATTAAATTATAAAAATATTTTTTACAAATGTATATAATAATAATTATTTTGGTACCAAATTACTAGAAATTAAGAAATACCATTTTGAAAATATAGGATGACTTTTGTAGGGAAACCATATTTAGGTAGTTAAACACGTTTTGTCAAAATAAATAAATCAAAAACATATTTGGATTAATTATTTCCCTAATATATATATTTTTTTATTAATATAAAAGTTTATCGTTGATCTAATGTGTATTATAGACACGATATAACAATAACGGAAATTATAGGAATTATAATATGTATTTTTCTAAAATGTAATTTTAAAACAATTTAATGCAACATATATTATAAATATAATTTTTTAAAATTTTTATATTTTTATAAATTATATATATATAATTTTTGAAAGTATAATATCAAAAAATACAATGCTTGAATTATTTTTATTTCCAGAAATGTTCTATTTTTGGATGAATAGTGAAAAATATTGAATTTTAATTGAAACTTACTTTTTATAGAATTTATTTATATAGTTGAATTATATTATAAGTTGGTTTTAATGTTTTATTAATTCATTACTATAAAAATACATATACATTAATTCATTATTATCAATTTTAAATTGAAATTAATTTTAAAAATAATTTAAAATTAATAACGTTTTGACATTAAATCGTCGTTTTCCAATCAGATCTATAAGATTAATTTTAAATTAATTTCTGCCATATCAATGATTATAAATTTTCAAAATGGATTCTATACTTCTTCCATAATTATTTATAAATTCTTGTATGTTGAACTTTTTTTACCAAAAATATTTGTGATATTAATTAAAATAACTTATAGTGATTAAGGTTAATATTTGTTTACTTAGTTGTTAAAAATTAGCTTTTGTGGCCAAATAACAAAGTCAAATTTCCAGAAGAATTTATCTGAAAAAATTTACTTAATATTCATACATATATAAAATACCGATCATTATTTTATGATCATGATATAATGGAGACCTCTATATAGTGTTTACCAATTTATAATTACAAGAATGTTATTCCTTCTCTACTATAAATGAAAACATAACCCGCTCACTCACTAGGACCTATAAATAAAATTTTATCATCCAAAACCTCCCTTAATATGATCAAAAATTTCCTACCTTCACCATAGATAACACACATTCGAAATATATCAGTCCTTGGAATCCCTTTGACGCAATCCAAAAGGTGTCACACAAAGAAGAGGTAACATCCATTAACAAGAACCTTAATTATATTTTTTTCACCCACCCACTCAATTATTAATTTTTAAGGATTATGTAATAACATTATTATTCATAATATATATATATATTTTTATGATATGGCTTCATTCTACACACACATACATATCTATGAAATTCGATACATAATCATTGTTTGTGTGTATGATAGACTACCACCTCATGGATTATTGTCATGCGTTCATCAATTACAACATTTTAGAGCTTGTATTAATAATTGAATTATTTTTTCATAATATATATATGATATTTATGATAACTTTATTCTTTTGGTATTATTATATACCACATACCATCCTGCTATCCATTTTTTTGGAATAAGATAAATTAATTTTTAGTTGTGTGGATTAACATCCCCTCAAAGGGATGTAATTCTATCACACATTATAATAAATGCATTAAGGATATGATCAATAAAAGTATATGATTGTAAAATCATTATTATATTTTCATTATAATATATATACCTCTATCTTTATTTATTCAATATGAAAATAAATTCACATCAATTTTCATGCGTACGTAAACGCTATCATTACCACGAACGCTGTATTTAATTAAATATTTAAATATATTATATATTATTATAAATAACTATATAATAAATATTTATGATATTTATACCTTGTTTATAATTTTTTGATAATTAAATAATACTAAATGTGTGAGGACTAAGAATTAGAAGTCAAAATATATATATAAAACTAAGTGGTTATTACCCAAAACATATCTTCAACATGAAATTTTTTATAAAATGGTAATATAAAATCATAATAATATAAATAGGATAGTGATTATAATAATATGGTAATTTTTTTGACTTATAATAAACATAATTTTATTATATTATAGGTTTGAATTCTTATGACGAAATTCGAAACATAAGATAATCATTTTCTCATCTCACTTTTATTTCTCTTATATATATGATATATTCGACAATTATTATTATTGTATGGTGTAAATACTGACTTATGAATTTTTTATCATGAATATCTATTATTTATAGATATTACAAAATTTTATTTGTTAGTAAACGTTTTCCAAGTAATAAGTTGATTTCTAATCTCACATTTATTTTGGTGGGACTTATGTCTTATCTTCCCCTCATTTCGTTTATATTTTTTATATAACAAACATGAATATTTTATATTATTATTATTATCTATAAATTTATTGGTATTTCAATATATGTTATATAATGACTATTTCATGGGGATTATTGTTCAGATGTTACAAAAGGGGTATGGTAATTTTGTATTAATTTTCATGTTATGAGGGACATACTATGTTATGAACCTACATTGTTTTACAAGATCTATATAATGTAATTTAACATTTCATATCATGAAAATACACATTTTCATTAGTATTTAATGTTAATTAATTTTATTCTCTCTTGGATATTAACATTCATTGTTACCAATGTGGTAATAGCTTACTGCCAAAATATTATTGTTTTTTTGGATTTTTTATGATTATACATCCATTAATACACTATTAAGATCCATATATCAAGATTTATCCAGAAATATATTCTCCAATAATTATTCAGGATATCATCATGTAATGGTTCAATTTTTCCAGAATTTTGAAATTAGGATAATTATGAAAATATTTTTGACAAAATCCGACATTATTTATATCTTTTGTCAAAAATTTGTTTTCCTTCAAAATAATGTTATCTCAAAAAAATTTTACGATTGATTTATATAATTATCCAAATTTTTTTGAAAAAAATATTATTCATGTTTTACATTTTTACAAATGGTTTTTAAAAAAAATATTTAAAATTTTCCAATAAAGAATCTTTTTTAAATATTTTATATTAAAAAATGAATAATCAAAATGTAAAAAATTACCCTCCATCTTAAGCATAATTTCCTTAAAATATTATATTCATTTTTAAAATGATTTTATTTATAAACAAATTTTTAGAGTATTGGGGAAAATGAATTTACCGTTGTTTTCAACGAATATGGTTTTCAAATAGTTTTCATGGATGGATTATATGTTTTAAATACTATTTTAAATAAAATATTTTTTAAATATTTTTCAAGATAATAATATATATTTTCAATATATTTAAAATGAAAAAGGTTTTAAAAATGATTTCATGCATTATCCTTAATATGTTAAAGTATTTTTAATGAAAAATGTCTTCCAAATGTTTTCAAGATTTCATTTTAATTTTTCAAAGCTACATTCAATGAAAATGGTTTTCAAAACGTATTCTAACTTTCATTATATGTATTAAATGTATTTTTATTGAAAAGGGTTTTCCATATGATATTAATCATTCAATATATTAATTATAAATATTTTTAATTAAAAATATTTTCAAATTGTTTCCATTAATTGTTGAATGTTTTTGAATTATTTTTTAAAAGAAAAAGGTTTTAAAAATGATTTCAAGCTTCCTTTATATGTATTAGACAATATTTTGAAAGATAATGATTTAATACTGTTTTCAAGATTGATTTATAATTATTATATTATAATTTCAATGAAATGTATTTGAAATATTAAACAAGAATACTTTATTTTTTTCACGTTTATTTCCATAAGAAATATTTTAAAAAATGATTACTATTTTAAAAACAAATTTTCAACGTGGTAAGGTGATTGTTATGGATAAATGTATTAAATTATTATTAATTCTTACATCATTTATTGTAATTGTGAAATAAATGTATAGGAATCTGATAATATTTAATATTAAAAAATTGGTTTTCAAATATTTCTTATATTCCATAAGAAATGGTCTATGAAATATTACAAAAGTCATCTCCATATAAGAAGATATCATTTGGTATAGTTTATGCCTTACAGGAGATATGATCCAAAGAAACTATCCTTATTCATTTTTTAAAGGCTTTATGATTATGATGATATCATTTCTTATGAAACATGCATAAAATTGATGGGTTTTGCCATGATATGACATGTAAGAAAGCCACTTCCTTTAATGGGATATTCTATTATTAAATGATTATGAAACCTGTATATTTTCTTAAGGTTATGATTTGATGAATGTGAAAACCATCTATTTTTTGGGTCATAATATGATGAATGTTTTATAATATTAAAATAAATATATGTTTGATTTCATTATGAGATTGGTGGGCCCAATTTATGCATATAGTCATTGGTTAAATAATTAAATCTTGTGAAATTGACATGTCTGGAACAGTTTTTGTAATCGGTTTAGTGATTCAATTTGTTCACTAAGATTGTATCGAGAGAGAACAATGACATATATGATGGTATTGGGAGTGAACATTGACTATCATAATGGTTTTGGGAGTTAACCCATTACAATACTAGGAAAAGGATTTGACTGGGTATGGAGGTTTCTCCATCATAGTATGTGTTTCCCCTATAATGATCCAACATAGTTTTTTGAATTGAGACATGGATTATAGGGAAATATTTTATATACATATTTGTTTTAATAAATTTAATGTCTTATTCTGATGAGATGATCTTATGGATTATTCCCATGATTCACATATGATTAATGTCTTGGGAAATTCCAACCTTTATGTAATGATTCATGTATATTTTCTTTGATATTAATGGTCTGATCTTGATATGTAATTTTCATGCTCTTCTATACAAATGGTCATGTTATTCATAGGAATATACATTATTTACCATTACATAGCATTAAATCTAACAGTTTTGTATATTTACTTACCCCTGGTTATGAAGAAATTTTAATTGTGGATGTAATAAAGGGGATGATATTAGTGGGAAACATTTAAGAGATTTAAATAATTAGATGTTGTTGTTTCATGTTTCCAAATAAACTACACTATTATCATCATCTAGGATTAAATTATTTACATTGTTAAATATTAATCTAAAACGGTGTAACATCCATGTATTTTCATCCTGGGTCTCTATATAATAGGTTTTATTATATATTCCCTACATGATAATCTCAATGATCCCACAAAAAACATGTATAAAGATTGATTAATGGGAATTTTTCCCATGGAAGGTGACTATGTTGTGAATCATGAACACATTGTGGATCCATGAAGTAATAAATGTTATTAAAGAAGATATTTATTATTCCCATACATTACTTATTATGGATTGGATTTAAATTTAGTGATACCATTTATTTATTTGGTTTTAGACATGAATTTAATTTGATATTATTTACTTCCACATTGTTTTCACTGCGCTATTATATTATATTTATTATTTTTTGTGGAGTTAAATTAAACATAGGTTATATATTCCCAACTAACAATTATAATACCATATATGCTAGTTGGAATACACTTGAATTTCGGTACGAACACATGAGGTCATGTTACTCTTTGGATCAAACCTGGTTTTTTGATTTTGATCATTATTTAACAAAACAACCATCAAGGGTTTATAAAAAACCACCACACTACTAGTGAAATAAGGATAAATAAGAGAATATGTATGATAAAATGAAAAAAATAAATTTACCATATGAAATAAACATGAAATTCAGATGGAATATCCACAAATTAATGTAATTGAAAGGGGAGGCCAAACATATGTATATATGGGATTTATTACATGAAATACAGGGTATAAATCCTTATTTGGGTCATAATATCATTGTAGATATGTTGTAACACGAAAATAATTTATTCTGGTGACATGACCTATCATAGCGGGATACACTCTTTCATCATGTCATGGGATTTACCAAAAATTGAGAATAACCTTTTGGGTGTGTTGTGTTGCAAGTCAACATATGTCATGGTGCACCTAACAGTATCTAAGAAAATCCACGAAATAATAGTGGGTATGGTATCAATTCAACCTTCAATGGTTCTACTACAACCAATTATTATATACACTATATATATTCAGAGACCCAAGAAACATCTAGAAGAAAAATAAGCATAAAAACATTTATTAACCCACTAAATAAAGTAAATAAAAATGTAACACACCAAGCTTCCACGGTACATTTCCCTTTGAATAATTCAATGGCGTGCATTGTATGCAACTTCGATATTCTATCACACCACAACCAATCAAAATAGCCATTATGAATAGTAATACCTACTTTTTGAAAATATTATAAATTTTATCTTTCAAAATTGAGTTCATTTTTTGGATTCCTAATATCAAAATTTTCTTAGGGTGAAATTTTGGTACTTTTCAGGTAACATTCATATTTTGATAAATAGTGAAAATTACAAAATTTTAATTAATAACAACTTCTTTAATTGAATTAATTAATAATGATAAATTATTAATTTGAGTGGTTTTAAAGTGTATTTTGAATATATTTTTAACATTTAATACAATATTGGTAATTAGATGTAATTTCACATTTAGTCCAGACATAAACAAGTGTCAATCTTTTGATTATTATTATCTCTTAAAAACTTGCTATTTTTTTAACGACGAGAATTAATTATTAAATTAATTAATGCAACATATATGTTTTGAATTTGGTAAAATGGAAATCTTTTTTGAATTCATAATATCAAATATAGCTTAGGCCTAATTTTTGGTATTTTTCTGGAAACTTTCAATTTTGATGAATAGTGAAACCACTAAGTGGTAGTTAAAAAACTGAATTTTCCATAAAACATAATTTTACCACTTTTGTGAGTGAAATTTTTAAAATCTGAGAGACACGGTTAATATCAAGGAGTAAAATGTGGTTCAATGAGATGAATAGAATTTTTGGTGAATAGTTACTTTTTACTTTTATTTACCACAGTTCAAAGTAAATAAGGTAATTAAGGGTACAAATGCTATTAATATTAGCCTAACACATGTCCTAATTCTATTGGACAAGTTTATCTCGACCTAAAACAACATTAGAAAAATAATATTATCATTTAGGTCCACTTGGATTAGATTAGGACATTTATTATTATTTAATTCAAAGTAGAGTTAAAAGAGTTAAATTCAATGTGTATTTAATAAAACATATTTAATATACGTTCATACATAAGGTAAATTCTATTTTCAATATGAATTAAAAAGATAAAAATATTTCCTACATAATTATATTTTATTTATAATTTTTAGGCAATAAATAATTTAATTTATGTATGACACAAAGATGATGTAGTAATTACCATAAAAGTAAAAAATTAAAATAATTGATATTATAAATACCCAAATAAATATAATTTGAGACTTTTTATGAATTAAACTAATTTTATAGCTTAATATGACATGTTAGGAATGATTTAATTAACTTTTTAATATGTAATAATTCTGTTATGATTTTCACAAAAATCAATTTTCCAAATAGTGTCAAAATTGACAGAAAAGAGTTTTTAAAACAAATATTATATTATTAATTGATATTCAATTCCTAAAAATGTAAGGATCGTCCAAGAGACTTATATCATGATAGGTGTATCATTAGTGGACCACTTGAGGGTCTCTTGGAGGTATATAGTATGGTTATCAACTATATAATATAAAAATACAATGTGACATGGTAAGTGTCAAACTAATTAACTAAGAGTTAAAACTAAAATATAATGTTAATATAATGACCCAAACCGGTCTAACTTATATTGGTTCAGTGTTTTTAGACCCATCCCCACATTAAAATTTAAATAATACACTTTTTAGAAATTATTAAATGAATATTAATTTATTATAAAATAATATTTCAAGCTTTTCCAAAGGTGCCTCTCAGCCCTCTTATAAAAGGGAACTCCTCCTTCTCATTAATTCACACCTTCAAAGCCTTTTGGTTCGGCCAAAACCTGACCAAATACTCTCTCAACTTCCCTCACTACAATATAAAGGCCTTATTTTGTTCAGAATGCCAATCTATGGAGCACTTTTGATCAAATCCAAAGGAAGAACCCAATGAAGATATAATATTTTAAAAACCCTTTTTACAAGTTCCTTTCTTCTTCCACTTCTTCTTTCATTTTTATTACCATTCTAAAATATTAACTACAGTATATTATATATACTTTGATGTTATTATAAACACGGTATAACCATATTTCTGTATTCTATCCATCCTTTGAATGGTATGTCACCATATGTGCGTACGTAAGGCATCCCGTCTCCACGTCTTGGTGTAATTGACATTCAATAGATTATTATTTGGATGGGTATAATAAGGATGTGTAATTAGTTTAAATAATGAATATAAAATGATAATTATTCTGTCTATATTTTATACCATCCAATTATATATTATTTTAACATCAAAAAAATGATATTGTCGCTCGTGCGTACGTACAGACTACCATCTCCACGAACGCGATGAGATTCATTCTCCATCATATCCATTCAAGTATAATTTTAATATGATGATTAAAAATAATGTTTAAGTACTTTATATAATTATGGATATGAATAAGATACAAACTATTCATAACAAACATGGCTTACGTAACAAATAATATAAAGGAAAACGAGTAAGTTAACACCCGAAATGATGATAATACAAAGATATTATTAACAAATCAATATTAAAATATCATATATGATATCATATTAATGTAAATGATTTATTAATAATTCAATAACAATTATTTCACCATTATACAGGAGGTTAACCTACCATCGACCAAGGAAAAAGTACAAAGTAAGGGGTTTCTTATCTCACTTTTAATTGCATGATAATTCCATTGATCGCCACTTATTTGTTACATGTGGAGTGTGTACTACCAATGTTTGTATTCATTGTGTAATATACTATAATTAATGTATATTTACGTCATCATTGTATTATCCTCTCTTAATGGGTGTATGTTTTGTATGTTAACAAATCAATAAGGGAATTTGAAATTCCAATTTCCACTCATTTGGATTTACGCATACTTCATTGATTATTTTACTCTAAGATTATTTGTAGAATAAATATTCATTGGATTATATCTTAATTTCCACTCCCCTTTCTGTGGATATAATTTTTATACACACAATAACTCCATTGATAAATTCTCAAGTCATTAGTATGAACTTGATAAGAGTAATTGTAACTCAATCTCCATTTGTTGAGATAAATTTAAAATTCATTGGTGTTGTTTTTAAAAGAATATGTGTGAATGTTATCTGAATGATTTACACTAAATATCCATTCATATTGAGTGTATTTATATTTTTCACACATAATTATGCCATTGATTTATCCTTAACCTAAGGATATGGTCTTTATAAGATAATTCATCTCAATTTACATTCCATTGAGACATATTTGTTGTTATACACCAAAACACTTTTATATGGTGTATATAATGTAATATGACATAGTATATCATGAATCCCTTTATTCTCATGATATTATAATGTTTTTATTACCGTCATTTATTTATTTTCAGGTGTCCTTATTTTGGTTAGAAACTCTATGTAAAATACATTTTATGTGTTTTAAAGATTTATTTTTCTAAATATTTCTCATTAATGTCCATGTTTTAAAAATGATTTTAAGGATTTATTTATATGGACATTAATGTTTAAAAATTGAACTCCTTTTATAAGTTTAAAAGTTGTATGGGACACTTTGAATATATAATCTATTTTAAATGGATTCTTGACAAATAGTATGACTTTTAAATGATTTCAAGAAAAAGGGGGATATTTCCCTATAATTGTTTTGATGATTATTTTCATCTATGTTAAAATCCCTCCTCATTCTCGATTGAGGTTAATATGATACAATACAATCTTCCATATTGTATCGTATGAGTTATATTTGACTGTGGATGTGCTATTTTTATACCATTCATGGTTTGTGGATAAAGTATTGACATTTCGTATGCTATATTTAATAAGAATGTTTCTGTTATGTTTAAAACATTCCATATGAGGAATGCATTGGACTTAGTAAGTGACGGGTGGAGCCCGCTATAGATCATCGATGCATCGGTAGGTCTCATGAGACCAACTAGTGTCTTGGCACGAGGCCTTCACAAAATCTTATTTGTAGTCTTGGAACGAGGCCATGGCTACGTGGTTATGATAGTCTAGAATTATGCATTCTGTCATTATGAAAGTGGTTATTAATATTTTCATGTGATTATTCGACTAGTAGAATAGCCATGTGAATAATTAAATGGCATTATTTCATTTTATCCTTTCCATATTATGATGAATTTCATGTTTAAAGTATTTTATTTTAGTTATATAATTCCATTAATTTTTATGTTTATTTATGAAGGTTTCGGCTATATTGTTATCCTTACTGAGCATCTGAGCTCACCCCATTCAATGTTTTATTTTTCCTAGGATGTGAAGAAGTATTTTATGAATGACTGGCAGGGATAGGATGAGGGTATATTAAGACAATATGTTTTTGTAGTTTTCATTTTATGATGCAATGCAAACTTTATTAATGTATCTAGTGTTTCCAAGGCTACTAAACAAATCGATCTTTCGAGACTTGATCTTTGTTGTAATCATGTCAATGTTATGTAATAATGCACCGACTCTGTGTAACTGGGGTCGGTGCATTACAGTTGGTATTAGAGAAAGTTTAGTACAAACCTTGGAAGCTAGATTTAGATAAACTCTGATTAGAGAACGTAGACCTTAGATGAACTTTGAAAATAGTGTAGAAGAACTTCCTAGATTTTTGGTATTGTAGATATTTAGTGAGTTTTCCGAGCAATACCTCCCTGTCTGGATACGAGTAGGTAGAGGCTGCTCTGGCACAGATGTACCTAGGGGTAAAACTCGAAAACACCCCTTTGAGCTAGACTCGAATGAGAACAGGTGAACGACCATGGGCCTTGCTGCACTCATGGTTACGACACTCCCGGGGGATATGCTTAGGATAATTTACATTTTCATTACAAACCGATTTGAAGTATTATATATATAATATGAGATTAAATGTCCTTGGTTAATCCTAATGTGATTCAAATTGAGAATATGGTGACATGTTAATCTCTAAATGATTTTATGACTACTGTTACTCACACAATTCTTTCTGGATTTAGTTAATGGATGGATCCTAAGGAAGTCATAGTTACTTTGAGAATGATGTACATGGTGGGAACAATGGTGGAAATGAGCAACAAAATGGAATGTTGATAGGCGTAAAAGATATCATCTTTATGCTAAATAAATTTTCGAAAAATATGATCAACAATATATATATGAACCAATTTCCGGACTCAAAAAATAAGAGAAATGTGATGAATGATAAGAGCTCCAGCAGTGGAGACTATGGATAAAGGAATCCTCAATTTCCATCATGCAGGAAATGTGGAAGGAGACACCCAAAAAAGTGTCTCAATGGGACAAAGAAATGCTTTACGTGGGGGATGGAAGGACATAAAGTGAATAATTGCTGATGAAAAATGAAGAGTACTGTAGAAGAATATAAAAATTGTCCCAAGAATTCATTTAAAGTCATTTTCCATAAATGTAGGGGACATGGCCATTACCCGAGTGAATTCCCTATTCTATAGGATATTTTCTTTGTTAAAGAAGAAGCTATGTGGGAATAAATGGTTTGGGAAATGTTTTAAAAGTGTTAGTGCTCCTTGTTGATGGGTTTACTTGGGAATAATTTTCTCTTTTATTTTTAACCATGTAGTTTTCAATTTTAGAATGATATTTGAGGAAGAATTATCTTTTCTCTTGTGGATATAGTTATAAATAACCATTTGGTTTTATATGATCATTGGGTTTGAGGCAATTTTATGTTATTATAATTTGGGATGAAAATGAAAGGTATGAGATAAGATTTGTGGTTAAATTATGTTATGGTTATTTTGAGGAATTTATCTCATTTTGGTAATGTTATAAAATATAGTTTTTGGAAAAGGACAACACGCAGACCATGTGACAACCCGTCGCGTCGGACAAAGCTGTTGGAATCGAACCCACAACCAAAGTGCGATTTTGATTTATATCTTACCACTAGACTACGTGAAGTCCCTTGTTAGTGTGACTATTATATTTAGTTCAATGATTTTGGTGATCAATAATAATTTTATTTGGGATCTTATATCTTATCAAATCAATACCCTTAGTATAAGAAAATGATTTGGTGATTAAGTGATAAATGTTATTTTGGATGTTGTTCGCTTTGTTTTGAACACTATATGCCCAAGGAAAATAGAATTTTATGGGATTTCATTTGAGGATTAATGGTGGATTTTTGTCTATGTTTTTATTTTGGATTTATAGTGATTTGGGTTATTTATGGAAATGAATAGTTTAATTACTTTTTGTATGTGACTTTAAGAGTAATTAATTTCATTTAGACATACAATTTAACGTGGAAGACTAAGTTCTTATATGTTTTGGGTTTCATTATTTGTTTGGATTATATTGAAGGATTTTAAGGACAATTTATTATTGAATGGTATTTATTTAACTTTGGGGTATTTATGGTTTAATTTTAGAATTTATGATTAGTGTTTTTTTCTCTAATGGAATATCCATTTGGGGGATCATCAGATATATTACTAACAATTTTGGTTTTATTAATCTCAAAAGACAAGGTAAATATATAGTTTATCCTACATGGATCATGTATTTCTATAGAAGTTTATTCTAGCTCTTCCATTGTGACCATCTCTTCTGGAGTACTCATTGTTCAAAAAAAATGAGTTAGTGGTAACAATTTATTACAGAATGAATCTCTACTTAAAAAGTAAGTATATATCTTTATTTTATTAGTCAATATCATAAATGAATTCATCGTCCTTAGGTAATGTCTCTTAAAACAAAAAATGTTTTCCGATTACTTTTCCTAATGGTAGAATAATGACCGTTTGTCTCAACACAAGTTTGTGATTTTTTTATTGTAAATTTTTTCTGGATCATGTTTTCTATCCCTCTCCATCAGAACATAACACTTAGTTTATTGTCCATATCCATGTTTTCCTACATGGAATCCTAGTATGGGGTATCTTGGGTGACCTTTATACCTCTCTTCCTTTCTTTTAAAGTGATAGTTTTATTGACACTTTTTCCAATGTGGGACATTCAATTATATTCTCAAGCCCAATTTTAAAAAAATTGTGAGGACACAATTTATTGAAGGAGGGGAAAATGTAACACCCCAAGCTTCTACGGTATGTTTCACTTTGAATAATACAATGGCGTGGATTGTATGCAACTTCAAGATTCTAACACACCATAACCAATCAAAATAGATGTTATAAATATTAATACTTAATTTTTCAAATTTTATAAGTTTTATTTTTCGAAATGGACTTCATTTTTTGGATTTGTAATATCGAAATTATCTTAGCGTAAAATTTTGGTAATTTTCGGATAACATTCATATTTTGATGAATAGTAAAAATTACTAAATTTTAATTAAAAAACATCATTAATTGAAATAATTAATAGTTATAAATTATCAATTTGAGTGGTTTTAAAGTGTATTTAGAATATATTTTTACCATTTAATACAATTTTGGTCATTTGATTTAATTTCACATTTAAATCAGACATAAACAAGTGTCAATATTATGAGAGTTATTATCTCTTAAAACACCCTATTTGTTTTGATGACGAGAATAATTTTTTCAATTAATTAATGCAACTGATATGTTTTGAATTTAATAAAATAGACATCATTTTTGAATTCATAATATCAAATATAGCTTCATCCTTGTTTTTGATATTTTTCTGGAAACATTCATTTTTTGATAAATAGTGAAACCACTAAGTGGTAGTTAAAAAATTGAATTTTTCATAAAACATAATTTTACCGCTTCTGTGAGTGGAATTCCAAAAATCTAAGACACACGGTTAATATCAAGGACTGAAATGTGGTTCAATGAGATGAAAATAAGTTTTGGTGAATAATAACTTTTTACATTTATTTACCACTGTTAAATGTAAATAGGGTTATTAAGGGTAATAATGATATTAATATTACCCTAACACATGTCCTATTCTATTAAACAAGTGTATCTCGACCAAAAACAAACTTAGGAGTAAAATATTATCATTTAGGTCCACTTTTATTAGATTAGGACATTTATTATTATTTAATTAAAAAGAAGAGTTAACAGATTTAAAATCAAAGTTTATTTACTAAATTTTTTTTAATATTGGGTTATACATAAGGTAAATTCGATTATAAATATAATTAGAAAGATAAAAACATTTTCCTAAATAATTATATTTTATTTAAAATTTTAAGACAATAAATAATTTAATTTATTTATCACACAAAGAAGATGCAATAATTACCATAATAGAGAAAAATTAAAATAATTGATATTATAAATACCCAAATAAATATAATTTGATACTTTTTATGAATTACAGTAATTTTATATGTGAATATAACATGTTAGTAATGATTTAATTAACTTTCTTAGAAGTAATAATTCTGTTATGATTTTCACAAAAATCAATTTTCCAAATAGTGTCAAAATTGACAGAAAAGAGTTTTTAAAACAAATATTATATTATTAATTGATATTCAATTCCTAAAAATCTATTGTTTGGCCAAGAGACTTATATCATGATAGTTTTATCATTAATGGACCACGTAGGGGTCTCTTGGAGGTATATAGTATGTTTATTAACTATATAATATAAAAATAAAAAGTGACATGGTAAGTGTCAAACTAATTAACAAAGAGTTAAAACAAAAAGATAAGGTTAATATAATGACCCAAACCTTTCTATGTTCTATTGGTTGAGTGATTTTCGACACTTCCCCACCTTACCATTTAATTAATCTACATTGGAGACATTAAAAAATGAATATAAATTTATTATAAAATAATATTTCTAGCTTTTCCAAAGGTGCCCCTCACCCCTCTTATAAAAGGGCACTCCCACTTATCATTAATTAACACCTTAAATGCCTTTTGGTTCGGCCAAACCCTTCGCAAAAACTCTCTCAAAATCCCTCACTACAACCTATAGGACTTAGTTTGATCAGAAATCCAATCTATGGATCCCTTTTGATCAAATCAAAAGGAAGAACACGGAGAAGAGGTAATGTTTTCACCACCCTTTTTTCAAGTTCCTTTATTCTTTCACATCTTATTTCATTGTTATTACCATTCAAAAATAATAACTACAGTATATTATATATACATTGATGTTATTATAAACAAGTTACATCCATTTTTCAGTATTCTATCCATCCTTTGAATGGCATGTCACCATACGTGCGTACGTATGGATTACCGTCTCCAGGTCGTGGTGTAATTGTCATTCAATAAATTATTATTTGGATGGGTATAATAATTATGTTTAATTAATGAAAATAATAAATATAACATGATAATTATTCTTTATATATAAAATACAATACAATTATATATTATTTTAACATCAAAATAATGATATTGTCGCTCGTGCGTACGTACGGTCTACAATCTCCACGAATGCGATGAGATTCATTATCCATCGTATCCATTCAAGTATAATTCTCATTTGATGATTAAAAATAATGTTTATGTACTTGTTATAATTCTGGATATGAATAGGATACAACCTATCCATAACAAACACAGCTTACATAACAAATAATATAAAGGAAAACGAGTAAGTTAACACCTGAAATGATGATAATACTATGATATTATTAACAAATCAATGTTAAAAGATCATATATGATATCATATTAATGTAAATGATTCTTTTATAATTCAATATAAACTATTTAACCATTATATAAGAGGATAACCTACCTTCGACCAAGGAAAATGTACAAAGTAAGGGGTTTCTAATCTCACTTTTAATTCCGTGAGAATTCCATTGTTCACCACTTATTTATTACATGGGGTGTGTGTACTGCCCATGTTTATATTCATTGTGTAATATACTGTAATTTATGTATATTTACATAATCATTTTATGATCCTTCTTTCATGGGTGTATGTTTTGTATGTTAACAAATCAATAAGGTAATTTGAAATTCCCATTTCCACTAATTTGGCTTTACGCATACTTCATTGATGATTTTACTCCAATATTATTTGTAGAATCACTATTCAATTGATTATTTCATAATTTCCACTCCCCTTTCTGTGGATATAATTTTTATACACATAATCACTCCATTGATAAATTCTAAAGTCATCAGTATGAACATGGTAAGAGTAATTTTAATTCAATCTCCATTTGTTGAGTTAAATATCCAATTCATTGGTGTTATTTTTACAAGAATATGTGTGAATGTCATCTGATTGATTTAGACTAAATATCCAATCATATTGAGTGTATATATATTTTTCACACATAATTAGGTCGTTGATTTATCCATAAACTAAGGATATGGTCTTTATAAGAGAATTCTTCTCAATTTACATTCTATTGAGACTTATTTGTGGTTATACACCAAATCACATTTATATGGTGTATATAATGTACTTTGAAATTGTATATCATGAATCCATTTATTCTCATGATATTATAATGTTTTGATTACCTCAATTATTAGTATTCATGTGTCTCTATTTTTGATAGAAACTCTAACTAAAATACATTTTTAAGTGTCTTAAAGATTTATTCTTCTTAATATTTCTCATTAATGTCCATGTTTTAAAAATGGTTTTAAGGATTTATTTATATGGACATTATAGTTTTAAAATTAAAACTCCTATGATAAGTTTCAAAGTGGTATTGGACACTTTGATTATAAAATCTATTTTAAATGGATTCTTGAAAAATAGTGTGACTTTTAAATGATTTCAAGAAATAGGGGGATATTTCACTCTAATTATTTTGATGATTATATTCACTTATGTCAAAATCCTTCATCATTCTCGATTGAGGTTAATATGATACAATGCAATCTTCTATATTTTATGGTATGAGTTATGTTTGACTGTGGATGTGATATTTTATACCATTCCTGGTTTGTGGATAACGTATTGACATTTTGTATGCTAGTTTTAATAAAAATGTTTATGTTATGTTTGAATCTTTTCATATGAGGAATGCATTGCACTTAGTAAGTGATGGGTGGAGCCTGCTATATCTCCTCAATGCATTGGTTGGTCTCATGAGACAAACTAGTGTCATGGCATGAGGCTTTGACAAAATCTTATTTGTAGTCTTGGAATGAGGCCTTGGCTACGTGGTTATGATAGTCTCACATTATGCATTCTATCATTATGAAAGTGGTTATTAATATTTTCATGTGATTAATCGTCTACTAGAATATCCATGTGAATAATTAAATAGAATTATTTCATTTTATCCTTCCAATATTATGCTGAATTTCAAGTTTAAAAGGACTTTGTTTTAGTTATACATTGCCTTAAATTATTATGTTTATTTATGAAGGTTTCCATTATATTGTTATACTTACTGAGCATCTGAGCTCACCCCTTTCAATGTTTTATTTTTACCAGGATGTGAAGAAGTATTTTATGAATGACCAGTACGGATATGATGAGGTGATATGAAGACAATATGGGGTTGTAGTTTTCATTTTATGATGTAATGAAAACATTATTAATGTATCTAGTGTTTCCAAGGCTACTAAAATAATCGGTCTTTAGAGACTTGATATTTCTTGTGATCATGTCAATGTTATGTAATAATGCACCGACTCTGGGTAATTGGGGTCGGGGCATTACAGTTGGTATCAGAGGAAGTTTAGTACAAACCATGGAAGCTATATTTAGATAAACATTGATTAGATCACGTAGACCTAAGATGAACTTTGATGATTAGTATAGAAGAACTTCCTAAAATTTTGGTATTGTAGAGATTTAGTGAGGTTTCTGAGAAATACATCCCTGTCTAGATACGATCAGGTAGAGGCAGCTCTAACACAGATGTACCTAGGGGTAAAACCCGAAAACACCTCTTTGAGCTAGACTCGAACAGGAACTGGTGAACGACAATGGGGCTTGCTGCACTCTTGGTTACGACACTCTCGGGGGATATGTTTAGTATAATTTACATTTTCTTTACAAACTGATTTTAAGTATTATATATATAAGATGAGAGTAAATGACCTTGGTTAATCATAATGTGTTTCAAATTGAGAATATAGTGACATGTTAATCTCTAAATGATTTTATGACTACTATTACTCACACAATGCTTTTTGGTTTTTGTCAATGGATAGATTCCAAGGAAGTAATAGTGACTTTGAGAATGATGTACAATGTGGGAACGATGGTGGAAATGAGAAACAAAATGGAATGATGATAGGTGTAAAAAAATCCTATTTATGCCAAATCAATTTCCAAAAATATGATCAACAAAATATATATTAACCAATTCCCGGACTCAAAAAATAAGAGAAAGTTGATGAATGATAAGAGCTCCAGCAGTGGAGACAATGGAGAAAGGAATACTCAATTTCCATCATACAAGAAATGTGTATGGAGACACCCAGGAAAGTGTCTCAATGGGACAAATAAATACTTTATGTGCATGAGGAATGGTCATAAAGTGAAGAATTGCCAAAGAAAAATGATGAGTACTATGGAAGAAGATAAAAATGGTCCCAAGAA
The DNA here is from genome assembly GCA_963277665.1 of Viscum album. Lineage (NCBI taxonomy): Eukaryota > Viridiplantae > Streptophyta > Magnoliopsida > Santalales > Viscaceae > Viscum > Viscum album. The sequence continues at coordinate 905,071,687 of OY728156.1, forward strand.
TCCATTTACAGTCATTTCCCATAAATGTAGGGGACCTGGCCCTTATCCCAGTGAAATAACCATTCTATAGGATATTTTCTTGGTAAAATATAAGCTTTTTGGGAATAAATGGTTGGAGAAATGTATAAAAAGTATTAGTTATCCTTGTTGATGGGTTTACTTGGGAATAATTTTATCGTGTGTTTTTAACCCTGCAGTTTTCAATGTGAGAATGCTATTTGAGGAAGAATTATCTTTTCTCTTGTGGATATAGTTATAAATAACCATTTAGATTTATATGATCATTGGGTTTGAGGAAATTATATGTTATTATAATTTGGGAAGAAAATGAAAGGTATGAGATAAGATTTGTGGTTAAATTATGTTATGGTTATTTTGAGTAATTTATCTCATTTTGGTAATGTTATAAAATATAGTTTTTGGAAAAGGACAACATGCAGACCGTGTGACAACCTGTCACGTCAGAAAAAACTATGGGAATCGAACCCACAACCAATTTGCGATTGGGATTTATCGCCTACCACTGTACTATGTGAAGTCCCTAGTTAGTGTGACTATTATTTTTAGTTAAATGATTTTATTGATCAATAATAATTTGATTCTGGATTTTATGTCTTATCAAATGAATACCCTTAGTATAGGAAAATGATTTGGTGATTAAGTGATATATTTTAATTTTGATGTTGTTCGCTTTGTTGTGAACACTATATGCCCAAGGAAAATAGAATAGTATGGGATTTCATTTTAGGAGGAATGGTGAAATTTTTGTCTATGTTTTTATTGTGGATTTATAGTGATTTGGGATATTTATGGAAATGATTAGGTTAATTACCTTTAAGTATGTGACTTTTAGAGTAATTAATGTCATTTGGAGATACAATTTAACGTGGAAGACTACATTCTTATATGTTATGGGTTTAAATATTAGTTTGGATTATATTGAAGGATTTTAAGGAAAATTGATTATTGAATTGTATTTGTTTAACTTTGTGGTATTGATGGTTTAATATTAGAAATTAAGATTATTGATTCATTTCCCTAATGGATTATCCATTTGGGGGATCATCAGATATTATACAAACCATTTTGGTTTGGATTAATCTCTAAAGACAAGGTAAATATATATTTTATCCTACGTGGATCATGAATTTCTATAGAAGTTTATTCTAGCTCTTCCATTGTGACCAAGTCTTCTTGAATACTCATTGTTCAAAAAATGAGTTAGTGGTAAAAATTTATTAAATAATAAATCTCTACTTAAAATGTATGTATATCTCTCTATGTTCTTATTCAATATCATAAATTAATTCTTTGTCCTAATTTAATGTATCTTAAAACAAAAAATGTTGTCTATTTAATTTTCTTACTGGGAGACTAATGACTGTTTGTCCCAACACAAGTTTGTGATTTTTGTATTGTTAACATTCTCCTAATCAGGTTTTCTATCCCTCTCCATCAGAACAGAACACTTAGTTTAGCGTCCATATCCATGTTTTCCAACATGGAATCCTAATATAGGTTATCTTGGGTGACCTTTATACCTCTATTCCTTTCTTTTAAAGTGATAGTTTTACTGAATCTTTTTCCGATGTGGGACATTCCATTATATTCTCAAGCCTAATTTTAAAAAAATTGTGAGGACACAATTTATTGAAGGAGGGGAGAATGTAAAACACCAAGCTTCCACGGTACGTTTCCCATTGAATAATGAAATGGCATGAATTGTAGGCATCTTCGAGATTCTAACACACCACAACCAATCAAACTAGCCATTATAAATATTAATAATTACCTTTTGAAATTTTATAAATTTTATCATTCATAATGGACTTCATTTTTTGGATTCGTAATATCGAAATTAGCTTAGGGTGAAATTTTTGTACTTTTCATATAACATTCATATTTTGATGAATAGTGAAAATTAATAAATTTTAATTACAAAAACATCATTAATTGAAATAAGTAATAGTTATAAATTATCAATTTGAGTGGTTATAAAGTTTATTTAGAATATATTTTTACCATTTAATACAATGTTAGTCATTGGATGTAATTTTACATTTAAACCAGACATAAACAAGTGTCAATATTTTTATTGATATTATCTCTTAAAAACAAGCAATCTATTTAGACGACGGGAATTAATTTTTAAATTAATTAATGCAACTGATATGTTTTGAATTTGGTAAAACAGACATCATTTTTTAATTCATAATATCAAATATAGCTTAGGCCTAATTTTTGTTATTTTCCTAGAAACATTCATTTTTTGACGAATAGTGAAACCACTAAGTGGTAGTTAAAAAACTGAATGTTACATAAAACTTAATTTCACCGCTTCTGTTAGTGGAATTTAGAAAATACTAGAGACACGGTTAATATCAAGGAGTAAGATTTGGTTCAATGAGATGAAAATAATTTTTGGTGAATATTAACTTTTTAATTTTGTTTACCACGGTTAAAAGTACATAGGGTTATTAAGGGTAAAAATGTTATTAATATTACCCTAACACAAGTCCTAATTCTATTTGAAAAGTGTATCTCGACCAAAAAAAACCTTAGGAGTAAAATATTTTCATTTAGTTCCACCTGGATTAGAGTAGGACATTTATTATTATTTAATTAAAAGAAGAGTTAAAAGAGTTGAAATCAAAGTTTATTTACTAAAAAATTTTAATATAAGGTTATACTTAAGGGAAATTCTATTTTAAATATTCATTAGAAAGATAAAAATATTTTTCTACATAATGATATTTTATTTATAATTTTTAGTCAATATATAATTTAATTTATTTATCACACAAAGATGATGCAGTAATTACCATAATATTGAAAAATTAAAATAATTGATATTATAAATACCCAAATAAATATAATCTGAAACTTTTTATGAATTAATATAATTTTATAGGTGAATATAACATGTTAGGAATGATTTAATTAACTTTTTTAGAAGTAATAATTCTTTTATGATTTTCACAAAAATCAATTTTCCAAATAGTGTCAAAATTGACATAAAATAGTTTTTAAAAAAAATATTATATTATTAACTGATATTCAATTATTAAATATCTAATTTTTGGAAAAGAGACTTATATAATGATAGGTGAGTCATTAATGGACCACTTGGGGGGTCACTTGGAGGTATATAGTATGTTTATTAACTATATAATATAAAAATAAAAAGTGACATGGTAAGTGTCAATATAATTAACTAGGAGGTAAAAAAAATGATAAGGATAATATAATGAAACAAACCTGTATAAGTTATATTGGTCGAGTGTTTTGAGACACTTACCCACCTTACCCTTTAAATAATCCACTTTGGAGCCATTATAAACTGAATATAAATTTATTATAAAATAATATTTCTAGATTTTCCAAAGGTGCCTCTCACCCCTCTTATAAAAGGGCACTCCCCCTTCTCATTAATTAACACCTTAAAAGCATTTTGGTTCAGACAAACCCTGCCCCAATACTCTCTCAACTTCCCTCAATACATCCTAGAGGCATTAGTTTGATCAGAAAACCAATCTATGAAGCCCTTTTGATCAAATCAAAAAGAAGAACCCGAAGAAGAGGTAATGTTTTCACGACCCTTTTATCAAGTTCATTTTTTCTTCCATTTCTTCATTCATTGTTAGTACCTTTATAAAATAATAACTCCAGAATATTATATATAATTTTATGTTATTATAAACATGGTACAACCATATTTCAGTAATCTATCCATCCTTTGAATGGCATGTCACCATACGTCTGTACGTACGACTTATCGTCTCCACGTCGTGGTGTAATTGTCATTCAATAAATTATTATTTGGATGTGTATAATAATGACGTGTAATTCATTTAAATAATAAATATAACATGATAATTAGTCTTTCTATATGATATAACATCCAATTATATATTATTTTAACATCAAAATAATGATATTGTCACTCGTGTGTATGTACGGACAACCGTCTCCACGAACGCAATGAGATTAATTCTCCATCGTATCCATTCAAGTATAATTCTCATTTGATGATTAAAAATAATGTTCAATTACTTGATATAATTATGTATATGAATAAGATACAACCTATCCCTAACAAACACGGCTTACGTAACAAATAATATAAAGGAAAACGAGTACGTTAACACCTGAAATGATGATAATACTATGATATCATTAACAAATCAGTGTTAAAAGATCATATATGATAGTATATTAATGTAAATGATTCTTGAATATTTTAATAACAATTATTTAACCATTATACAAGAGGTTAATCTACCTTCGACCAAGGAAAAATTTCAATGTAAGGGGTTTCTTTCTCACTTTTAATTCCGTGAGAATTCCATTGTTCACCACTTATTTATTACATGTGGTGTTTGTACTGCCCATGTTTGTGTTCATTGTGTAATATACTTTAATTAATGTATATTCTCATCATAATTATATGATCCTTCTTTGATGGGTGTGTGTTTTGTATGTTACCAAATCAATAAGGGAATTTTTAATTTCAATTTCCACTCATTTGGCTTTACGCATACTTCATTGATTATTTTAGTCCATGATTATGTGTAGACTCACTATTCATTTGATTATGTCATAATTTCCACACCCCTTTATGTGGATATAATTTTTATACACACAATCAATCCATTGATAAATTCTCAAGTCATCATTATGAACTTGATAAGAGTAATTTTAACTCAATATCCATTTGTTGAGTTAAATATCCAATTCATTGGTGTTGTTTTTACAAGAATATGTGTGAATCTAATCTGATTGATTTACAATTAATATCAAATCATATTGAGTGTATTTATATTTTCACACATAATTATGTCGTTGATTTATCCTTAACCTAATGATATGGTCTATATAAGAGAATACATCTAAATTTACATTCTATTGAGGCTTATTTGTTGTTATATACCAAATCACTTTTAAATAGTGTATATAATGTACTTTGACATAGTATATAATGAATCCATATATTATCATGATATTATAATGTTTTTATTACCTCAATTATTTTTATTCAATTATCTCTATTTTTGTTAGAAACTCTAACTAAAATATATTTTTAAGTGATTTGAAGATTTATTCTTCTAAATATTTCTCATTAATGTCCATGTTTTAAAAATGGTTTTTAGGATTTATTTATATGGATATTAAAGTTTTAAAATTAAAACTCCTTTTATAAGTTTCAAAGTGGTACAAGACACTTTGATTTTAAAATATATTTTAAATGGATTCTTGACAAATAATGTGACTTTAAATGCTTTCAATAAAAATAGGGATGTTTCACTCTAATTGTTTTGATGATTATTTTCATCTATGTCAAAATCCTTCATCATTCTCGATTGAGGTTAATTTGATAAAGTAAAATCTTCCATATTATATCCTATGAGTTATTTTTGACTATGGATGTGCTATTTTTATATCATTCATGGTTTGTGGATAAAGTATTGACATTTCGTATGTTAGTTTTAATAAGAATGTTAATGTTATGTTTAACACTTTTCATATGAGGAATGCATTAGACTGAGTAAGTAACGGGTGGAGCCAGCTATTGCTCCTCGATGCATTGGTTGGTCTCATGAGACAAACTAGTGTCTTGGAAAAAGGCCTTGAAAAAATCTTATTTGTAGTCTTGGCACAATGCCTTGGCTATGTGGTTATGATAGTCTGGCATTATGCATTCCATCATTATGAAAGTGGTTATTAAGAATTTCATGTGATTATTCGACTAGTAGAATATCCATGTGAATAATTAAATGGAATTATTTCATTTTATCCTTGCCATATTATGCTAAATTTCAAGTTTAAAAGGCTTTTGTTTTAGTTATACATTGTGTTAAATTTTTATGTTTATTTATGAAGGTTTCTACTATATTGTTATCCTTAGTGAGCATCTGAGCTCACCCCTTTCAATATATTATTTTTCCCAAGATGTGATGATGTATTTTATGAATGGTCGATAGATATATTATGAGGGGATATGAGGACAATATGTTTTTGTAGTTTTCTATTTATGATGTAATGCAAACTTTATTAATGTATCTAGTGTTTCCAAGGCTACTAATCTAATCGGTCTTTCGAGACTTGATCTTTCTTGTGATCATGCCAATGTTATGTAATAATGCACCGACTTTGGGTAAGCGGGGCCGGGGCATTACAAAAAATGATATTATTGATAGTGGGTGACATTAAACACTTGACCACTCTTAATTAGTGTTACTTCTCATTGTGGAAGATGTTTAGAATTAATGCTTCTTAAATAGACAATACATGAAAAAAATAATTATATATGTGTAATGTAAATCCCACATATAATAATGATGAAAAGTTATTATTTTTAACCTAATTATAAGAAAATCATATGTTTTAAAAAAATCATGAATTATTGATGACATTTAGAAAATCATGTGAAATAACTCGGAATTAAATAACAATGAAAGAGGAATAAATATCCCTAGATTTCTCTATATTAATGAACACAAATCAACATCACAAATTCAATAAGTGAAATAAATAGTTTAAGGATTATAAATGAAGGATACATACATGTGATAAATTTCAATTAAGAATTCACTAATATCTCAAATATGTTTTATTTTAGGAATTAAAATATATAAAGTGAATTAGGTTCATGTATAAAAAGATGAAAACCCCCTATTAATTCTCATTAATTAATTAGATAAACCATATTTGGGTTAGTTCTTTAATAAATATATCTACCAATAATTATTTAATCAATTAGAGATAAAAATTATTTCTAGAACATAATATTATTTAATAATATTGTCAGAAGAGTGATGAATAATTTAAATCATGTTATATAATTTCATTTATATTGATACATAAGAATTATTAATATTCATCCCTTCATAATTTATTTTTCATTATAAAAAATTAACATTTTATGATTATAAAGATACCATATCTAAGAACTGTAATATATGATCAACTAATGACGAAAAAAACACTTGAATTAAGAAGTATTATATAAATATAAAATCTGACAAATAAAAAATGAGACAATAACGATAATGTAAACGGAAATAATGTAATAATGATTTATTTTTAATAATAATTAAATTTTTTATTTTAATAATATTTATGAGAAATAATTTTTTATGATATAGACAGAGGAATTTATATTTTATTAGAAAATATAATTTCTTATATATAACTTATTTACCCATGACCAATATTTTTTTTGAAAATATAAATTAATCGAATTATAAATTTAATAAGATAATATTGGGTCCATTTTTTGTTGTAATATATATATATATATATATATTATCCTATGGGGTTAAATTTTGTTATATTTCAATGCAAGAAAACTTTTTCCTAATAATTTTTTTATTAATGTCATTTCAATTTTAACATCATCTTGATATAAATTTCACTTAAACGAGGATATTACACAGTTCATAACATTATGTGTTAGACATAAATATTTTATTCACAAAATTTCACCCATCTAATATAAATTAAATTTAATTTCATGAAAAATATTAAATCCATTATTTTTGCTGATGCAATTCCAGTACTACATTGGAAAAATAAAAAGGATTATTTTAAAAAAATATATAAAATTTTATTGGTCTATAATTGAAATAAAATTATTTATATTAAATTATATTATGTATACTTAGGTTTTTTATATTTATAAAAGATGTTCCCTATCAAAATACATACTCAATGTCATCACATGGTGAGAAAATTCATAATCATAATTTAAAAATGCTTTCATGAAATGTATAATGTATAGAATGAATGGTTTTATATGATAAAATATATAAATAGTAAAATATATTTATTTTAGTAATTTATTTTAATATTAAATAAAATTATTATTGTTTTAAATAATAATGAAATTATGATATAATAATAGTGAAAAAGGTAGAATTTTGAGTTAATTTATATAAAAATATAGTATAGGAGTTTTGATTTAGATTAATTATTTTATTTTATGATTGTTATGAAAAATTTTATTACTATGTAATTATTTATTTTTTTTTAATTTTAATTAAAAATTTATTTATTCTCTATTAATTATATATGATGAAAATAACCCATATATTTTTATTAATGGGTATTTTACGATAAACAATCATTTATTAATTCATAAAAAATCATTATAACATATCTTGAGTAATGTGTTTTTTGGAAATAATTTACTGTATAATCTATTATCAATTATTGAACTACATTCCATTTTATTAATATATTCATGACCCATAAATATTATGCATTTATGAAAATTCCATGTAAATTTTTCATCTAAATGAAAAATAATTTTCATCATTATTAACCAAATATATGACTAGATTACTCACTTTATTATTCACCAATTCAACACTAAAAACAATTTTTCATGTTCATTACACTATATACATTTCAAAATATCATTATCTAAATTCTTTGGGCCTAATACAAAAATGGTTGTTCAATGAGTAATGAGGAAAGATGATGAACTAGTTTAGTCAGGATAAGAGGTATGTGATCTTCCCATTTAATTTTTTTGCTTCTTTTAAATGTTTCCACCTATGTTTCTATCTTACCTAAATACAATATTTAAATAATTTAAAAAAATGGACTTCTTAAATCAATGATTTCTTGTTATTATTTTTATATGCATTTAATTTTTTTACAACTAATAAAAAAGATATTCACAACATATTCCATAAGGATTATTTTTAAATTTCCATATAAATGTTTGAATGGTGTGTAATATTTAATGTTTTCAACATGATTTAATTTTCCCTACTTAATAGTTGCCTTTATAAATATTTATTATATATAGGTTTTAATGATTTTCTCTAATATATTATATTTCTATTATTTTGTGAATTTTTAATTTATTTGGTTATCAAAAATTGGTTATTGGTAATTATATTAAGAATAAATTTCCTAATAATATTAATACATTCAATATTTTTATTTAGTTTTTCTACAAAAATAAAAATGGTTATAAATTTTTTTAAATAATTGCAATTTCATAGGTTATCACAGCGATATCTGATAATCGATTGAAGTGAAATTTTTATTGAATTTTATTCTAAAATTTAAGATCTAGAATTATTTTGTCATTAAATTGTTCGTGAATATTATAAATGTTGATGTTTGTGTCTGGTATATCCCTCTAATACATTTGGTAATTCTATATTCTCTAGAGAAATTATTTTATAAATTACTAATTATTTTATTCCATTATCAAGGTGGGTTTTATAGGTGATTATGAATATGAATCCTTATTTAACATCCACGATATCTATATTTCCGTTATTTTTGAAAAAAGAATTTCAAATATTTTTATTTAATCAATATTTAGAAATCGTATTTTAATTTACTTTTATATTATTTAAAATGATAAATGTTTTTTTATTTCATGGATTTTTTATACATGTATTAAGTTATTTTAATTTAAAAATGTTAATTAATTTTTTATACCACTTAATAATAATAGTTATCCCATTTTAGAAAAATAACTATTCCAGCATTAGTGATACTTTATTAATTTAAGAAAATATATTTATGGAAAATATTTACAAATAGTGGAAGTGTGGCTTTTTATTGAATGGGGTTATTTATCCACTATGAATCTAAATATTAAATGTTATTCTACTATTTGTGATGAAATTTTAATAAAATCTTATTAATATGGGATGTGATGTTTTACTCATTACAGTTTTTATCAGATCAGTTTTTAGATACCTTATGGGCTATCATTTTATAATGAATTAAAGGTATGGAAATATTAAGATTCTAAATTGGATTATATAGTTATAAAATATAAATTGATGGATACATTATAATAAGATGTTTTTTATTTTTCCTAGGATGTAAAATTTCTATATCAAATATATGTCTATTTTAAATAGGTTATCCACTTATGTAATAACATAATATTTTATAAACAAAATTTTTAGAAAATATTCTTCTAGGACAACAACATGAAATTGTTGGAGTTGGAGATAAGTACATTTTAGTTCAATTTGATTAATTAATGAAGGATATAAATAATAGTACTCATAAATGGGATCAAACAAACACTAAAAAGTTTAATATTCTAATAATTGAGAATTTCATGAAATAAAAACCTCTATCATTTATGGTATCCTCATACCATGTTATTAATAATGGTCGGATATTTATGTTATACAAGATATAATAATTTTTTATATGTTCAGAGAATTAGAATGTTACTCTTTTGGATTATCAATAAGAAGGTAAAATTCATAAGTGTGTCATTTAATAAATAAAAATAAGATGAATGATGATATTTATATATTAGAGTTAATGGTGTTTAAAAATATTTTCCTAGAAATAGTTTTCCCAAAGATAATGAACAAAGAATAATTTTTTTTTGAGAATTGATGAATAACGAATAGGACTTTGTTAATACATTGGATTAAAATTCTACCATATTGTAAAGGTATGTGATGAATTATTTACTGAATAGTGAATGTAATAATGATGTATTATACTTTTTTCATATAATTTTTATGAAGGACCATAATATACCAAGAATTTTGATGTTATATCAATTTTTTGAGGTTCTAAAAAGGTTATTTTGGTGGTTTTAAGCTCAAATGGGTTATATAAAATCATGGATAATAAGTGATAATTATAGTATGTTCTGGGGAAACAACTAAATAATAAATCAAAGGTATGAGAAATTGTTTTTCGATATTTTCTAAATGCAGTATATTGTTTATTGTGAAATGTATTATGAGGTTACATATTTGTTTTTAATATGGTAGAAATATATACATGACATGTGATTAAATGTAATTGAGAAATAATTTTATCAATAATATGGAGTACGTAATGAGGTGTTTTAATTGATATGTAATGAGAAATTATGAAAATGTGTGTCTGATGATATGAATCGAAGGTAGAAATTATAATGATCATAAGTATAAACATATGAAAATTTCATTTTAGACCACATTAGTTGATGTTGGTTTATCAATGGATGTAATGGTTATGGGTTTTTTTATTTTTTCAAACTATGTTACGGTATTTTTGACTATGGATTTATATATTATATTATTTCAATTAGTTTTTATAGTAATTTAAATATATTATATTAATAAATAATGATTTATCATTCTGTAGAAACATCTTGTTAATGTAACAATGAATTGAGGATCTATAATAATCTTCCTAAAATTATATATGGTGTTTTTTTCATAAAAATATTATTAAATATCCTATAATAGAGCGTGATGTTATATTTTATAAATTGTTTTCCATTGGGTTATAATTTTTAGATATAATTTAGTGTAATTGATTTCATATTTGAATTTTTTGGATTAAGTATTTATTATTTGAGAATGAGTTTTTGTTGTTAATATCATATGTCGAATCTAACATGTTGTACAAATATGGTGGTAGATGTTATATTTCCCAAAATAATTTATGTAATGAAATCATTAAACATAATGATTTTCATATAGTAAATGAATATTCTGATTACTTACTAATGATTTAATAGTTTTATTATTTTCTGGGAGGTTAAATTTTCTTTTGTCGTAGTTCCTAATTCAAATATAATTTTAGAACACAATTCCTCAAATTTAAGAAGTATACATATTAGTCATGGGAAATAAATTTCATTAAATAATTTATAAGGGATACATTTATCCCATCACATCAGCTATTAGTTTACATAAATAATTTTTTATGATGAATAATGGTTCTAGGATGCTTCATATTGATTATTATGAAGTAAATAATATTACAATTAAGAACTTGTATCACCTACCTTTTATTGATGATTTTTTGATTATAGCTATGGAGTGCAGTACATTTCATTTTTTTGCACATGCTTGGATATCACCAGTTATAAGTAATGAAAAACGATATTCCTTGGAAAATATTTTAAATGTGGAATATCCAAAATTATTTTGTAGTTATTCCCATTGTGGAAGTTAATTCTCCAGATATGTTCATTTATTTGATGAATAGTTTACTCATATATTATATATAAATTATTTTTTTCATTTTCCATGATCATACTCTTGTATAATATAATATTTATGTGAATCATGAGTATCAATTGAGGGTTTATAAAATTTTATTATGAAACAACAAGTTATATATAAAATTTCAAAAATCTAAATTTTGGTATGAATGAATTTCATTCATTTACATACTGATACTAAATGTTGGTTAAAAACAGACCTACTGAAACTAATGTTATGAAGGAATGGACAGGACCATCCAGTATTGTAGATATTCATAATTATCTTTTATTAGAGGGTTATTATATATTGTTTTTTGAAAACAAATCTCATTTATCTATCGCATTAACCAAAGTAACTCAAATGGATGTTGAATTCATTTGGAAATGGTAATGTGAGGATTATTCCGACCTAATAATAATAATACAATTATATGATCCCATATTAGTCATACAATAATGTAATTGGTGATATTTTATTAATATATAAGATTTTAATTGGGTATTGGATTTGATTTGATGGAAAATAATAGGTTAATTGTTTCTACATGACAACACTGCCAAAAAATTATCCAACATGCACCCCAATGTTTGTGGTTGTAATTGATTCTTCAAAAACATATAGAAATCATTTATATGTGGAGAAATATTATATATATTATGATCATAATATATTTATTTATATATTCGCTCTAATAAGTAGAAGATTTCTAAAATGATTTTTTTGGAATTGATAAATGACCATGATTGTAAATTTGATTATCATCCCAATAAATCAGCCAAGTTATAATATTTTTTGAGACAAAATGATAACTCACCACTTAACATGTTTTTTTACAGAGAATGTTTAGTTGTATAATGAACACAATGTCATTTAATTTATGATTTTTTCATGTAGATTCCTATTTTCTTTCAGCTAAAATAATTGTAAAATCATCATTATTAAAATTAAAAATTTATTGTAATATGAATATGGTTGGTTTAAATTTATAAAAAAAATATAGAAGAATAATTTTCATATAAAATCCAAATTTATTAATAGGTAATTATAATACTTGGAAGGAAGTTATGTGTACCAGATTTATCCTAATTGTAAAAATAATTATTTAAAAAAGATCACCACACTCCATATTATTACTATTTAAAAATAAAAAATATATATAAAGAGATTGGGGAATATTAATTGTGTGAATGGATAAATAATGGAAAAATGATTTTAACAATGTGATGTTGTTCTTGTTAATTGTTAAAACTAAATGAAAACTATAGAAGGGGTATATCCTTTTTTACCACTTATATATTTTAAATGAGATAATATATCCTTGGATTTCATGGTTGGATTAACAAATACATTGAATGGTAACAATATAAAATTATTTATTATTCAAAATATGACTATATTTAGAATATTTCATGACATTTTATGAGATATATATTGAGATCACCTATATTGAAACTATAGTAATGTGATACATTATGTGAATCTAATTCTAATTTTTATTGAATTTTTAAATGTTCCAAGGCTTACATATTATTTTTTTTATAAGAATATATATCCCTGAAGAAAATAAATTAATTATATGTAAAACTATTCATCCACAAAATGATAGAAAATATGTATATAAAATTCCACATTTAGATGATAATCATCAATATTTATTATTATATTCTCCTGGTGGATAAGAAAAAACCCTTTCATTGCATTAATTTCTGTATAATATAATTTATCTTTCAATTATATAGATGGAACCTTTTTATGAACTACATGTAAAATATTTTCATATTATTGTATATTTTAATGAGGATGTTGATAGTTATTTATTGGGTATTGATTTTGTAAATGATGTTTGAAAAATATCCATTTCAACTCTATTCTATGGATATAGGTATAATTTTGTTGTTTATATTTTCTATTTTATTTTTTCAATTGATTTCTCAAAAGTGGTGAAAAAATAAAATAGGTAAATTTAACAATATTTTTCAATTTTTTTTACTGAAAATCAATTAAAAATGATTTTATTGGATTTTAATAATTACACCGACCATTAAAGAGCATCACAATACCACATGATATATTCATCACCATGTGTTTTGAAAACTATCACTAATTTGGATCATTTGAATGCATGGTAACCTCTCTATTTTTAGCAATGTGAAGGAGATATTAGATAACATCATGGATGATTATGCAACAATAGATTTTGTTGTAGTGGATCACATAGAAATGGGTGAAAAAATCGTTCATTTCTTAAAGGAGGATATCATTACACTAGTGGTTTTTAAGTGAAGGATTGAACAATAATTTTTGAGAAGAATGGATCTTTGGGAGATTATTTCTAATATACATACCTCGATTAGATTAACTATCTGATAGTATAAATTATAAAAGATATATTTAAAGAGTGTTTCCTCTGTGACAAAAATAATTTCTTGGAGTCTATATTTTGAAATGTTATTACCTAAAAATAGTTATCTTAAGGAATTACATGAAAACATATTACATTTGAAAATTATTGAATGTGGAATTCACATAGAATATCACATCAAGAAATACCCTAAGGGATGATTTGGAGTGAACACACTATAAGAATCACATATAGGGAAAACCAAATAAAAATTATAAAGATTAATCACTTATGGGAAATCACATGGTGGACAACAAATGTATCATCACATGGTGACTAGTAATGCATATAAGAAAAATGAGTTTCAAGATTTTTTTTTGTGATTTAAATATAACAAATAACATTTTACTTGATCCTTCAATTGAAAATATAGATTCATAATTCATTTATATTTTTGTTATCCAAATATTAACTATTTCAATACAATATAAGAACATTCTAGAGGAGTAATCAATTCACAGTAAGAGAGAGTATATAGTCCATTCAATGAATGATTTGATGATAACCAAGGAGGATAGTGATTATAGTCCAAACATTGCAACAATAGTGCACCACAAGGGATTTGGGTACCTTGGAAAATTTCATTCTTATTCTCCTTTGACTAGAACGGTTTCGGTTAACTATATAAATTTATTTTCTTTGGTGAATTTTTTATTTCAATTTATATAATTTTATGGGATAGGGGTAGAATAATGTTTCTGTCTAATGGTGAATAATGATCTAAAAAGAGAATTTTCTTTATTAAACATAAACCAATTATCTCTTAAAAGTTATAAAATAGGGTGGTGGAAAACCATTTGTATCAAATATAATGGACAAGGTGACGATATATATCTAATTTGTACCCTTGGAAATAATGAATTAAAATATATTACATCCTTTGTGGGAAAATATACATAGTTTTTGAGGAATCAGATTCAATACTACATTCAATTTTCAAGTATAGATGTATATAAAAGAATCATTCCTAAAATATCATTTACTATAAATAGTAATTAATTATACAAAATAGAATAATGAGAATATGGTACTGATTCATGAGCTATTAAAACATTTTGGGGAGATTTATTTGACATAATATATATGAATTTAATGTCATATAAATCTTCACAATCCACGTCAAAATATATTTTAAATAAATTCAAAGGTTAATAATTAGTTTTAGAAACTAAATTAAAAATTATATAGAACATGAATAAAGATATGAGGATTCAGTATATGTATTTTTTTTATATTATTGTATCTATTGAGACTGATTATAGGGGAATTGTCTGGACTTATAAAAACACTAATTTATGTGATGATAAAAAAGTACATATTATGAATATTTATAAACCTATTCAATTTGAATTTATTTATACAATAGGATTAACCTTTTATTTATTTTCCATCTAATTCTTTTTACATTGCTCTTATATTATAAGAGATGTGAAATGATGATAATTAGGTAGAAGAAATAGGATATTTTAAGGATGTGAAATTCATGTACATGAGTAATCATACAAAGGAGGAGGAATTAGAAATAGAAGAGGATGATGAAGTTATTATAATAAATTCTATAAATCTATATTGGGTTAAAGGAATTTTTAAATTTAGTATTCCACATACATTCATTCCTTGTAAAAAATTTTGGAACATCGTAATAATATGTCGTAATAACACTCATGATGATTATTTGGATAATGAAAATCACATGAGAAATTATTCTTCTAGTGTTAATAGTAGAAGAAAAACAAATTATAATTTATTGAAGAAGAAAATATTTTGTTCATATATAGATGAATTTTTATAATTAAATTAGACAAAATAAATTTAATAATAGAAAGGATATATATTAAAATGTTATTATGGATAATGTGGGTTGCTCAAAAAAATTGAAGAGAGAAATGATGATGAACACATATTATATGGATGAGTTGAACTCTAGGAAAAAATAGATATCCAATAAGGAGAAACCCCAATAGTTTGTTTCACGATTCCAAACCCTCAAGAAAATAGAATGAAGAAGAAAATTTTGAGTTCTATGTAAAACTATAAAAGTTAAAATATGTAAATACCAACATTTTGGGACATTTTTAGTGTATATATTGAACCATGAAGAAGGTAATGTCCAATATTTATTTTAAAATAATCATTTTTATAGTTTTCTCATTTTTAGTAATGTACTATAATAACATGCATTAAATTATTCATCAATCAACATTTTATTATATAAATTAGAACATTACATTATAGAATAAAACTCTATCTAAATTCTTATAATTTCTATTGGATGAAAGATAGAAAATAATATCATAATAATAAGAAATTTTTGATATAATCAAACGACCAGTGTAATCACTCAAATAAATGAAAGTGTAAAAAAGAGGTATAATATATTCAATGAAATAAAAAATTTGAAAATGAAAAAATATATATATTATTGTGTAAAAGAGGAGTTGAAAGAGAATTTTAGGAAAAATAAACTGTTATAAAAATAATGTTATCCATATGACCATTTAAAATATGACTAATGGAATAAAAATATTACCATTGAAATAAAAATCATACAAATTGGAATATTTATATGTTTTTTAACGTAGTATGATTACATATTTAAACTCAAAATTTTACATTTGTAATTTATAAAATGAATATATGGAATATTTATATAAATATACATGTAAATATGTTTCTTAAAAATGATAATTCAAGGGTTATTATTTTAAAAAATTATATTTTTTATTTGTTTGGCTATGAAAAATACAACGATATAAAATAATTATTCTTTTCACAAATGAATGTAATAAATAATAATATACGGTATTATATTTATAATACAATTTTATAAGGCCATAAATTTTTCCAAGGGTTATAAAATAGATCATAATAATAAATTAATTTTTTTTAAAAAAATGGTAATTACATTTAGAATATTACATCACATATATAACAAATTATATTAAAAAAGGATTTATCTTTTGGATCATAACATTGAAATTTTTTGGGCAATATGTCATTATTTTTTTAAAATTGATAAATTATTAAGGAATTGTAATATAATGTAAAACATTGAATTTTACATTATAATCTAAAATCATGATTTATTAGGTCACAGGTAATGTAAAACCACATTAGTTTGAACTGAAATTGTCAATTGACATTATATTGTCATAGGATTCATCGTTATTCTTATCCATGAGTGAAAATTGTAAAAAAATGATTATAATATTATCAAACACCACTCTGCATGCTTATAAATACAATCCCCATACACTCTTATCCTCATTACATCTATGACTTTGATTTGGGAAATATTATTCCCAATTCAATTACCAACACAATCCCACTTTCTAATAGTGAATCTGTTATCGTCTGAAAGTACAATTCCATGATTCTTATGGATTCATTCAAGAAGGCGAAATTCAAGATGTAATATTCTAACACTACCTATTTTAAATCATTTATTATTATACTTTATGATTCCCTCTATCATAAATATTGTAACAGTACCTCTAGTATCACACATATATATACTAGAATCTTATAATGATAATGTAATTAAACAATTCATCCTCTTCTATTCATAAATTATTATAAGGAAGAAGACATTACGAATTTTATGTTGGTTAACCACCTATAAAAATATTTTGTTTATATTTTCCATTACCTACTTCATAATAGGATTAACATGGGTTTTGAATGTTTATTTGTAAATAATATAATTATTATCATTTAGAAATGATAATATATCTATAATGTTAAATAATATGATTATAGTCTATGAGGGATTATAAAACTACAGAAATTTGATCACTACACAACATTAACATTTTAATAAATTTTTGAATAACATTTTTAAACAAATTTAATATTTTTTAACATTTAAATTGATTTAATATTTTTTAATATAATTCAACATCAGTTTTGAAAATTTATACTATTGTAAATGTATAGTAGTAATTATACACAAGTGATCCGATATTGGATTCCTGAAATAGACTCCCATAGAACAACAAAATTAATCATTATATCTCACTGAAATTTTTATTAATGAATATAATGTAATTATATTAAATAAATAATATATCTAAAATGTTATTAATTATGTAATTAACTAATTGTATATGATTATTCATGAAATTCACAACAAGTGATGAATGATTTTGGAATATAATTGAATATATCTCTCTGAACCACCCTTTTTTTGGTTACATCCTTGCAACCTCTAACTCAAATTATCTATATTTTATTTCATGTAATTATTCTAAATTTAATATACGTAGATCTAATATATATTCCTCTAATATCCTTAGATTCTTATGGCAATATTTGGCATTTTTTTCAAATTCCTTATCTAAAATCAAACCCAATTATGGTGATCTTTTATATATATTAATTATTTTTAGATAACTCTAATATAATGTATTTATTAAAATAAATTATTTAATTACACAAGGACTATTTTTGGTATAAATTTTTTTTTTTCCTCTTATGTTCCAAGAATAATATCTACTTATTTTTTTATCCAAATATATATAATAAATTCTTTTTAAAACACAATTTTTTAAATTTCATTAACATATCAAATTATCAACCCTTTCTCTATATATATTTTACAAAAAAATTGAAAATTATTTGACATATGATTATGTAGTCATATTTGAATTTAATAAATATAATTAATTATTCTATGTTGAATTATTATGATATATCCATTGATTGAGATATGAAACAATATTATTCAACTGCTTTCTTTCCATGGATAACACTAATATTTATCATTTTTTATTGATATCGTTTTTTCCACACAAAATATTTTATATTTTATGACGTGTGAGTAATATATATTTTTCATATGCATTGAGTAATCATTTTTTCTCACGAGGAAATACATATGGAATGATATAATATACATAATATATGATATGATTATGTCCAATATATTTTGTTTTCATGGAAGATAACCATAACTGATACATAGGTTATGTTTTTTAATTATACATTATTATATTACCTTGATAATATGATATAAATTTGATTATCTTATTGTACCATATTATTTTTTCTGATCATTCTCATTTTTGATACCTTGTTATTATATTTCACAAACTTGTTATTATCTATTATCATTTTTTTTCACATTAGATGATTTATAGATCAACCATTTAGGTTTTATATTATCCGTGTTATTATATTTAGTTTTGTGAGTGTAATGGTATTTATAATATTTATGTGTAGAAATAAATAGAGATACTATGTTTTAGTTTCTTATTGATTTATTAGGAACATATTCTACCGACGACAATAGGACTCACAATCATTGTGATGTATTTGTAACCAATTTATGATTGAAACAATGAAACAATATATATTAAATACATGGGTATTTATAGTTGGTATCATATAAATGTCTAATTAATTTTGGGGATTAGGATTGAATACATTAGTGATCATCTTAATTAAAATTTTAGGTTTTATAGAATATCATCAATATTTAGTGATATATATAGTGGAATTTTTCATAGAAATTTAATAAATTTTTACAGACTAAAAATTAATGTGGGACTGGAAGAATAGTACCCTTTTGTATATTTATGAAAAAGAGTGAATTTTTTATTAACAGGATCACCCCTTATTTAATTAAAAAGTGTACTTGTTTCACACTAGGTATGACATTCCTGGGGGATATACATTGAAAATTTTAAAATTATTTATGATCAATTATGAAGGACTTGAATCGATTTATATATTGGTAAACCCTATGGGAATCAATACCATGATTAACATATATTGAAATAGAGATACTCATAAGTTATGATTTATATGTCCTTTTTATGTTATTCAATCTATCATGATTGATTTACTTTTATTATATATTTTAGTTTGAGTACCATTATCCAATTTTACATTAATTTAATAAAAAAAATATGATGAACCCTGATAACAATAAAAAAATATGAAATGAGTTTATTTCATTAGTTATATTTCCCACCCTCCAGTAATGGGATAAGAAAAAATCATGGAATTAGTAGATTATATGATTCTTGATGTGAATAATAACATGAATCTTGTGTAACAAACTCCATATCCTAAGAATGTTCATATTGTGGTTGTGTATTTTATAAGACAATGGCCTCATACCATTGGTGGTTATTTTTATCCCCTCATCAATGAACATTGGATTAAAAATACTGATAATATATTCACTGTCCCTCAATTATCCAAAATGGAGAAATTAATATTGGTTGTCTATTAAATAGTGGGGGATGCAGACTCGTGCTCGAGAATAATCAACAACCTGATTTCCATTAATTCCATGTAATGTGAAATATTTAATAATGTAATTTCTAATAAATACATTCATCCATTATCAAATAGGGATGTAGTTCTGTGGATGGGAGAAAATTGAATATTTTTCTTTTGGGAAGTATCAAAAAAATAGTATTGTATGGTAAGACCCCATAATTTTCACTAAAACAGAGTGTAAGGTGGGAATCATCAATTTTAGTTTAATTATATGACTATGGGAACACTGGATATTAGGGACTTTGATAGTTTTAAATAGTTTACCATGTATTGTCTTATGGATAAAATTGTGATTGATGACTCTATGTGGTCTCATCGGGTGGGAGAAAAGAATTTAAAAACATAGTTTTCCTTAGGATGATAAATGTATAAATCAAATTGAATTTGGAAAATTAATATACCCATATTGTAACCTAAATATTTTATTCTGGGATATTGCCTTTTTTTATATATACTATATAACAGTTCTATAATCTAGGATCCAAATTTTTAGTGTCTTGGGATATTTAGTCTAATACCTAAATTGTACATCAAAAAATAGAAAAATTGTTTATGTTATATTTATTTTTCTTTTTAAATTTTCCATGATCATATTGTCACATGTCGTTTCATTGTATACAAATCAAATAAAGGGGGTATATTGAATACGAGTAAGATGAGGAAAAACGGTCTTGAATCAATGTAACATGAGTGAGTGTTATAATCATCAACACATCACATGCATATATTCATCATTATAATATTTATATAAACACATAATAAAAACATATAATGTGTAATATAACTAAAAATGAATCATAATGTCATAGTGGTCAAGTAAAACCCATATTTTTGACCAAATCTGAAATCATGTCCACAGATAACTTCATTGAAAAAGTAATAACAAAATCATTACGAAGAAATATTGTATAATTCTCATCAATAATTCACATTATATCACATTAAAAAAATATTGTTATATATATATATATGACTACTTGTCACATCATAAATGTGCATAATCATCCATAACAGAATGACTGTTTAACATGTGTAGTAATTAAATTACTAATTTATGGGAATGAATTTTATAATGATCTCATAAAGAAAAACATCCTGAATAAACATTGTGGATCCAAAATAATTAATGTAAATATATTTTTCATTAAAAATAATCATTCTTGAGTGATGAATTAACACCTACATATGAGTCAATGATTGTTTATAATTAAAAATCATATGGAAAAACTATTGTATTTGTATTAAAATTAATTAAGTTAAGGAGGAAAAAATTAATGTCCCAAAATATGAATTGTGAATAAATTTTATGTTATATTTAAGTAATATTAGGGTAATATCAATACATATAAATATGAGAAATATGGATAACCCATAGTAAAGGGGTTGGGTTCGAGACTCCCCTTTCATTAATTATTGGTAAATTTCATCACTGTTGTACCAAAAATTAATAATAATAGTCTTATTAAAAAAATTATCTAGAAAAGAAATATATACAATTTTGTATTTGATTATAAATTATAATCATTTTATTATATATCTTAATTTCCATGGTCAAAAAGAAAATATCATATATCACATATTCCATAAAAAGTTGAATGTTTTCTTCGATTTCATTATATTCTTCACTGAAATTTAAAATGTTTTAGAATTAATTTAATATGATTTAAATAATTTTATTTATATTTATATATCATAAATAATATATTATAATTTACAATATTGTTTTTGATATTGAAGAACTAGAAACGCCCACATGTGTGGTCTACTGACAATTATCATGAATGTTTTCGAACATAGAAGAAAGACATATATAAAATATAAATAACAAAAAATATACAATTTTGATATTTTTTAGACATAATTAATATAATTTTTTGAAAATAACAAATTTTTAATTTAATATTTGTATTCTAAATATATTTTAATAAGGAGGAGAGCAGAGTAAATGATGGAATATTTCATAAAAACTCACTCTTTCTTCATGTGTGTTCTCTTGTACTGCACTATACAACTTCAATATATGAAGTTAGTAAACTCCACCTAATACCTAATGATTACATGTAATTCCAATATAGTACTATTGTATATATTTGTAATTTTTATGTGAGGGAGGGGTTGTTTTCCCAGAGGTGGGAGTGATGATTTTTATACATGTGGAAAGTGGAATTTATAGAATGAAATATTAAATAATATTCTATATCAAATGTAAACTATGTAGTAGTGATACTTTGACATAATTAATAATATAAAAATATGATATGATGGTATAAGGAATTAAAATTACTTTATATATTGAATTCATTTTTTTATTAAAAGGATGTTGAAACAATGAAGGAAACTGGTTATTTTAATGGAATATATTTAATATTATATTGAGAAAATATTTTTTTAGTTTTGAAAAACATGTTTATTATATTTTTATGAATAATTTTTTAAATGTAATATTTTTTGGTCCATAATAATTTTTTATAAATTATTATTTCATTATTATGTCATGAATGATATCATTCAAGATATTATAGTTTTTGAAGAAACTGTATTTTTACTATTCACTAGAAAATGTAAGTAGTTCAAAATAAATAAAAAAAATGACCCCTCAATAATTTTAATGTTTTTGTTTCAAAATTTCAATCATCTTATCAAATTAATTTTAAACCATAGGTTATTTTAATTTATAATATAAAAGTCGTTGTTTATGGAAAATTATTTAATATTCAATTCATTATAAATGTGCATATATTTTGATTTAATTTTTCTTATTGAAATTTATATTACTAGAATTATAATATATATGCTTAATTATATTACTCACAATGAATATCATTTATATTACTATTTTTTATTTTTTGGTCAAATTGTTCTTCCAACGTTAATGTAACTATTCCCATTGTCCAGGATATAATTCTAATGGTCACATAACTCTTTCAATTCTAATTGTACATCATTTTAATACTACTTCATTCCGTATTTCTAAAAACACCTCAATTCCATTCAAATTTTAGTATCATTAATTTTCAGAATGTTTTTTGTTTTACTAATTTTTTGTTAATTTATATAATGTTCTTAATGTGATGGATTATTATAGTCAATAGAGGTTATCCAAATTTCCCAATTATTGTTTTTATATTTTCCCCCTATAATATTTGATACTTTAAAAGGATAAATTTTGGAATAATTTATTTATTATCATTAATGAAATGAATTTATTTGATTTCTATATTTCTTTTATCATTATAAAAGGTAAAATAATTAAATAATTTATTTTAAATACCATTTTTAGTCTCTTAGTTTTTAAACTATCCTCTAATTTAGAGGTCACGTCATATAATTTTCAACTCACATTCATGATTGACGATAGATAAGGGAATTATTTTTCATTATTTCCCATGGATGCCTCATCATTATATCATAATTTTTTTTCATCATAAAACAATGATAAGGTGAGTTTTATTTATTTTAGAACATTTTTTCTATAATAAAATATTTTCACAATGTCATCCCCATATTATAATACAATATCCATTTTTTACACCTCAAAATATTGTACTTGTGAGTTATTAGGTTTACTTATTATAGATCAAGATGTAGATAGCATACGAAACATTACCAATATTTGGTGGAAGGGAAATCAAATTTTATAATTCTAGTATTCTATCATGTTTATCAATGGCGATATATTACCTGGGTTTATTCATCCATTTAATTCCAATACTCATTACTCTCTAACATGTTGATATTTGATGGAAAATGTTGTCACTAAAATCAAACAAAAAGTCACTATAAATATTTTCATCACATATCATAATCCGGCATTGGGATGATTTTATATATTGTTGTATAAATTGAACATTCTATATTTAGTCTTGTAAAATATATTGTAAAACTATTTTTAGTTCACTATCATCATCCCTACAAGCATCAGATCAAAATCACTTTCTATACCAAACTTCAGGTGGATCAATTTGAATGTTTTAGTTGAATATGTTGAGGTATTAGAACTAATATTCTGTGATATTTTTAACCCATATACCTTTTAAATTATATTAATAATACTCCCAACATTTACCTGATTGTCTAAATTTTCCATTCATTGGATATCAATTTTAGGGTGGTAGTATATACTAAAATTCAGTTTTGTATTCAAAATTTATGAAAGAGAACTCTTGAATGTTGATTTTAACAATGGATAATGATCATAGATGATCAAAAGTGGTGCCCCATATATCCTAACAACAATATATATATATATATATATTAGAAATTACAACAAATAATAAATCATCATAAATAGTAATGAAGTGGGATGTATTGGTTAGTCGATCCACTATAACCCATAACAACTTGTTTTCTTTTTTTTTTTTGTTTTTATGACACCAATTAAAAAATCATTTTTAATGTTCATAAAATTCATAATGATTATGGATAATTTATGGATTACCCCTATTGGAATATGTCAAGTTGAATTAACATACATACATAAAAATCATTGTATGTATTACTCAAAAATATCATTGTTCATGTTTTCCCACGAGAGGATCTCTTAGAGATCATGATACATCATGTTGATTTTAAAGATGTGTGGAGAGAAAAGATCAATTAAAATTATCTAATTTATCATTATTTACCTTGGGAGATGAATAAATATAATCATATCTCAAAATTGAATGACACCATCATTATCTTTTTTGAAATCATGATGCTTCCATTCCATTACAACATTCTCATTTTTTTGAATATCAAATTAGTATCTTAATACCTCCTTGAACATTTATTGGAATCATAATTTGGAAATAATTTGGGGGTTTTAGTATTTATTCTAGAATAGTATGATTTCTAAATACATTGTTATCATTTCCATAGTTATGAGATCTTCAGAAATACGCAACATGTATATTGTTTAATATTACTTCCTTCTATGAACATTAGTTACCTTGTCCTACTTTCATGGATAGTAGTGAGTAAATAAACTATAGTATTTTATTAGACCTATTTTTATTTTATGATGATTTTTGATCTCCATTTGTGTTAATATATATTTTACACACTTCTAGTAGGTAAATATGTAACATGTCTTTCTATAGAGGAAGTGTAGGTAAATCATTACAGTGATGATCATAGTTTATAGCACAAAAAAATTTATCAAATTGTTATATATATGGATATTTTGTTTATGTGAGCCATATTTTTACAAATTTTCATTCTCTATTATTAAAAAACCCGGTCCTTTATTTAATACATCACTCTATAAAAATATTCCTCAGTCGTTGGTAGTGTGAGTATAAGTGGAGTTATTATACACAACTAGATCTCCATAAAACATTCCTCGCATTCCTCTATATATTTTTTATTTAACCATTATATGTTAAATTATTTATATGGATAGAAAATCATGATTTATTTCTAAAAAATGTAATTATTACACCACTTGATAAAAATTTATGAATTTCTATAAAACTAGTTAATTTTTTCCATTCCTCAATTTCATTTTTCTTTTAATGGTCCATATAAATTCTTTCACATGGTATGTCATTACCCATTAATGTGACATAACACATCAAAATTTTACTCTTTACGAACATATTATACATTTTACTAACCTATAATGTCAAAAACACAATAATTAGAATCTGTTCATGTTCAACATTCATCTTAGAGTAAATGAGAATATAGCGGATAAACACTGAAAATTTTTACAGTCTTTTCAAATGATTGTGTTTCATAAAATTATTAAAATTTAAATAGAATTTTATTTTCTATGGGAATGACTACGATATCACAGTTCCTATACCGTGTATAGAGTGTTGTCTTTTGAAAATCATAATTCATCACTTTCAATAGATGATATTAATGATGATGATCCACCATTGGGATAACTAAGCTCGTCATAGATGATAAAAAATTAAATTAATCATTGTAATGGGATACTTTTTATTTATGGTGATAATTTTTTGATCATGGTGATCAATTCATAGATGCCTTGAGCATTCCTTATTCTTTAAAATGGATGTTGGAACACACCATAGTTATTCACTAGGGAATATGAACCATTTATGAAAATTCCCTTAGAGCTACATTTGAATATTTTCTAGTTCAATCGAGTCAATCTTATATAAGAATTTGGATGTAGAAGTTGATCCGGGAATATTATATACTATGAAATATAGCTAATGATTATAGTATGTATTGGTAAATCTTAACGAAATGCATCATAGTATTCCTTCATAATGGGTAATTTCCCATCTTGATAACTTCATTTAACTCAACCATTTAAGAATGATATTCTTCTTCACTGGGTATCAACTCCCACATAGTTCATATATTTTACTGAGGATATTCATGATCATTATTTTATTTGGAAAGGATTATGGGATGGTTTTTAATATAGAAAAACATCTCCTTTACCCAATAATTGACGTGTGCTTAATATAATGATTATCCATCCATTCCTATTGTAGTTTCCATTTCCATCAAGGGGAGGATTATTAGATTTACAGAAGACTCTATAAACATAATAAAATAGTATAAGACTACGAAACTTGGTTTTAAATTATGGAACCAATTGTTTTCAACATAGATATATCTACATCTAGGTATAGAGGCTTTTATTCAAAAGTTCTATGAAACACATCAGATATTTTTTTCAAGGATCTCTATATAAATTATATAATAATGGGTTTATATTAAGAATAAAATTCACAATTTATTTTAGTTATTTATCATTCCACCATTATATATAGAAAATGATAAATATACAGGGAATGAATAAATGTATTATTATTATTAGAAAATGAACACTAAAAAATAATTAATCAGATCCCAATGTTTTGAATTTTTTCTAAAAATATTATACTATGTTGTGTACCTATAAAAAGACTTATAATTATGTTTTTTCAAAATATATATCTCATCCTATTTCCAAATATGAATGATGTGTGCTCTAATACCAAATAAAGACCCATTATTTTCTTTTAAATTACTATAACATTATTCTTACGATAAACAACATAATTGATATATAATACCAGATTGAATGGATTAATATCTGTAACGACCCATAATTTTCAAGGGAAAATTTTATTCCTTAATTTTTTTGGAATTTTACGAGTCTGTACCTTCTGACGGCACTTGTTTCCGAGGCCTAGTGTCCCCGGAATCAATTTATGATGTTTTTTGGGTACGTTCACTAAACGGATGTGTGGGTTTTTCTATCTTTTCAACCGGTGCTCGAATTTTAAATATGAGGACATCAATGAACTCGCAAAGCAAATAAATGCTTAAGGTGACTTTTACAACAGTTGTGTTTTATGCATTTATTTATCTGAGGATGTTAATTCCTCTCATAGGACTTTATTGGTGGGGCATACACCCACATAACATCCCAAGTGTGGATATTTGAGAGGTGGGTCCCACATGAGCCCCAACATTTCATCTCCCATAACCTCCCTATAACCACCCATTAATTTCCTCTTAATTATATTGACCACTCCCCACCTCATTTATTATGTGGAGCCTCTCAACCTTCCTCCCATTGATTGTGACACCCCATCTAATGAATTAATTAATCTCTTAATTAATTAATATATGTGTCAACGATTCATTTTTGAATTGTTTTGAATTGGTGGGAAATTCTTTTAAAAGAGGGCAACGCCTTTTTATTTGTTTTGGTTGGCAAATCTTGATGGGAGAGCTCTTGAGAGGATTAAGAAGGAATTTTTCTTCTCCAGAAAAGAACAACAACCTTCAATGAAGAACGACTCCGAAAAAGAATATGGAAGACTTATCCATAGACTCTTCCCTTCGTACGCACCACGACATCAATGGAAACGATATTCTTATACCACGAAAACCGAACATCGCGACGCCGATATCCGCGATGCTCGGCTACCGTGAACCTTTATTCGAGGTAGGGGTTTGTTTCAATTTTAATTGAATAAAATTTTTCTTCATCCTTCGTTGAAACCGTGGATTGTCATTGGCCATGTGATACCGCCTAACACAGAGGGCGTGAGCTGAACGGACACGGACCGACGACCCTCCGTTGATCCTTGTTCATTTTCAATGGAGACAGTGACAGAAGGGATGGAGATGTCTAGAGGAAAATTGGCTCCCATATGTCGGCCGCATGGAGAGGAACCATAGCCCGAAACCACGTGCCGCTCAGCCCATGAATAACCTGCCGACTAAAGCCTGTCGGGCAGAAGGAGGACCGCGGCACCACAATGGGTGCCGCACTGCGGAAGACCACAGCCTACGTTTTATGGGCCGCATAGTGGGAGATCCAGAACCTGTCGGCAGGCAGCCGGCCAAGCTGAGCATAACCGTGGCGCCATGAGGGCACCACGCTAGATGAACTGTGGCACGTCGAAGCGGGCCGCTTGTGCCAAGAAGGTTGGCCGGACTATTTGGGAGGGCGGTGCCGGTTGGCACCACCGATTCAGGCAGCCGAGGGGCTTCCCCCCCCCCCCCCCACCATCCACGCGGCCGGCCGATCATGCCGTGCCGGGCCGGGCTGGGCCGCGCCCAGCCGTGTTGGGCCACACCGCGCCGTGCCCCGCCGTGTTGGGCCACGCCGAGTCGTGCCTGTCTTCAGGCCGGGATGAGCATGTCTTCAGGCCGGGCTACGCCTTCTACAAGGTCATGTCATGTTACTTTAGGCTGGGATGACACCCCATACCGTGTTGGACCAACAGATCTGGGTCGGACCGACCCACCAGCCCACTGGGCCTAACGGGCCACCCCTTTATGCTTAAATGCGAATATCATCAAGACAATGCGTCTTATCGACGCACCATGTGTGGAAATGTGACCCTCGCGATGAAGAGGTACTTTTGCGTCACTCTAGGTTTTTTGGACGACTTTGGAAAATCGACGGGTTTGGAATGAACGTATTTTCAACCGGGCCCTCAGAGCGGAAACACTTATAATTTAAGGACCAGACGTCTGATTGACATGTCTTCGACTATGTTGGATTTTTCTTGATGAGATAGTTATTTTGGAATACTCTACCTAGGATTCAGATGTGGTATGATCATGTCCGGTTTGGATTGTACCCAAAATCTAACAAGGGCCTTGGAACGAAAATGCTAATAACTCACAAACCGTGCATCCGATTGACGCACCGTCTGTTGAGTGGAGACCACTATGATGAGGCGGTCCTTTGGGATACTTACACATGAGATTACATGACACATGGATGTATCGACTAGTATATAAGGGAGAAGACCCTCCTGGAGACGAGTGTATAGAGTGCAGAGACCTAGTAGCTGTAGACCTGACGTCTCCTTGGCCGATTCGACTCGGAGTGATTCGATTAGCCCAGTGGACAGAGCGCCCGGTTTAGTGGAAGACCCACGGTGGATAGAGCGCCTGGTTTGGCAGCAAACTCACGGTACCCGAAGGTGGACACACGGCACGACAGCACAAGGAGCGGACCGAGAGACGCGAATTGCTGAGGAGTACATCTGTACCTACCCTTCAGGTAGTAACTCGAAGGACGATTCGGGAGCTACTTCAACATTCAGCTGTTTGTCTTTTTCAGTTGTGATTTCTTTCAGTTGTAGCTATACATTTTGTTGGGATTGTATTTCCGGACCATTTTACTTTCAGAACACTTGTTACATAGCTTTTACCTAGTTTTGTCTTCTAATTGTACTCTAGTTGTGTGTGATTACGTTTTATAAAGGCAATTCCTTCCTATAATTAGGGAATTACACCATTAGTTCTATTCTCCATCGCCTGGCCTATGGAAGGTGCGCTTGGGGTAGTCACGATGCAGGCCCTGGTGGAAATTTCTTGACAAATTGGTATCAAATGAGTGGGTTCTACCACAAAACAAAGGAATCCAATGTTTTCTTTTCTATGATGCAATAGTGTTATGCTTAATGAGTGTGGTTTTCAGTTCAGGGAGTCTATTGTTGGTGTGGAGGCCAAATTATCTATACACTAGGACCCTGAATACTGATTTCCGACTCAGTTCATGAAAAAAATGATAGCGTGTGAGTTTTCAAATGTTTTCATTAAATCAGCTCAAACCAGGTCAGCTCATCATGTATAGCCTTTTGACAGTGTTGCATCTATTTCATTTCAGGATGTCTTCACCTATTTAGTCAGTGCAGGTTCCATGTGGATAGCGTGATGGTAGCCCACTGAGCAGTGAGGCCTTAGTACATGGACCTCTTCCAAATGAGGCATCAGCAGAGAGTTCATACTGCTTGAGCGCGTTTCACAAGTTCTAGAGACAGAGGCCTCTGAGGTTTCAAGGCGAGCCCTATTTTTAGAGGGCTGGGTACTGGCTGGAGTTTGTTGCATGAGCATTCCACACAGCTGGGACACCCACTAACTTGATGGTGTACCTAGTTGTTAGTCACTTTTAGGGAGCAGCTGATAGTTGGTGGAGCCAGATGTGCCAGTTTTGCGATGAGACGACCTTCACTTGGGGAAACATCAAGGGTTTTTTCCGGGTGGAGTTTATACTAGAGACTCTACGCTCTATGCGTGCTCAGTAACTACTTCTCTCTCTGCAAGGCTTTCTATCCATAGCGGATTCTTCTGCAGCCAGCAGTAGATAGATAACAAATAATTCCAAGAAGACTATTCCAATAGGTGGGAGACCACTAGATACAGGATCAGTTGTGTGAGGCACATGAAACAGAGCCATCTATACGAGGACCAGGAAGTGTTATGCATGTGGTAGACAGGGTCACATGGCTTGAGACTGCCCGAACTGCCCAGCAGATGAGCAGTAGGAAGTAGAGAAACCTACCAGACAGAGGCAGAGAAGCTGGTCGTATAGCCGGTGGTGTATGATGCTTCGAGGTGATTCCCCCATCACCACTAAGAGGTCAACCCTGACCATAGGGAACATGTGGATATGGGAGAGCATAGCTTCAGGCAGCTGAAGCATACGACTATGGAGCTCCAGAAGAAGGTGGACAGAAGCAGGGCTACTTCCAGGCATGGAGGTCATTGTTCTTGGTGCTTCTAGTTTCCATGTTTTTGTTGTTTGTGGTTGTTAAAAGTCTTTGTACTATGAGGTGTAGTAATAAAAGACACTTGTACTTGTGACTTTTACTTTCCTATCATTTTTGTATGGTTGATACTGAGAGGTTCAAGTTAAAGCTGTTGACTTGAACCTCACTTTTGAGATTCCTACTAGAGGAGACCCAATGACCACACATTGATGCCTACAGGGTGACTCAACCCTTGGAAGCGAGAGTAATAGTTGGATCTCTTAGTAGTAGCGTCGAGGCCTTACTACGTCATCCAAGAGATTAATTGTACCGTTCAGGTCAGGATTGACTGTATTACGCAAAGAACGTGGTTCATCCAGGGTATGAGACCATATTTCTATTTTTCGGCAAAGGGGAAATCATCGAAACTCTTGAAGGACCAGATAAGGTTTATGCTATGATGGAGAAGGTTCATATTATCCAGGAGCGGATGAAGGCTGTACAGAGAAGAGAGAAGTCCTATGATGATAGGAGACAGAGACCACTAGAGTTTGAGGATGGTGACCACGTCTTCCTATGGGTCACACTTCGAGGAGGTCTGTGGAGATTTTTCTGGGGTAGCAAGTTATCTCCGCATTTCATCGGACCATTCTAGGTTCTCAGCAAAGTAGGCGAGGTGGCCTACCGCCTTGCCCTTCCACCGTAGATGCAGCAGGTGCATGACGTCTTCCATG
Organism: Viscum album; assembly: GCA_963277665.1. Taxonomy (NCBI): domain Eukaryota; kingdom Viridiplantae; phylum Streptophyta; class Magnoliopsida; order Santalales; family Viscaceae; genus Viscum; species Viscum album. The sequence continues at coordinate 905,104,043 of OY728156.1, forward strand.
TATCTCAACTAAGGAGATATGTGCATGACCCGAACCACATCATCGATCACTGAGAGCTGGAAAACAATGATAGAGCGACGTTTATGGAGGTCCTGGTGGAGATTGAGGATCGACATGATTGGGTCGTACATGGATGGTCGATTCCTCTGGTGCGCATTTTCTGGCAGCACGAGAACCTCCAAAAAAGAATTTGGGAGTGAGAGGCACTGATGTGAGCTCAGTATTCATTTTTGTTTTCCTAGTGTGAGTGGTATCTTTACGGGGATGTATAGAAATTGATGTGGGAGTAATGTAAAGTCACATAATTTTCAAAGAAAAATATTTTTTCATAATTTTTTGGAATTTTATGAGTCTGTAGCATCTAACAGCTAATGATTCCGAGTCCCGGTGTGCCCGGAATTAATTTCTGATGTTTTGTTCGAGTACATTCAGTAAACGTATGTGCATGATTTTATATCTTTTGTACCATTGCTTGGAATTGAAATCTGAGGACACTAATGAAATCGCATCACTGATAATTGCTTAATGGGACCTTTACCACTGTTGCGTTTTATGCAGTTTGAGAGTTAATTTTTGGTAAAATTGGATGTTGTTAAATAAAATTGTGGAGAAAATTTTATTAATCTATTGAAGTTAATTCCTCCCATGGGATGTTATTGGTGGGGACCACACCCACATAACTTCCCATGTGTGGATATTTGAGATGTGGGGCCCACACAATCCCCAACCATTAATCTACCTTAACCTCCATTTAACCCCCCATTAATATCATTATCATTAATTTGAAAACTCCCCCACCCATTTATTATATGGAGCCTCTCCACCCTCCACCCATTGATTGTTCCACCCCACCTAATGAATTAATTAATCTCATAATTAATTAATCTATTTGTCAACAATTCATTTTTTAATTGATTTTCAATTGGTTGGAAATTTTTTTAAAAGTTGGGAACGCCTATTCATTTGTTTTGGTTGGAAAATCATTGTGAAAGAGCTCTTGAGAGGATTTAGAAGGAAGTGTTCTTTTCCGATAAAGAACACCAACCTTCAATGAAGAACTACTATGACAAAGAACATGGAATACTTCTCCATCAATGCTTCCATTCAGATGCACCCCGACATCAACGGAAACTACATCTGTATACTGCGACGCCCGACCTCAGTGACGCCAACTTCCACGATGATTGACTACCATGAACCTTTATTCGAGGTAGGGGTTTGTTTCAATTTTAATTGAATAAAACTATGCATTGTCTATTGTTGAAACTGTGGATTTTCATTGGCCATGTGATACCTCCTAACACAGAGGGCGCGGGCCGAATGAACACCGCCCGAAGACGCTCCGTTGATCTTTATTCCTTTTCAATGGTGACAGTGACAGAAGGGATGGCGATGACCAGAGGAAAAGCGATGGCCGTATGTCGGCCTCTTGGAGAGGAACCAGGGCCCGCAACCGCGTGCCGTTCGACCGACGAAGAACCAACCAGCTAAAGTACTCCGTACCAAATGAATACCATGGCACCACAAGGGGAACCACGCTGTAGAAGACCATGACCCACATTCTGTGGGCTGATCGGCGGGCGAACATGTCGGCAGGCAGCCGACCGGGCTGAGCAGAACCGCGGTGCTATGAGGGCACCGCGCTGGATGAATTGCGGCCCGACGAAGTGGGACGCTTATTCCAAGATTGTTGGTCATATTTAGCAGGCCAGTTATGGAGGACAGCGCTTCTTGGCGTCACCGGTTCAGGTAGCCGGGGGGCCACACCCCCCACCATGGACCGCTCGACCCCCTTTGGATCGAGCCGCGGCCGGCCGTGCGGTGTGCTGTGCTGGGCCGGGCCGTGCTTGCCACCGGGCGGAGTCACGTTTCTTAAGTCCGAGCCGACACCCCATGCCAGGTTGGACCCGCCGAACCGGGTCTGACCGACCCTCCAGCACACTGGGTCTAACAGGTCAGGCTCATATGCTTAAATGTTAATATATGCACGATCGTGCATTCGATCGATGCATCACCTGAGGTATGGGGACCCTTGTGATGAAGAGGTCCTTTTTCTTTATGCTAGATGAGTTTTGAAAGACATTAAATAACGACCGGGTTTGGAATGAACATATTTTCAACCAGGCCATCGGAATGGAAATGATTATAACATAAGTATTGTATGTCTGATTGATGTGACATTGAATATGTTTTATTATTCTTCATGAGAAGGTTCTTTTGGTATACTCTTCATAGTATTTGGATGTGTTTTGAGCATGGCTGGGTTGTATTATACCTGAAATCCAACCGGGCCCCGAAACGGAAATGCTAATAACATACAGACCGAGCGTCCGATTGACGAACCGTCTATTGTGTTGAGACCCCAATGACAAGGAGGTCCTTTGTGATACTAACACGTGAGATTTGGTGACACTTAGAAGTATCGACCCGTAGCTTGTGGAGTGGACCCTCTCGGAGATGAGAATACAGGGTGTAGAGACCTAGCTGCAGCAGACCTGATGACTGCTTAACTGATTCGACTCGGAGTGATTTGATTCACCCAGTGGATGGAGCACCCGTTTTGGTGGCAGACCCATGGCAGATGGAGAAACTGGTTTGTAAGAACACCCATGGTACTAGATAGGAGGAGTTCCTCTATAGTCTATTAGAGGGCGCACTACTATGTTTGTGTGGCATACCCATGGCGGGGAGCGCTACTGTGTTGGGGTGACAGACTCGCCATACTCGACAGCAGTAGTACCTCAACATTATAAGGTTAGTGAGTAGCACCTCGGAGACGCAACAATTCCATTGTACTCAATAGATGAAGAGTTCTCCATCAGTTGTGGTTTTGATAATAAAAATCCAGGTTTGAGTTGAGTCAATAACCATCCTGTTTTCCTCATGATTGAGATGGGTTACTTGATATCTTAGGTATATGTATGGGTATATACCGAAGTAAAGGTTATATATTGAGATCTTTCTTTATCGAATATCCATGTTGGATTATTGAGACCTCTAGGGTCTCGGGGTACCTATTGAGTATCATTACACTCACCCATGCACGGGCCATGCCCACACCTCGTTGTGTTGGATGCATATGACGGACAACGCTGACCAAGGCAGAGTGTATGAGGACTGGACAATACCCAGAGGTGGACACTCAGTGTGACAACACATGGAGCAGACCGATAGACGTGAAGTGCTAAGGATGACATCTGTCCCTACCCTTCAGGTAGGAACCCAGAGGACGATCCAGGGGATTCTTCACCATTTAGCTCTTTGTCTTTTTCAGTTGCACTTTCTTTCAGTTGTAGTTGTACCTTTTGTTGGGATTGTATTTCCGGACCTTTATACTTTCCGCACACTTGTTACAAATCTTTTACCTAGTTTTTTCTTCCACTTTTACTCTGGTAGTGTGTTTTTACATTTTATAAAGTCAATTCCTTACCATTTTTAAGGAATTATGCCTTTGGTGCTTGTCTCTAGCCCCTAGACTATGGAAGGCAGGATTGGGGTAGTCACGATGCGAGCCCTGGGGGAAGGGTTGTGAAAATTTCATTGAGAAATTAGGATCATTCATAATGTGTGAATAACATAACCAAAATATTATTTATATTTATCTATTTTTTCCTTTAAATGTTCATATGATCTCTTCATAATGTGTACTCCCCTAGGGATATATATCAATTAATGACGTGACCTAAAATCCTATTAGGAGGTGGAAAAATGTACATGAATCAATAGAACCAAGTGGAGAATATTTGTGTTCAGCGTATTATTAGAATATGATAATAGTCATAATAATGGGGGAATTATTTTCTAAAGGCATGTTATTTTCAATCTATATAATAACTAATCATCAGGTCATAGTGGTCAAATATCAGACATTTTGGTTAACAATGCTAGAATCATGTCCACACATAATATATATTCAAAAATCCTAACATAACAATTGTGTACAAATATAGAAACAATGTGTGAAATAATACACATAATATCTTGACATATATCACATTACACAATGAATGAGATTTATATATATTTCTATCCCCCCCCCATCACGTCATTAATTATAACATACCATGTATTTAATACAAAAAAATTCATAATTTAATTCATCTGATTACTGATAATACAACACAGATGGTTAGGAAATCTATGGTATTTTGGATATAGGTAAAGAGAATGACATCTCCAACATGGGATACATAAAAATTATTTTAAGCATCCTTAGTATTCACATATTATTTCATTGTAACAGAAAATAGTATTGGATAACTTGGACACATTTATAAGAAATGGGTGAATAATACTACCCAGTAAGAGAAAAAATGAGAAAAAATGAGAAGTGTATTACATGTTTTAAAATAGGAATATTAATTAAACAAAAAAAGTGGTTATAAACATAAACATGAACACTGAATCGTGATATATCATTATAATATAATGGATTGATGGGAAATGTGTAATCAATATTAAACATGATAATAGAATCATAGGTCTTGGATAACAACCAAAATATCATGGTAGAAAAAAGTATCATTATTTATTACATTCACACCCTAAGGTATCACATGAAGACTCATGAGCCTAAAATATTTTCAAATGATATTGAGATCTATATAATTTAGGGCACACTAGCCACTCTCATTTAATTCACATACACAAGTGTGTCATGGAGATCATATGACATGTAATTATTTATCAAAAAAATCCATGATGAAGGGGTGTGGAATAAAAACATGTATTTCAACAAAATATTAATTAAATGTACATAATGGAGAACACCCTTTATAGGAAAAGGGGGTGGGTATTCATTGTACATGTGTTTTTTTGTGGGAAATTGTAGTAAAATTTATAAAGTATAATGGGGGTGTATAAATTATCATTATAATGATTAATGAGAGTGAAGGGTGAAAATAATTATTTATATATCATCGTGGAAGAATGGGTGATATCTGATACCATATTACAAAATTATTAAATTTTGATAAAAGTCAAACTATAATGACGATGCTTTAATGAAGGGGAGAATGAGTGGATCTCGAACCGAATTTCAACATGCTAATAGTAGATCATAAATGTTCATGGGAGGGATTATTAACATTGAATGGTGATATATTATATGATGTAAATAAAAAATTGATGTCATATTTATAATGAAAAACATAAACCGACAAAAAAAAATTGAAATTATGATTCATATCATAAAATAGGTGCTTGAATAAATAGAATAGATAAATATCACGTACAAAATTTTAGCATAGTTACAGCTTATGTAAATCATAAAATAAGAGGGGATAAAGGGTATATCAATATTATAAAATAATTTTTGATGTATTGGGATCATTATATAGACATTAAAAACTAATAAATTGATAACCAAATTTATACCTATAAATAAGGTTCTTGTATGGAAATGTAGATAGAGAGATCCATTACCATGATATGGTGATTCCAAAAGAATAAAAAGAGATTCATTAGAATATAGGGCACCTAAAATTGGATTCAGAGAAAGGATTTCATATTAAACATGTGAAACATGGATTCCTATTGATGATGTATTGTATTTTTGGTGTGATTATATAGGAAATGATATGGTATTTCATTATTATTTCACTAATTTAGGTTGTGGACTCTATAAAATAAAATAATAAAAAATAAAAAAAACATTCCAAGGGTTTTTACATTGGTTTCTACCAATATGTGTTGTTTTTAATTATTTTATGAGGACAAGGGAGAAATATTTTATAATATTACCATTGATGATGTACTTGTGATTCATGTTCTTAAAAAATGTTTTTAAAACCATAAATTGTAGTATAGGTTTTGGTGGATCCATAATGGATCAAAAAAAATTAAAATAACATACATTTAAATGTTTTTTAAATGGAACAAAATATGTGTTCATCTAGACCATTTATAATATTTATAACATCATTTTCTGGTCATTACAATTTCATAATATAAACATATATTTATACGGTACTTATGTTTTTCTTTAAAATTCATCAGTCTTAAAAATTGTGAATAATTCCCCATTGGAAAATTTCAATAAGATTATTCAATAAAAAAAATTAATTTTTAATAAATAATTTTCTAAATATATTATATTTCACATTTAAAATGGAAATTTATGATTATTTATAAATAATGATTTTTTGAAAGCTAATAGTTTTTCGGGGCTTTAGTCGAGATAAATTAAATATAATACAATTAATTATAATATATAAAAATTTACAAATATTTTAATTTTATTAAAATATAATTTAATTATAACATCTATGAATTCAAAAAAAAGGTTGTATGAATTTGAAATACATATTATAAAGACGATTTATTTCATTTTTACTGTATTATAATCATATTTTTATCAAAATGATTAATTGGAAATTTATAAATTAGAAAATTTAAGAAATAAAAATAATTATTATTTTAATAAAAATGATATATTAATATTCATACTATTTGTGATACTTTTTTATAGACTTTGTTAAATTACATTTACCCTTAATTAACTTATTATCCTTTTACTATGGTAATAAATGTTTACTATAACAACACTTTATAATTTCCAAAAAATAAGGTTTACTTTATTAAATAATATGAAGAAAAATTGTTCCCAATATGGAATATATAAAAATAAATTCACATTAGTAGAGTAATTTATTTTATGATAAAACCAATAAGACTGAGAAAATGTGTTTCTGAAAAAAAAAAAATTTTTTTTACAAAACAAATTTTTGGCTTTAACTCTATATCATGTAATATTTATTATATGGATTTAAATTCAAAATTTTAGATATATAATATAAAAAAACATTTACATCATTAAAAATTATGGGTTATTTTAAACATTTATATTTGATAAAAAATATGCATTTTAAAATATTATTCATATAAATTCATTTTGAATCCTAAATATTATTTTATACTATAATCCAACATAAATATTATTAAATGGTAATTTTTGTAATTATGTATAACTAAAGAATATTTTTTACCTTAAAATAATATTTGGTCTTTTATTTTGAACAATAAGACAAAATAATTGAAAATTTTAGATAAAACTGTACTTTTCATTATGTATTGAAAAATATATATTGTCCATAAATTCCTAAATTATCATCTTATGTCCATTTTGATATACTGATATAAACAATATAGGTCATATATGACCCCAACTTTAAACATTACATAATCTTGATTGAATTCCATAATATGAATTTATTTTGTATTGATGATCTTTTCACATTTATTTTTTTAGATAATTGGGATATTACTATCACATTACATCTCAAAAATAAAAAATTTGAATCTTCTAATCACAATCCATTTTTCATGAAATAAAAACTTTTAAATTAAACACGATAGTGTTTAATGTGAAAATAACATTAGTTTTTTGACACCAACTATTACTATATTATTTGTTAAATCATGTGTAAAATATTTCAAAAACATGGTATGAACACCAAAAAATAATTTAATGATTCCAAATATGGAATGAAACCATTAGTCAATTAATATTTTGAACATATGAATGCATTTTTTACAAAATCATACTTTTCACCCATAAATCATAAACTATTTAACATAACTTAATAAATCATAAGTTTAATGAAAATATTATTTGTAATAATAATTCATTATGGTATATTTTGGAAAATATATCATACTTACAATATAGATTTATCTGCTTCATAGTGAGTAACCTTCATGGTTATGTTTGGAATACCCATCATAATATATTCCTTAATATCTTATGAGAATCTAAAATGCATAATTACATTTTTAACACAATTCATTAGAGTGTTATCACTATACCACCATTCCCTGGTTTATCATGGAACCACCTATATACATCAATGATTCCCATGATTCATAAAATAATCATCACACAAAAAACATGCAAAATTGAAAAATAACATTTCTTATAGCACCCTATGAAATTATAAAACAAGTAATTTTCAAATCTATTATTATTTATGAATTAGATAATAAGTTTAAATAAAAGGGGATTCTATGTACAGTAGTGTACTGGACACAAAACAATAGGTCTCTCCAAAAGCTTCTATTGTACACAAGACAGACTTATACTGAAAAATAATACTTTATTATTGTTACTATTTTAAATTGTAGTTGTCGCTTAGCTTTTTTAATGGTTGGAATGAATAGAACAATCTATATTATGTATAAATTTTTTTTTACATTTACATACATTTTTTAAATATATTTTAGAGGCTTAAAATGAGATTAAATCCAATTATAAGCATAAAATAGTATAAAATTTTTAAATGGTAGTTTACCACCATTTGATTGTGAAACCATTATAAATCCTATTTTTTCAGTTGTATATGTTCTAATTTACAAAAAATATACTTCATTGGAATAGGTATTTCAATATTAACTTTGGATGAAATATTGTTATTTTTTGATAAAATTCATACTTTAATAAATAGGGAAAATTCTGCATTTTAATTAAAATCAAAATTTTCATCTAATTTATTTAAATTTTTATATTATCATTTTAATTGATTTTAATGTATATTTGGATTATTTTTTTATCATTTATTCACATTTTATTTATTTTAAGTAATTTCACATTGAAATTTGATATAAACATGTGTCAATAATTGGATGAGTTTGACGTTTTAAAAACTCATATTCTCACTTCAACGACATGATTAATTTAAAATTAAAATTTTCCACTTATATGAATTGTATTTTTCAAAACTTAAAATACATGGTTGTAATTAGTGTTAGAATTGTTGTTGAATATGATCATATTTTATTTCGGTGGATAGTAAATTTCGAATTTTTTTTTACCATACTCAAAGTGTAAATTAGTTAAATAAGGGTAACAATAATAATATAAAAATATAATCCTAAGATAAAACATTTCCTAATATTATTTAATGAATTTTTTAAAACTAATAAAACACGTTATATAAAATTTTTTATATTTTAATCCACTTGGGAATGATAATTACATTTGTAACAATTAATTTCAATGTAAAAGAAAACATATCATAAAAATTACTCTTACAACTAAATCAATTTAAATATGTTTTTATATAAGTGAATTATTTTAAAATAAATTGTAATTAAAAATATAAAAATATTTCCTACATTATTGTATTTTACATATAATTTTTCAACATTTTATATCTAAATTAAATTATAAGATAACGATGATAAAATAATTGACTTATTAATGAATGAATCAAATAAATTATACTATAAAAATTAAAATAAATATTATTGGAAATAATTTATTCTATAAACTAATTTTATAGATAATTTTGAAATTTATTTGAAGATTTAAAGGAGGTTTTTTGAATTTATATTCCTTTTATGATATTTTTAAAAATCCACTAATAAATAGTGTCAGCATTGGTAGTATTGGTATTTTTAAAATAAATAATATTATTTCAAATTATATGAAATTCATAAAAATATAATATTTGAAAAAATATAAATGAGAAGAAAACGTAGGTCATAATTCGATCTTTTGAGGGTAGTTTTATGTCTTATGGTAATTACATTAACCCGCAAATTATAATCAACATAATATGACATTAATATTAAGAAGTTTAAAATATGAGTTAAACCAAAAATATTAGGACTAAAAAATGTTAAAAACATGCCTAATTATAGTTGTATTATGTTTATTCGACACCAAATCATCTTATATTGTAAATAAATTATTTTGGGACCACTTTAAATGGAAATTGAATGTTTATTAATTTAATAGTTTAAGAATTTACACAGGTGCCCCTCCCCTCTCCGATAAAAAAATAATATCTCTTCTATAATAATCAAACTTCTAATGCCATTGGGATTGGAAAATATCTACCTTGGAATATTATTAAAATCTATCCACTTATTTTTTAGGTGTTAGTTTAGGCATACCACCATCCTATGAGGTGTAAAGGTGTTCCTCAAAGGTGATCAACTGAAGAAGTTGTAGCATTTTTTAAGTGTTTATATTTTATTTCTCCCTCCACTCATGCTAAATATAATAATTACATGATAAAATAATAACTATTTTATCATAAATATAATTTTATTCTATTATATTAATATCAACCCCCTAATCAATCTCCAATTCCATCAAATGGGAAAATAATTAATCATTCATGTGTATGTGTGAATTATCACCACCATGAATCGATTTAGTTCATTTTTTAATACCGTGTATCAAATTGGTTATAATGGTGGAATTAATATTCCTATTTTTTATTCATTAAATATGTTTTATTTTAAATTAATAATATTTCAATTATGTTCTAACCTTCTATGCACATAAAAAAAATAACATCGTTCATGCTTACTTGTGAACTATAACCTCCACGAAGTGATGCATATCATTTTTATTCACTACATAACATGTATAATATATATAAGAATATTTATATTATTATTATTATTATGTTAATAATATTATTAAAATTATGTATTTATAAAATATTAATTACCTCAATTCCATAATGATCAATGAAAAAGGAAAATGTTACTCATGCGTAAGTATGACCTATTGTCTCCAGGAATATATAATTGTTCGATTTTCATCAACATAATTAATGGAATAATTTAAAACATATGATAAATGTACACAAATTATGAATAAGTGATGAATAATATTCTATAGATGATGGACTTATGACCACATAGACTAGTGACATCAAAACCATGATTATTTTTGACTCAAGTACTGATTGTCGAAAAAACTTCAGATATTAACTTAAATAATTGTGTCAAATTTATTACATGGTAATTAGTTTTATAAAATGAATAATAAACATGGAAAAGAGTCTCAATAATATATAAATTCACACAATTAAATTATTTAGTAATATAACAATCGTACATGACGAGTCAAACTCAAAGTAATGGAAATTGTCTCAATTCCATTCATTGAGGATTATTTTTATAATTTTTTCCACATTAGTTTATATGGTATATATTCAACCCCATTGAATATTAATTTCATTCAATTGTTTAGAAAATGTAACCATTCTTATATTATGAGTTTTAATAAATTAAATAAGAATGTTTTTTATTATATGGGGTGACAATGACCTTTCTCTCATTGCGACCATTATTTAGTATTTGGATTCCTCTAGAAGTCACAATGTTTTTAGAAGAAAATTAAATACAATATTCCATTTTATGGTATTTTGGTATAGAAAATGGGTTTTATAATTGTTTGATTATATCAATATCATTAATTTATATCTTATAATTTCAATGTGGATATGTTATTTTTCATTTATGCATTTTTTATGTGTTATTATTATGTTATGGTTACTGGGCATTACTTATGTGTCTGGGGTGTTTTGTAACAAACTGAGGGAGGGTGAGCTCGTGATAGCTCTATAATTCATTAGGTAATGAGACTAGTTAAAAAATATGGATTATCCTAAGATACTTATGGAATATAGTGTTATGGGTATTCCAAACATAACCAAAAATGTTACTCTCTATGTAGTCGTGAAATATAAAATGTAAGTATGATATGGATCCCACCAGTCACCAGTAAGATTTATGATATATATGGTGATTTTACATATTTTTATGATTAAATGTCTTTATAAATATTCATGTATAATCTCTTTATTTTGTTATTTTATATCCCTTACTAAGCTTTTTTTATTATCCCATGTTATTAAATAGTTGTAATATGGTATAGAGATGGGTAGGAGAAAAGAAAAAGTGAGGAAGATTTTTATCAAGAAAAATAAATAATGTTTACTATTAAATGATTTATATTAATGATGAAATAGATAATATTTATATTTATCCACTAAGTACATAAATTGTTTTTCCTAATTATCTAAAAATCTATTCCTGAAAAGATCCGTAATTTGAAATCTTGACAAAAATCACGACAATGAAGTGTTTAATGAGGGGGACTTATAGTTTGATTCAAATCTTAGTTTAGATAATAGTAATGGTTATGGTAGTGTAAATAGAGTACCCATAAATGATTCTTATTTTATTTGAAAATTGTCAGGATATAGAATTTGAATATTACTATGTCTCTTAATCAATAATATGTCTGTTCTGAATGTTTTTCTTAGTGGAGGTTGAGCAGCTACGCTAGGATGACATCAAGTGGAAACATACCTTCCAAATCAACATCTTGAGATTTTTGGAAGAAAAAATGAAAAGTTTGTGGTAGCGATGGAGTAGTTGACTCATGATATAAATGTAGGTGGTATGAATGAACAAGACTATCCATATCAACCCTATAGGAACATGTCTATAGTGGAAAAATTCATGAAGATAAATCTTCCCTCATTCATAGGATCGTATAACATCGATATAGTTGAAGTGAGGATTAAAGTGCTCGAAACTATTTTTGATGACATGTGATGTTCAGAAAATCAAATGGTTATTCATATTGGTTAACATTTTTAAGGTGAATAGAATCAATGGTGGTCACTGGTAAAAAATATTAGATACACTTAGGAGCATGATGATCTAGATTCAGATGAATTCAAAGGTATGTTTCTTTAGAAATATTTTCTGAAGGCGGTTTGACTTAATATGGGAAAACAATTCTTGGAATTGAGGTAATCTAATGACTTCTTGGATACATACAAATCAAAATTCACTTGACTGGAAAGGTACACTCCAAATTTCATCCGAGATATTGATACTAAAATCAATCATTTTTACATAGAATTGAACCCAAAATATCAAAGGAAGATGGATTCTGATGAGTTTAAAAGTTATGAAAAACATGTACAATGTGCAGAGATGGTAGAAATGGATTGTTCCAATGATCATGTGTTTTTTTACAAACACTATACTATGAGTCTGAGTGGGTGGGTGAAAGGGAATAATTCTTCAAAAAATTCTGATGGTAATACATATATGTTTATAGTTGGTAAAAATTGTGGAAAACACTGGGGAATGCATTTTAAATTATGGTATGTGATTCCCTAGTTGTAAGATAGGACATAAGTCTCCTTATTGTAATGAAAAATATAATAAAAGTGGTAAGATACAATATAATTTAGTTAGTAAAATGTTTTAAGATTAATGAGATGGGAAATTCTGTAAATGATTTGCTGAAGAAGAAATCAAATGAATGGAAGGAACCAAAGTATATTAATAAAGGTGTGGGGAAATCCTTTACAACTACATCAGTAGATGTTGGGACATCAAATGAATTATTACCAGATAAATTTTTTATCTATTATTATTATACCATTGTGTTTTTTGAATTAGAGTTCATAAATACTTTCATTTATATTAATATTTTGGGTAAATAGGATATTCATCCTCAAGAAATGAATCTAGATATCATGGAAAAAACATGGGGCTAATATTGAAGAAAAAAGAAATTAAATGAATATTTTTTTCCATATCTATGTAAATAATCAACCTGAAAACATAATTAATTTTCCTTTAGTAAAGTTTATTTTATTCTGGGCATGGATTTTCCTTATGTTTAGTAGCTTTGATTGGTGGTTGAGCTATAGAAGTTCGTTTCCATTAATTCTTTAAGTTTGTGTATAAGAAAGAACCCTTACCATTGACTACACTTTATGATGCTGAGAAAATTTGGAAATATGGGAATGATTTATACCTTGAATATACTGTTGAAAACAAATGAGTTTAGATATTAATGACTTTCAAATGTTAAATTATAATCTGGATGTTTTTCATGATGATTTTCATAGTACTATACCTAATCGGGTAGTTGAATTTATTATTGACTTAGTTTTGGATGATATGCCCATTTCAAAAACCCCATATTGAATAGATTAGTTTGAATATTAAAAGTTATATAATCAATATCATGAGTTATTATATAATGGTTTCATTTGACATAGAATATCCCTATGGGGTGCACCTTTCTTGTTTGCTAAAAATAAAGCTAGTTATATGAGACATTGAATTGATTACCAGACCATGAATATAATCACTTTTATGAATAAGTATTCTATGGCTCATATTGATGATTTTTTTATCATCCACATGGATCACAATATTTTATGATATTTGAATAGAGGTTGGGGAACCATTAGGCTGAAATAAAATAAAGAAAACATTATGATGATCGGGTCTTTTAGTAGATATGTCCATTGTGATTTTTTAGTTTCTCTGTTTGGGTTAAATAATGTACCTATTATATTCTAGTATATTATGAGTATATTTTTCCATGAGGTATTGTATAAATTTTTGGTTTTATTTATTGATTATATTATGGATTATTAAAAAACTAAACAGGATCATTAATTTCATTTAAGGTTTTCCTTACAAACCAAAAAAATAGAAATTTAATGGAAAATTCAAAAATTTTGTGTCATGGTCACAAAAAAAGTTTTTTTAATAGTTCACATTGTTTATAAAGATGTCATAATTATTCATACTACATAACCAATGTTGTTTAATAATGGACAATACCCACAAATATAACTGAGATTCGTAGTTTTCATTGTTTAGCAGGATATTATTGGAGGTTTTTTTTAAAAAAAACTTGATTATATTGCCCACGAAAAAAGTTAAATACAAAATGTTTTATGTTTTTGTGGAAAAATATAATGTGATAACTATTTTACTGAATTTAAAATTAGATTAGTGAATATTATATTTTTGGAACATCCTACTAGAAATATTTAAAATTTTATCTACAATGATTCTTCGTTGAAAGGATATGGTTATGTCCAAATGTTGAATGTTCGGGTAATTGGTTTTGATTCAAGAAAATTGAAACCTCATGAGTTAAATTACCATAAACATGATTGTAAATTAGATACCATTTATCAATAAAATATTAGAGGCCTCATTTGTACGGATAAAGTGTGAAATATATAATAATCACAGAATAAATAATTGTACATTCAATCAGATATAATTGAACATGAGACAGAGGAGATGACTATAATTAATCAAGTATTATGATTTCATTATTCATTACCATCCCAGATAAGGAAACAAATTTTTTGATGCTTTTTGTTGAAAATGTAATACTCCATTAGTGATTCTATGTTTAGAACATGATCCTTGGGTTAATGATTTGATGAATTTCGGATTGAAATTTATTAGTGTTAGGAATTCGTCTATTTTGTTTCAAGTTGTAGTGAAATCATCTATTTCTAAAAAAATTGTGGAAGCATTGAAATAAGGAAGTGAGATGCATAAAAATGTAGAATTTTTTCAAAAGGGTATGTTATGAGATTTTAAAATTGATTAAAATTGTGTTTTGATATTTGGAAAGAGGTTATGTGTGCCATTTGATTCACAATTGAAGATTGTCTTTTTACGTGTGGCTCATAGTTCTCCATTTTCAGTTCATCCTAGAAGATCTATGATGTATATAGACCATAAATAGTATTACTGGTAGGATAGAATGAAAAGGGATATTGTTGATATTACTATGAAGTGTTTGACTTTTCCGTAGGTGAATGTAGAACTATATTTGCCAATAGGTATTATTCAGACTTTTGTTTTATGAGAGAAGAAATTTGAAAATAGATCCATGGATTTTATAGCGGTTTTAGAAATGTATTTCCTTGATAATAATGTGATCTATGTTCTTGTTGATAGATTTAATAAATCTTTTAATTTTCATCCCATTCGAGATTCATTGACTCTAGATCAATTTTCTCAGTTATATCGTAATGATATAGTTAGGTTACATGGATTTCCATTCTATGTTGTATCTGATTGTGATCCCAGGATCACTTATAACTTTATTAATATCCTTCAAAAGTCATTGGGAACTGAATTAAATTCTATTATACCTTTTCATCCTCAATAAAATGAGAATTTAAAACAAATAAGTCTGACTATGGAGGATATTTTATGTGCCTGTTAAATTGATTAAAAGAATATCTGGGCTCAATACTTTTCATTGGTTCATTTTTTTATAATAACAGTTTTCATTTCAGTACACTGATGTCACCATTCAGGGAATTATATGGAAAGAGGTTTCTAACTCATTATTTTTATAATAGATTAGGTGAAAGGATATATATGAGACTAGAATTTTTAGGATATATGGCATTAAAATATAACTTGATTCAGAAACACATGAGGACATCACAAAGATGGTAGAAAAGTTATCCAGATAACAGAAGGAACATTCATTCGAGGAATGTGATCATGTCTTTCTCCAAGATTCAGGATGGATGATTTTGATATGTTTTGGTATAAAGGGGAAGTTGATTCCATGATTCATTATTACTTTTTAAATCCTATAAAAGTTGTAATAGTTTCTTACTACGTGACTTCATCTATGATTTTATTGCAGGTACACAATTATTTTCATGATTCAATGTTGTGAAAGTATTTTTCAGTTCTATATTATGTTTTGATTCTTGATGTTGTTCAGTTGGAAGAGAAACATTCTTTTGAGGAACAAACATTACAAACTCTTAATCCTAGAGAGAATGTTTTACGGAATAAGGTTATTTTTTATGGAAATGGTTTATAGAAAAAATATATTATTGAAGCGGTAAAATTGAAATCTGAATGTATATTGAATTATAAATACCCCCACTTATTTTATATTTAAATTGAATTGTGACGATGAAATTTCTCAAATAAGGGAAGGATGTAACATCCCAGGTATTAAGAAATAATATATTTTCATATATATTAATATTTATGAAATAGATAACATGTTAACATAAAATAGTATTATATGTATGATAGCATACATGAAACACAACAACGGGTTTCTTTGAAATCATATATTGCACACAAGATTGAGTTATATAGAAAAATAATACCTTATTAGTATTATTATCTTAAATGGTAGTTAAGACCTAGCCGTTGTATTTCCGATAATATATAGAACATTGTATATTATGTTTAAAAATGTTTGTTAAATGCTTCTACCATTCATCTAATAAATATTAGTGTCTTAAAATGATAATAAATTGAATTTTAAGAATAAAACACTTTAATATTTTTAAAATGTATTATTTCTGCCTTTGGATGGAAAGCATTTTTAAATCAATTTTTTTCACATTTATTTGTTCTATTTGAAAAAATAAACTAATTATTTGGAATCAAGACTTCAAAATTTACTTTGGTAGAAATTTTGGTATGAGTCTAATAAAAATTATATTTTAATTAATAGTCAAAAATAATGCATTTTAATTAAAAACTTCCATTTTTCTATATTATTTGTATTATTAGATTATTATTGGAATTGATATTAAGGTATATTTAAATTTTTTTATCATTAATCTAATTTCAGTAATTGGATGTAATTTTATAATGAAATTTGATATAAACACATGTCTATCTTTTGATGGTTTTTACTTTTTAAAAACCCATAATCTCATTTCTACTAAGGTATTAATACTAAATTAAATATTTCCAATTTTTGAATTGAATTTTCAAAAACATATATACATTTTTGTAATAAAAATAATTTTTTTATATGATCAAAATAATTTTGGTTGAAAACTAACATTGGTAATTTAGGTACACGATTAAATGTTAAATCAGGTAAATATGTGTAAAAATAATATTACATTAATATATAACTACACTATAAATTTTAATAATCATGTAAGATAAGTTATTTCTGACCATGAAATCCCTTGGGATGATATTTTGTCTTTTGGAAACCACATGGGTGTCATAATGACATTTATAACATTTAATTTTAAAGTGAAGGAAATAATATCATAAAAATTACTCTTATTAATAAAACAATTTAAAAATTATGTTTTAAAAGTGAAATATTCAACTATAAATATTCATAAGAAATATAAAATTATAACCTAAATCCTTAAATTTTATTCATAGTTTTTATACACTTAATAATTAAATTTTATTATGTCACAATGATGTCGCAATATTAGTTTTCATAATGAAATAATAGAATAAATGGTAATATAAATATTAAAATAAAAATTTCATGTCATTGTTTATTCCATGCACTAATTTTATTAATAATTTTGATTTTTTGATAATTTAATGGTGTTGGTTAGAACCTATCATCATGTTATGAATATTTAAAAAGTTAACTAATGAATAGTGTCAAAATTTACAATTTAAGAATTTTTTTAAGTATAAAATATTGTATTAAATGATATTAAATTTATTAAAATATAATATTTATCCAAATGGTTATGATAAGTCAAAATATTTCATAAATGAAACTTTTTTTTTGATTCTTTTGAGATGATATAGTAATTAAATTAACCCACAATTTGTAAATAAGATAATACAATAGTAACATTAAAAACATAAAATAAAGGTTAAACTAAATTGATAAGGATTAACAAATATTATCACCTAGTATAATTTAATTTTTTTGTTTTTTATTTCACTCTAAATCCTATTAAATTATAAATAAATTATTATGTGACCTTTTGAAACAAAAATTTAATCAATATTCATTTACTATTTTATAAGTTTCCTAGGGTGCCCCTCCCCTCTCCTATTAAAGGTACCCTCTATTATATAATAATTACATTTAAAGGTGCCTTTGTGTTCTGGAATGATGTAAAAAAACACTTCATATAATCCCAACCCATGTTATTGATTCCTTATTTGAGGCATAAAACGCGTCTTAGATATGTTAAGGTGTTATTTAATGGTGATCAACTGAAAAAGATGTATCATTTGGAAGTGTTTCTGTTTTATTTCTTATTAAGGATCCTCTATATATTATAATTCCAAGATAAAATAATAAATACACTATACTCAATATAAATATATATTATTATGTTAGTGTAGATTCCTAAATCAATCTCTACTACCATCGAATGGGAAAGGAATTAACCATTTGTGTGTAAGTGTGAATTATCACCATAACGAACAAATTTAATTTTTTTCCATTACTATCTATAAATATTAGAAATAATTATGGAATTAATATTCATATGTTATAATTCTGACATATTTAACAATTTAAAATAAAAATATTTTAATTATATTATTACCTTTCATGCACATAAAAACAATAATGCAGTTCTTGTGTACATGTGAACTATCACCTCCACAAAGCGATGTGAATCATTTTTGTTCACCACATAACTAGTATAATATATATCTATATAAAAAAATATATGTGTATATAAATTATTATTATAATTATTTTTATAAATTTATAATCATTCTAGATCGATAAAATAACAATTACCTTATTTCCATAGTGCTCAATGAAAAATGAAAACATTACTCATGTGTATGTACGACACACCATCTCAATTAATATAACATTGTTCAATTTTCATCTCCATAATTAATGTTTTGATATATAAAGTGATATTAATGTATTGAAGTGGTGATTATTTAATTAATACTATTCTTGATATGGTTTAATTCTGAACACATAGACTAGTGGCATCAATATCATGTTTATTTTTTACTCAAGCACTGACTGTCAAAAATACATAAAATATTAATTTAAACAGTTATATAACTTTTAAACATGGTGATAAGTTATATTGAAAGAAATAATAAACTTGGGAAAGGTTATCAAAAGAATATAAATTAACATATGTTTATTATTTGGAAATATAATTATTGTATATGATTTGTCAGAATCAAGGTAAGGGACTTCGTCTCAATCTCTTTTAATTGATGAATATTTAGATAATATAAACCACATTATGTTAAACATTATATATTCAAAATGTTATAATTTAAATTTAATTATAATATTTTTAAATTTTAATCTTTTTTATATGAATAATTTTACTAAATCTCAAACAGGAATTTTTTTTATCATATACAGTTATAATGACACTTCTGACGTCATGACAATTGGTTGGTATTTGGATTCCTCACTAAGAAGTAATGTATTTAATATTAAACAAAATACATATTAAATGTTTTAGAAATTTTGGGGTTAAAATGGTTTATATAAGGGATTTATTATGTCAAAATACTGAAATTATATATTTATATTGAAATTTTGAAATTTTATTTTTTTCCATTATGAATGTTTTATGTGTTTTGATTGTGTTATGGTTCTTTGATATTACTTATGTCTACGGGTGGTTCCGTAACAAACCTAGGATGGGAGGGCTTGTGATAGCTCTCCAATGCATTGGGTAATGATACATAGTTATATAATAATGTTTCTCCAATGAAATTTAGGTAATATACCATAATTTGTATTCAAAACATAACCCTGAAGGTGTCTCCCATTGTGGATGTGAAAGCTATAATGTAAATTGTATATTGATACTAGATGTTAATATTTTAATTTTTGACTTATATGATGTTTTTCTTGGTTATTATGATTTAATGGTTTTTTAAATATTCATGGATGAATGTTTTCTTACATAATTTAATATCACTTACAAGGAATTGTTTAAACATCCCATGTTTTTCAATGAACATTATAGAGAATATGGATGGGAAAGAGAAAGGAAGAAGTGAAGAAGATAATTATTTAGAAAACGATATAATATTTAATTTCAAAAATTTTATATTATTTAATAAAGCTATATTGTATTAGTTGTATCCACTTTTTATGTAATTGTTATGGATTGATTCTGTAAAACTCTGAAACCGAAAAAATACACATTTTGAATTCTCGACATAAACTAATATTATTAAATTTTTAAGGATGTGGAATTATATTTCCACTTTTTAATCAGAAGACATAATTTCATGATATTTATTTAATAAATCCATTATTAAAACCATTTTCAATTCCAGAATACATAAAAGGTGATTTAATAATTTTTTTTATTTTAAAAATATTACGTCCTTTAGTGGAATCAAAATACCAAATGATGGTCGCTATGGTGGAAATGTTACTTCCACAGTATAAATTAAAGAAAATTTACTTTTTTACAATTAGTAAATGTCTTCGCAAAATTTTTTTTGAGAACCCTTTGAATTATTTTAAAAGACATTGGGGTTGATTAAACACCCCATTGAGGTAGGTTGTGTATAACATCAAAATATGTCTAAATGAAAGATGATTAAGATAAAGTCACCTACCGTGACTCCAACTCATCAAATAAAATATTGAATTTACTTAATAATTAACATAGGATAATTTAAAATTACTAGTGAACCATTCTATATTTCTTTATTCCTTTTATATTACTTATTAAATTGTTATGTTAATTATATAAATATTTAACTTCATATTGGACATTCAGTCGATATTCATTACATGTGTCAAAATTGAACATGAATTTATGTCAATATTTCATTTGGTTATATGTCCGTCAACCCCAAAAAAATATTCATGAAATTATAAGAACTTTTAAATTTCAATTATACATTTGAAATTAAATCATAAATTTATTGTATGAAAAATGAACAATGCTATAAAAATGGAAATGGTAGGTCGTATGTACACTGACTGAAAATTATTTTTTTATTATTACCAAACACATTTTAGGAAAATGTGAGAATCCTTACATGTCTTCACCATTTCACCACTTCACCAAATCCATACTTCCCCACATCCCCACTAAAAACAATACAAATATTCTCAACAAACAACAAACAAGCACATTGGATGCACAAGGTCGTATATACAGATGAGTAACATTTCCTATTTTTATTAATCATTATTTAAAAATGATAAATATTATTTTATATTTACAGAATGATAATAATATAATAAAAATCATAAAAATCATTAAAATATTCTTATATACAATACATGTGATGTGATGAATACAAAAAATTTACATCGCTTTGTATAGGAGATTGCTCACACGTACGCACGAACAACATTATCATTTTTAAGTGCATGGAATGTAAGAAAAAAATTGAAATATTTTTATCTTATTATTATTAATATTTCATGTTTATAAAATTTGAAAATTTATTACATCATTATGACCAGTCTTGAGAGAAGGAAATGGATGGAAAATTATATCGGTTTGTGGACGTGATAATTTACACACATGCACAAACGATTAATCCTGTAAACATTTAATGGATGTGTAGATGGATGTAGATGATGTTATTAACATAATAAAATATCAATATATTTATGATTTTTTACCTACTATTTTATCATTGGGGATTAATATTTGATGTTAGTGGAAGAATAAAAAGAATGGAAATAGTAAAATAAAAACATCACATTTACTTCATTTGATCACATTTCATAACACCTTAATACATCTAAAAGGGTGTTGTACCTAATCTAATTCCTCAATAATGTGGGAAGGGATTTTAGTAATTGTTTTTGATAGATATATGGTGGAATTTTTTAGAATTGTTAGTAATATAGTTGAATTGGTTCCCTTTTATAGGATAGAGGAGGGGCACCCATGGAATTATTAAACATATTAAATTAATATATACACTATTTCAATTAAAAATGGTTCCAAAATAATTTATTTATAATATAATATGACGATTAAACGACTAAAATTCATCCACGTAAAATTATACATGTTTTGAATATTTTTTAATCATTTTAATTTTTAACCCTTCTTTTATCCCATTTTTTCATACAATGATAAAATGTTTTTTACACATTGTGAGTTAAAATAATTTCCAAATCATGCCAAATTACCTATCAATGAGTCATTAATAAAATTTTTCGAGTTATATAATTTTTTGGATGATTTTTTTATTTTATGAAATTTTTTAATATTTAATAAAAATTTTAATATTTTAAAATAATAATAGTGACAATTCATATACTATTCATTTTTTGGAAATTAAAAAAAAATTAGAATAGAAATATAAGTTCCAGAAAATTCATTTTAATGATCACCAACATGATAAATATGTTCTAAAAATTCATGGAAGGAATAAATTATGTCATATAATATTAATATTAATATTTAAAATATCATTTATTTGATTCCTTCATTTATTACGAAATTAACACATCATCATTTTTTCATAATTATATTTAAATATTTAACTTATAAAAATTATAAATAAATTTCCATGATTTAAGTAATTTTATTAGATTTTAAATTAATATTTATAGTGTAGGATATCCTTGTATAACTCCATATTAAAATAATTTAATATTTAAAAACCAAAGTGTAACAAAAATGAATATTCATTGAATATAATATTTTAAATTAATTAAATTCATCCATGCGGCTCCATGGGGTAGAAAAACCATAATAATGATTTTCATGGTTGCAATACACTCATATAATAAAATAAGTAAATGTTTTAGTTCTGTTTTATATTAATATAATATTATTTGTACCTTTAATTACTCAATTAACCTTCATCCATAGTAAAAACTATTACTAAAGATATTATTCATAATTTCATAAAATAAAGGGAACATATTTTAAAATTTGAACCTTATAATTTCATATATGGAATCCAATTTTTATATTTCAAAATACAGAAGTTTATGTAATTCCATAAAAACTAATCCTCATTGTCAATATGAAAAAATTGTATTTTTATGTAAAAACCCTCAAAAGTTTAACAAGAATTCATATATAATATCAATTTTAAATTACATAAACTGACCAAAATTTTATTAAATTTTATAATAAAAATTTATTTATTCCATAAAACCAATTAAAATGATAATCTATCAATATAAATATATTAGATTAAAAAACAGTCCTAAATTCAAAGGTATTATTTTTCACTTTTCAATAAAATATAAATATTATCAGGAAAATACCAAATATTATACCAAAATATATTATTATTTCCCAATTAAAAATAGGTATTATTTTCAAAATATAGCATATAAAAGTTGAAAAAACATTATTTAAAAGGTCTTTTCCACCAAAAGGAAGTAAAACTGCATTTTTTTAATACCTATTTTATGTATTAATTGAATTTGCTCTTATATCAGGTCTAAATAACAAATAAGATGAATTTTAAACATTACATTGAATATATTACATATCTATTTCATTAATAATGTTAATAAATATTGAATTTTGTGTTTTATAAAATCCCTTATTTGTATTTAAATATCTTTTCCAGAAAACCATATCCATTTATTTCAAAAGGGTATTAGTTTCATTTATAATGAATTGTTCACAGAAGAAATAATTAAAAACATGTTTAAATCATATTTTCATATATCAATTAATATTATTCATTCCATTAATTTTAATATATAGGTAATAAGGAAATAGAGTAATATTTAGTTTTCCACTAATGTTCGATGTGGATAATTGTGTATGATATAAAAAATATTGTCTCTTTTATAAAAACTCATGAGGTCAAATTTTCCATTATTTTTTATATTGAAACCTGAAAATTTGAATTTGGGGTTGTTAAATAAGGTATGTCTTTTCAAAGTAACTTTTTTGAAATCTCATATCAAGAAAATTGATTATTAAAACAACTAAAATAAAGGAATGAAATGATATTATAAAGGTCACCTACGATAATAAATATATGAATTCTATATTGAAAAACATGGATATGGAAGAAAAAATAACCATCATGTTTTGGTGATGATTGATATAAAAGATGGTCTAGGGAAATTTAATAATTTTAATTTTAATTTTGTATTTGTTAAATGATCATTGATCTCCCCAGAGGAAAAGTAAATGGAAAATGTTTTTGTTTTATGATACATTTCATAGAGTATTAGAATTAATTTACATCCTATAATATGATTATAAAGAAATTAACTTACTTGAAAATTATATTTTCAACGATTAATCAATATCATCCATGTTCTAATATTTTCATCTAAATAATGAGTATTCAAGATGAATCAACTTCTATAGAATCACATAACCAAAAAAATAATAACTATCTATTTATCCTATCCTGAATCATTAACTAAAACTAATCTGGTTAGGATAATATAAAGTAATTATACAATAATAATAAACCATTGGGTGATGGAAAACAACTTTTAATATTAAAAATTCTACTGTAATACCAAAAGTTCAACAAAAAAAGGTCAACAAATAAATTCCATTAAAATTCCTTAAAAATAATCTTAATTAATTTTAGAACTCAAAAACTAGATAAATTAGAATAAATAGTCTTCGAAAGATAAATTCAAAAATTTATCCCCAAATAACATTTATCAAACATATTCTCTCATATAAAAAAATAGTAATTTAATAATCACTAATTCTTACTAATTGGTTAATATTATCCATAAATAACCCAAACCTAATCAATTCCTCAAGTAAATCCAATATACATAAAAAATATATTTCAACTATTAATCCAAAAATAAAATCCTATATTATTCTATTTACCATAATCATATAATGTTCCTAAAACAGAGAACGTCTTCCAAAATAACATTTTTCATTTAATTCCCCAAAAATTTTATAATATCAAAGAGATCCCTATGATACATCATATGTTTTCAAAATCAACTTATAATGTCATTTAACTAAAAATAATGATGTTATACTATCTTGGGACATCAAGTAGTCTAGTGGTAGGAGATGCACTCTTGTCACCGTTCAGTTGTGGTTTTGATTCCCACAACATTTCTAAATGAAATTATTTTTTACCCTTCATTTTAGATTTCCATTTTTCAGATACTATATAATCATTATACTATTTCAAATATTTATTAAATACCTCAAATATAACCATAACATTTTTTAACCTTAATGTTTTTTTTCATGCCTGACATTTTGTATCCCAAAAACTAATAACCCATAAAGACCTCAAAAGTGCATATATATAAAAATACCATTGACCACGACGAAGGTTGATAGCATATTACAAAAAAAGAGATTTCACGACATTAAAATAATACTCATCTTCAATATTATAAACCCATGAATATATCCATAACTATTTAAAGACATATTAATCTCTATAGTTGTCTAGACCCTACTAGGATTCCATCTATAAGTCCACATCCATAAAAAGTATATAATATTGATTTAAGTTAGTAATGTGACTTTATTTCATATTGGGGATATTTCTAGGTATATTATTATTGAATTACTCCATAACTATTAAATAAAAACCAAAAAATTACAAAGTAGACACTTATAGTTACTATCGATTTTTTGTTAAAAAAATGACATTTAAAAATAAAAATGTTTTAGTTTCATGTTTATACATCATAAATTTTCATTGATTTAATCAATGACTATATTCTCTTTTAAATCGTATAAATAAATTTTCAAAAAAATTAGATGAGAAAAAAATGTCATTAATTGATATAAAATAAGGAATGAATCCATTACTCCATGAATATTTTAGAGACCTGAAAACATTTTCTCAAAATAATAATTTTCACAAATAAAACATAAAATCATAACATGCCTTTTGAAATTACAATGTTCATGAAAAAAATTTATTAATAATAAATCATAAAGGTAACTTGTGGAATCCATATTAAACATACATTGTATCCTTCACATCAACATACGGAGTAAGCTTAATGGTTACAATTGGAATTTCCTTCAAAGTATATTCCTTAAGAATCTTAATAAAAACCCATTTGGTTAACACTATCTCATTAACCGATGTATTGGGGATATATCATGGGCTCACTTACCCTCGGTATATCATCTAACCTTCTGAATAAAAAAACTATTCCCAGAAACTGTTAAATTATCAAAACACATAAAGCAAGAATAATGTAAAAATATATTTCCACATTGATATCACAAGATATAATTTCATGATATTTATATAATAAATCCATTATCAAAACCATTTTTAATATCAAAATACCTCAAAATGGAATATGGTGTTTTTTTAAAAAAAATCGTATTTTAGAGGAAATAAAACATCAAATTAATGGTCACAACAGTAGACAATTCACTGTCATCGTATACCTAAAAAAATTGTTTTCTCATTTAGTAAATTGCTTCACAAAAAATCATTCCCTTTAAAATACATTAATGGAAATTAAAAGTCATAGGGGTTTATTATACACTACATAAAAGAAGGTGGTTTATTTCCTCAAAACATGCCTTGATGAATAGATATTTAGAAAAAGTCCCTTACTGTGAGTCCCACTCATCATTTAAATAATTTATATTCTTCAATAATAATCTAAGTTTATTTTATAAATTCTTGATAACCCTACTAAATTTTATTATTATGTTTATAACAATTATTACCATGTTATACAAATTACATTTATATTTATGTTCATATTATACGGTTAGTTGATATTTAGTACATGATTTGTAAATGAACGTGGATGGATTTCAATAGTCCATGTGTCTATAAGTCCATCATCTCCAAAATTAAATTAATTAAATAAAAATCAGTTATATCAATCCATTATAATTTTCAAATCATTCCCTTAGTTTATGGTATTAAAATGGACAATGTTATAATCATTAAGATGGTAGGTCGTATGTACACATGATTTACATTTCCATTTTTAATTGATCATTTGAGAAATAATGTAATTATTATTTTATCTATATATAATTATCATAATATAATTAAAATCATAATAATAATATCGATATTCTTATATGTATCATATATGTGATTTGGTGAATAAAAATTATTCACATCGTGTTGTGGAGGTTATAGTTCACACATTTGTATGAACGCGATTATCATTTTTATGTTCATAGGACGTAAGAAGATAATGGAAATATTATTTTATTATTATTATTAATATGTCATGAATATAACCATTGAAAATTAATTCCAAAATTATGACCATTTTTCTGAGATGTTTATGGACAAATAATTATATCTGTTTGTGGAGGCGATACTTCACACGTACGCATGAACGATAAATTCCTCCCAATTTAATGGAATTGTAGATAGATTTATGTGATGAAATTTAATTAATAAAATCTAAATAAATTTATTATATTGGAGTTATTATTTCATCTTGGATGATGAATATTTTATGGTATTTAAGATGAAATATAATAGAAATACTAAAATAAAATCATTTCCTTTCTATTAGAAGATCTAATTTCATAACACATTATCACTGATAAAAACGGATTTATGCCCCATATATGGCCTAAAAAATTTGAAGGGATTATAATAATGGATTTTGGAGGATTTTGGCTGAATAAAAATATTTTTGAAGTATGAATAATTGTGGAGAATCCATGTCATTTTATTTGATAGGGGAGGGTTACACTGGAAATTATTAAATGTATAAAATTTATAATTCAATTATGATAAAAATTGATTCCAAAATAACTTATTTATAATATGTGATAATTTGGGTCAAATTATGAGAATCTAATTAAAATTATACACGTTTTTTTATCTTTTAATCCTCACCTTTTTGTGTTAACACTTATTTTATACTTCTTTATCTTATTGTGATATCATGTTATTTACATTTTATGAGTTAAAATAACTACCAATCATGCCAAACAACCAATGAAGGAGTCATTAATTATTCATTTAGTGTTATCTCAACTTTTTGGTTTAATAAATGATATTTATATGTTCTATAAAATTTAATAAATTATTTTATATTTTTAAAATACCAGATGTATCAATTTTGACAATATTCATTAGTTGAGTTTTAAGAAATAACATAACAACGATATAATTTCAATCCAACACCATAAATTCATAACCAAAATGTCAAATATGTCCATTAAATTTATCTATTGAATAAATTATTCCATATAATATTTAATTTATGATTTATAATATCAATTATTTGATTCTTTCATCAATTATAAAATTACTACATCATCATTGTGTCTGATTTAAATTTAATTATATAAGTTATAAAAATTTAAAATAAATGAGAATAATGTAGGTAGTATTAATGGATTTCTAAATACTATTTATAGTCGAAATAATTAACTGTAGAACTTCATATTAAAATAAATTACGTTTTTAAAAGAAAACATTAATAAAAATTACTATTAATTGAATATAATATTATAAACACATTAAAGGCATCCAATATGATCCATGTGGACCTAGAATCGACACAATTATGATAATTGTAGGAATTTAATAATAAAATTAAATTAGGACAACTGTTAGGGTTGTTAAATATTTTTATATTATTAATTTTACATTTAATTATCTGATTTACATTCAATTGTGGTAATAAATATTTTTGAAACATACAATTCAAAATGTCTATCTAAAAATGGAAATATTTATATAATATTCATATTATGGTTGAATATATGTAATCCATTTTTATAAATTCTAAATACATAACTTGCATTAATTCATTTAAAAATATTCCCACTTTATAAAAGAAAAAACATGTTTTTTAAAAGAAAAACCCATCTAAATATTGACATGAATTTATATTTAATTTCAATGAGGAATAATTTCCAATGACCAAAATTGGAATAAATTATAAAAAGTTAATATAATTATACATTATAACCAATTAAAAATAATATCTAGCAATATAAATAAATTATATGAAATGACAGTTTTGAATTAAAGTGACATATTGTTTACTATTCATTAAAACATGAACATTATGAGAAAAATACCAAAAATTCATCCAAAACATATTTATATGTCATTATTAAAAATAGGAATTTTATTTTCGATTTAGAATATATAAATGATACATATACTATATTTAAAAGTGGGTTTCCCTCAAATGGAGGTAAAACTGTATTTTTTTTAAAAAAAGTTATTTAATATGAGAAATTGAATTTATTCTTATATAATTTAGAGAATAAATATAAAGTTAATTTAGAACATATATTTAATATATTAATTGTATATTTTATTAATAAAATCAATCAGATGTGATTTTTCTATTTTATAAACTCATTTATTTTCACTTATATAGTTTTCAGTAAAACATTTACCCTTATTTTAAAAGGGGTTTATTTTCATTTAAAACTAGTTGTTAAAAAATAATTTATTACATACATTTGTAATCCATATTTTCATAAATAAATTAACATTGTTCATTCCATCAATTTTATGGGTTATGTTATAAGGTAACATCAAAATATTTTGTTTTATCTAAAGATCGATGTTGAAAAATATGTACACTATCGAACATGGTGTCTCTTAATTAAGAAATCAGGATGTTATAGATCATAATATCCTGTACATTTCTAAAATATATAAAATAATTATAATAGTTTTTCATAAAAAACAAATTTTATAAATACATATTCTTAAGAATAAAATACGAGTACCAAGAAATGTATTGATTATTTACTATGTGTTAATCAATACAATGTTGATGATTAAGAAATATCTATATTAAATAATGTAATAAATAATACAAACATATAAATATATAATTTAGTCGTATTTATATTATCATTGTTTACATGGGTTCGATGTTGTGTATCACATATAGTATCGAACACAATTTCCTCCTTAAAAATTCAGTGTGATTCAATCTTCCCATATTAAATATGTTTCATCTTATTATATTAAATTTTATCATAGAACAAAATGTTTTTATACATGAAATATTCATTTTTTAATACCCACATATAAAATAAGGTTAATAAAACCTATTCATGATAATAAGTAAATCGAAGTATGAAGACTATCATTATTACACATTAATCGATGATTTGATATATATAATTACCCATAATAAAATCCATATGATTGATAGGACTAGTATATTTTGGAATTATTTACATAGAATAACATCTTGAACATTGTATAAAATATTATTATTGAAATATTACTAAACATGCTGTTATTATTCCATCATAAGTAAAACATCATGGGATAACCTATAGATTTACATATGAAAGGGTTCAGATATAAATCTCATTAAGGGAATAAACATGTAATGACAATATGAATGTATAACTATTTATTAAATAGTAATATAAATGAGATGTAAATGGGGTGATAATCAAAGACATGAGAAAAAAGTCATGATATAACATGATAACATAATGGAAACATGGGAAATGTTGCAAAAACTACAAACATGGAATCATAAAAAAATGATAAGGAAAATTAAAATGAAAGAAAGAATGAATATTTCTTGATATTGATTTGGTTGAATCTATAATAACCACTATGGCATCTCCTGAGACTAAAACATTACCTTATAGATTGACATACTATATAATTCAGGGTTCAACCATGTTATTAACTTCATTCACATGCACTAGTGTGACACATAGATCAAAAAACATGGAATCAAATTTCATCACATTTTATTCCAAGATCTAGTGGTGAATAATTAATAATTATATGTTCAAAATAAAATAATAATAAGTTAATAATGGAGAAACCCCATGATAGGAAGTGGGTATGGGTATTCACAACCCAATCGTTTGAAATGATATATTTCTGTGAAAATTCAACAGCATAACGGTGGAATCTAAATGTTAATGGAGGGGATTAATGGGAATGATATCTTTCTATAATAATCAATAAATCATTTTTGAAATAATGTGGATATTAGAGCACATATCTAAAACATATGAAATGGAGATAATTATAATAATATATTTAATATGCTTGAATAAAGAAGACAAGGAGATGATCCTTTACAAAATTTAAAAATGATAAAAGGTGTACATAAAGGTTCATGGGAAGTATTTATAATAGTGAATGTGCAATGTCTCAGACCTGTCTGGTCCATTCATTTGCAAAAATTAGGTGTTTGAGGTGGTTGGGGAGTTTAAGGTGACATATCCCCAAAACATTTCCATATTTTATATTTCTGTGAATAGTTCCATCTATGAGAAGATCCAATGGTAGACCATTGTGAACAATGTAATTGGTAACCTTCTGTAAATAGTGAAATGGTGAGGTTTGAATGGTGCAGTTCCAACGATGACCATTTTCCTTTTCCAAATTTTGAGTTCATGAATAGTTTTTCGAGAATAGTGAGGTTCCATCGGTGACCTTTCTTCTTTTCCAAATTTTGAGATCATGAACAATGTTTCTAGAATGGTGGGGTTCCAAAGGTGAACTTTTTTCTTTGCCAAATTTTGAGTTCATGAACAGTGTTTCTAGAGTGGTGAGGTTCCAACGGTGAACATTTTCCATTTCCAAACATTGAGTTCAGGAACAATGTTTCCAGAATAGTAAGGGTCCAATGATGATATCTTTCATTTGCAAATTTTTGAGTTCACGAACATTGTTTCCAAAATGGTGAGGTTCCAATGGTGACGTTCAAGAAGAGTGTTTCCAGAATAGTGAGGTTCCAATGGTGATGTTCATGAACATTGTTTTCCCTTTGCCAAATTTCGAGTACATGAATAGTATTTCCAACATCCTACTATTTATCATCTTTAACATTTCCTTTGATGTAAAATGAATTTAATGACATGTTTTAAGGACTCAAAGGTTAATTGAAATGCCGTAACACCTATATTAATTTCACCAAAGGCTTGGAATGTTTTTACTTGGTCAAATCACATATTTTAATGTGATCCATGTTTAATGGAAATCTCAGTGTATCTTAAAACACTGCACTATTAAATCATTTAAAGGGATGAGATGTCATCCTCTTTAATTCTTCATCCTTGTTCTTAGGTGTGAGACGATGGAACCTCCCAGTCCTTGCTATAGGAGTTGTGCAATAAAACCTTCCTCCTAGTATATTTTCTACTATGTATTGATGAAACCAAGAAATATCGATCTCTTTTCAATATATGTTATTATATACATTCATTATTTTGTGATCATATATTTCTTTCTGCTTGACCTTTTTATTGAATTTTACCCACATCATCCAAACGGGCTTTTATTGGGTATTGGTCAATGTGGTGGTGTCTCTTCATCCTCGGGTGGATACAGTTGTCACAATGGAGGAGATCATAACCCGTTATGTAGATTATTATCGTATAAATAAAGTCAAGAACTATTTAGGGTAGGGGATTCGTAGCTCCCCTCTACTTTTGCATGAAATTGTATTGTTATCATGTTTTATCCCACTATATCACAATGAGATTTACTTAATAAATATTTGAATCAGATAAATAAATTTATATCGATCATTTGTTATTGCCACTTGTTATTATATATAGTGAGACATAAAATTTTGCATGATTATATTTTCATTCCAGATGAAAATTGGTAATGAACATAAATATGGAATTAATTTATAATCTCATGAATAGAGATAAATAGGAATGTAAATGAATCTGATTGATGTTGTTGTAATTATATGTTAATCAAATTTGTGTACTAATCTTGTTTAATTATATTTGATCACTAACTAGTTAGGATTCCCATATTTGGAACCTACGAATAATAAATTGGTCAATTCAAGATGGATTGAAAAACGGGTTGTTTGATAAAAATAATTCCTTGTATTGTTCTGAGTTACACTTATTTTCATGATCAAGGCTAAGAGAACAATTGATATGATGTTTTTTTCTTGCTTCTTGTGTTGTGATGTTATCCTGAATGGCTATTGTGATATGTGGGGGTAGGTAGGCCTATTGGCAGTTGTAGCCGATGAAACCTAGAGTGGCGAGATGCATCGGTTTATACATGTGGGTGTCAGAGAGGACACTATGGATGATGGAACGGGTTGGATGTGAGTATTTAGATGCTTGCTATTTCTTTGATTGGTGGTTTGCTTTACTTTTCCCACTACTTGAGGAAGCTGGTATTTCTTACCGTTCATCTGAAAGGGGAAAAGGCGCATTGGTTATTCCATGTGCTTCCGGTGTCTAGCTTCTAAATAAAGGATGGGTCTATGCTCTATCTATAGGAAGAAAAGACTCAACGGGTAGTTATATACTCACCAAGTTGAGACCCCTTGAATTCAGTATCATAGAAATTTTTTCTAGAATTCCTGGGAATATGGGAATGTAATGATGTAAATAAATAATTGGATAAATGATGTTAACCCATGGTGTTAGAGCTTACTAGAACGAAATGTTGAGGTTACAATTTTATAGGGACAGTGGATTTTGGGTGTGATGATAATGAAATTTGATGTCGAATTGTTAATTGTTAATTAAGGTTTAATGATTTAATTAATTTAAATTGGAAGTAATAAAATGGGAATGAAGTAAAGCAGTAAATTTTTTTAAATGATTGTGGGCTTATTGGATACCTAGTCATAGAAGTGGTAGTTGGTTTTCTGAGGGACGTTGGCAGTAGTTGAGTCTAAGACTAGGTTATTCCCATAGTGTGGTTGTGAGATATAGAATATTTTATACGTTATTTTTTCTATATGCTACTCTACCCTGTCAGTTAGGGCCATTAACATCCTTGGGATTCATATCCCTAGGGTGGAGTTTTCACCAATATTCTGGTGGGAGGATGGATGAATGACTTCCACCATTGGCCCTTCTCTTTTCTCATGGTTGTTACTTATGCTAGTTGTCACAATGTTCAGTTTTCCACATACATGTGTTTAGAGGGATGTAAGGGCATGTGGTTACTTACACACATAAATTCTGGATATAGTATCCTATGCACTAATATAGTTGTAACGTGTGATGGATGTGATGGCATGAGTATCCATACTCATTGTATGGTCTGTAATGGCTTGAGGTATAATACCCTACATATGATACGTGTTATATGAGTTGTGGTGGATCCTAGAAACTACTTCGTTAATTTCTTGCATGGACATGGTGGTTTTTTTGTATGAGGTGCATATTGTGGTGCTTCTCCAAGGTTCATGCGGGCAAACCTTTTTGGAGGGAGATGCTTAAGACGTGTGATGTTGGGGAAAATATGAAAACTAGTGGGGAAGTAGTAGTGGGTTACCTTTGACATTACATATTGTATTATATACTATTTTATGCATTACTTGGTGCATGTATCCCTGGTGAGGCTGGGAAAATAGTATACCTATTTAGGTAACGAGTTAGTTTCACTTGTTGTTCACTATGATTTAGCATGATTTTTTTACATTTGCACGAGAGGCTCTAAGAGGATCTGATTGAGTATACACATATACTCACCATATGTAAAAATAAACTATTATTTAGTTCACTTGGAGTAGGTTTGAGATCAAGCTGATTTCAACTATCTTGGGGTTACATGAGCAGTTTGGGGTTGTGGGTACTGATGTTTTAACATTATTTTGGGAACATGCAGTTATCCCCTTCCGGATGTATTAGTTTTTAATTACATTACATATGTGAACTTTGGTTTTCATTTATAATTCAGTCTGATTTAGAGTAGGTTGGTGTCTGTCTAATCTCACACTTTCTCTTGTGTTTTCTTAGTGGGGAATGCCTCCCACTTGTATGTCTACTATACACTCAGTGCTAGTCACCTACCCGAGGCCTGCTAGAGGCAGGACTTGGTGGTCATTATCTCCCTTCTCACATTGCTAAACTAGGAGGGGTACACCTTCTGAGGTTGGGGTCATGAATGAGTGGTATCAATGGTATGGATGTGAGATATAATGGAGTATGGTTTTTGGAATAGGTGAAGTTGCATGGGTTGGTAGGGAAAAAGTTTCATTCAAGATTATAAAGTGATGTTAACACTAGAGACTGGCTAAGAAATAACCGTTTAGGGACCCTTATGATCTGATTTTTTGACCTTTATGTTTACAAGGGCTATTCAACGTGGTTATACTAGATACAAGGTACAATCCTTGTAAAGGATCATGATTAATTCTTCTTTGTTCATGTGTTTGAATAGGTATACCTTGGGATAGGTTAACCTAAAATGAATAAAGAAAACAACTAATTAATTAATGTATAGTCTTCCATATTATTGGTTTAGGATCTCTAGTTGTTTGTTATTTTATAAGTATGGCTCCTAGTTGACGTCCTAATCATGATCACGTTGATGATGTATAGCTAGTCGTGTCATCAGATCATCGTAGGGTAAATGATGACGATGACGAAACATGGAGGAGGACACTCTGAGTGATTTAGTGCTGGAGTCTAAAGAAGTACACGAGCTCCATTTCAGATGTAGTCATGGAATACTGGTTGGAGGAGGTCGATATAGGATTCCATTTAATCCATGATCAGAAGGAGCATTGGGTGTCCTTGGTTGTGGCGATGTTGCGTGGAGCAGCGAGGCAGTGGTGCTTCTTATTCCTCAAGGATCTCGAGGAGTCAGCGATCTCATGGGAGGAGTTCTGAGACATGTTTATAGTCGAGTTTCATTATTAGAATCTAAAGGAGTCCATTAACCAGGATCTTCCTACCCTTCTATAGGGTATATCCTATGTGCGAGAGTTTCGAATCAGTTTTAGGAATCTTTTACTATATGATTCGGACCTGTTGCCAGATGAGGAGGCCTATGCGAGGCATTTCAAGTAAGATTTTAATCTAGAGATCCAACGCTAGGTCACCACAATTATGCTGAAGACATAACATGAGGTGCTGTAAAGGGAAGAGATCATCGAGAATACGTTGGACAAAACCAGATCATCACGAGAGGGGAGTAGTCATAATTCCTCACAAAGCTGAGATTTGGTCATTGGTTCCTGATTTTACGGGCATAAGAGTTTCCATTTGGTCAGGGTTAGGTCCTAGCCCTCAGCATATTGTTTCTCTGGGGGAAGCATCTCTCAGGCCTATACCAGGGGATCTAGAACTTGTTTTTCTTGTCGTGGTCGAGGTCATCAGCAGTGAGATTGTCTGACCTTTTAGAGCAGTTATCATGCAGCAGATGTTCCACTCCAGGTTCCTCAGTTGAGGAAGATCTAACAGATGAAGCAGTTGTAGTTTTCCCTAGCATTAGATCAATAGTGGGTTGAAGGGTGTAGGTAGAGGAAAACCTCTTGATGTTCTTCATCCTCAAATATCAGAGTGCATCCATCGTGGTGGTTGTCATCAGGGTTAGAGAGGTCGTGAAAGTGGTCGTGGTATGCTTCGTGCTTTAGTTATTCCAGTGCCTGACAAGCCATATGTCGTTCAAGGTACAAGATGATTATTTTATACCATTTTGAATGTCTTTTTTGATTCAGGGGTGACACACTCCTTCATATCACTGAACTCTATCTATGCTTTTGGAATTATGTTAGAGAGTCTTCCAGTGCCCTTGGTGTTGACTATGCTAGTTGGAGGTTGAGCAGACTTGATTGATGTATGTAGAGACTTGAGCTAGTGCTGGGGTAGCACCACTCTTGCGGAGTTTTCTTTATGAATACAAATATAACTATATAATTTCATCCTTGGCATGGATTTATTGTTTTCAGTGCAGGATAACATGGATTTGTTCAGGAAGAAGGTTGTTTTCCTTAATATGGCTGGAGAGTCAGTGGTGTTTGTTGGTGAACGAGATCCTTAGATGGGTCATAGATGTGATTCTTCCTTATTATCCATGATGGCAAAGATAATGTTGAGTTATTCAGTGTCCAACTGCTGGCCTTTCCTATGGTCATCTAAGAGTTCCCTGATGTCATTCCAAATTATGTTGTAGCATTACCCACCTCAACAAGAGATCAATTTTTTGATCGAGTTACAACTATGAGTGTCCCATATCTCTATGTATCCATATAGGATGGAACCATATGAGCTAAGAGAGCGATGTATGTAGATTGATGGTATGTTACAGTGTATTTTTGATCGGACGAGTGTGTCACTGTGGAGTGCACAAGATATTTTCAGGATGAAGGCTATCATAAGGCAGTAGTTTTGTCTTGATTATCATCAATTGAAAAAAATGACAATATGGAATTGCTAAACTCCTCCATGGATTGATGATTTATTATATCAATTTAATTTTTAAAGTGGGTTCCCAATAACCAATATGTGGTCACGATATCATCGTATGTGTGTGAATGATGAGGATATCCTGAAGACTACATTCTATTGTCGTCATGGGCATTACGTGTTCATTGTAATGTTGTTTGGCATTAAAAATACTCTAGTTGTGTCCATGGGATTGATGAACATTGTGCTCCATGAGATCATAGACATGTTCATTGTAGTTTTCATAGACAACATCCTTGTGTACTCCACGTCTGATGAAGTGAATGCATAGCATCTACATGCTATTTTGGGAGTTCTTCGTCATCATCAAGTGTTTGGAGAGTTGAAAAACTGTGAGTTTTTGGTTTGAGAAGTCTGTTTCATGGGGCATGCGGTCTCCCAGTAGGGATTAGCTATAGATATATCACAGATAGAATTTGTTGTTTCTTGGGGGGAATCCCCCAACACTGTTTTAGCAGTGCAATGTTTCCTTGGTCTCACATGCTACTACAGGAGGTTCGTTGCAGATTTCTCTTGAGTTGCGACTCCATTGACTATATTAACAAAGAAGGATTAGGAAATCATATTGACTGGTCAATGTTAGGCACCTTTCGAGTATCTAATGGAGAATTAAGTTAGTGCTATAGTTCTTCGCCTTCTGGCAGAGGGAGTTCAGTTTGATGTTTTCTATAATGCTTCACATCTGGGGTTAGACTATGTTTTGATGCTGCAGATATCAGTTGTTTCTTATGGGTCTTGGTAGTTACTTCCACTAGAATGTAACTATTCCACCAATTATTCATATTTGGAAGCTGTTGTGTTTTCTCTGAAGTTGTATAGATATTACCTCATTGGTGAGCACTTTGTGGTTTTCAATGATTATAAGTGCATGAGTCATATTTTCACCGAAAATGACATCAATTTATTAAATCATCGGTGGATGGAGTTCTTATTGGAATACAACATCAAAATATTGTATACACCTAGAAAGGGGATTTTTGTAGCCAATGCGCAGACTCAGAAGTCACATAGTGATATAGTGCATGAATCGGGTGACTCCTGGAGAGTAATGGAAGAACATTCAGCATTACATCATGATATGGGTGAAGTTGGTGGAAGAGGGTGACTTTTTCATTTGATTGTGTTGTCATCTCTGGTGCATAAGGTGGAAGAATCCCAGTTGGGGGATCTAGAGGAGGAGGTCTGGAGAGATCAAGTTGTTTGGGGCTAGGCCCCTAATGGTTTGTGTGAGGATGAACAACAGTGAGTGTTGTATCATTGAAGTATATTTATTCCTTTTATGATGTTGGAGAGAATTCATAGAGAGTTCAATAGTTCTCTTTTAGAGGTGCATCCTAGCGTGACAAAGTTGTACCGAGCCTTGAGAATCCAGTTTTGTTGGCCTGGGGTAAAGAGTGCAGTTACGATGTTTGTGTCTTGATGTTTCGTCTTATAGAAAGTGAATGTCGAACACCATGTTCCTAGTGGTCTGCTCTATCCATTAGATGTTTCTTAGTATAAGTGTGAGGGAATATCAATGGTCTTTATTACTGGTTTACATTGAGATCAGTGAGGACATGATGCTATTTGTGTTTTAGTGGATGGTTTATCAAAATCGTCACATATCACAACAATCATGGAGTCATTCTCAGTGGATGTTTTGTCGAGGTAGAATCTGGAGAAGGTGGTGAAACATCATGGATTCTCACGGACGACAATTTCTGATCAAGATCCTCTTTTTACCTCTATGGTGCGAAGAGGACTCCAACAAGCTTTTTGTTCTCAATGATGCCTTAATATTTCTTTTCATCCTCAAACATATGGATATATAGATAAAACCATCTAGTCTATGGAAGACATGTTACATATCTTGTGTCATGGATTTTGGAGTTTCGTGGATGAGGGGATTAACCTTGGTGGAGTTTTCATACTACAATAGTTTTCACCCATCCTTCTGTATGGGTCCACTTGAATCCTTTTATGTCTGACCTTTCCATTCACCATTGTGTGAGACTGGGGTCGGAGTGTCAACAATTCTCGGATATGAACTAGTACAGTATAAACAAGAGATAGTTCATGTGATTCGTGAGAGGGTGAAGAAAGTTCCAGTCTGTTAGAAATCATATGTCGATCAATCGTGTAAAGCCTTAGAGTACGGTGTTGGGGATTAC
Organism: Viscum album; assembly: GCA_963277665.1. Taxonomy (NCBI): domain Eukaryota; kingdom Viridiplantae; phylum Streptophyta; class Magnoliopsida; order Santalales; family Viscaceae; genus Viscum; species Viscum album. The sequence continues at coordinate 905,143,587 of OY728156.1, forward strand.
ATGTTTCTAAAGGTGAACCTCGTCGTGGGTAGTGAATGATTATTTATGAAAGTAAGAATTCTCCCCAGTTTTTTGGGCCTTTCAAGCTGTTAGCAAGTATTGGAGTTGTGGCATATCAAGTAGCACTTCCCCCGTAGATGAGTCAGATACATGATGTTTTCCATGTATCACAGCTCTTTTGTTATCTTCATGATGACTCTCATCTCATTGATGGAGGAGATATCGATGTTGATGATGATTTTACCATTGAGGAGTGACCTATGGAGATACAAGACCGCAACGAGAAGGTGGTGTGTGGGTGTTCTATCCCCTTTTTTAGTGTCTTGTGGTCACTCTGTGGCATGGAGGAGAGTACCTGGGAATTTGAGTCACAGATATGTACTCAGTAACCATAGTTTTTTGGTGGTTAACACTTTTCATGTATCGATGTACCCTTTGTGGTTATACAACATCCATATTAATAATATGGATTTCTTTTGTTTCTTCTTGTGGCTAGCTCTCTTTTAATAGGTATCACGATGGGGGGTGTTTTGGACCCCGTTTCGTTTTCCCTTTAGGTGAGTTTTAAATTCTTGAGGATGAGAATGTTTTGAGAGGTATCTAATGTAATGGCCCAAGCCTCTTTGGTCCATTCCTTTGCAAAAAGAAGTTCTATGTGGTGTTACAGGAGTTCTAGGTTACTTATCCCCAACACATTTCCATTTGTTACATTTCTGTGAAAAGTTCCATCGGTGAATAGTTCCAACACTAGACTGATGTAAACTGTTTCATCGGTATCATTTTATGAATAGTGCAATTGTGACGATCCAATGGTGAGGTTCCAGTGGTGCCCAGTTTCCTTTTCCATTTTATGAGTTCATTAACATTGTTTTTAAAATGTTGAGATTCCAACAGTGACCTTTTTCCTTTTCCAAATTTTGAGTTCATGAACAGTGTTTCTAGAATAGTGAGGTTCTGATGGTGACCTTATTCCTTTGAAAAATTTTGAGTTCATGAATAGTGATTCCAGAATAGTGTGGTTCTAATGGTTACCTTTTTTCCGATGCCAATTTGAGAGTTCGTGAATAGTGTTTTTATAATGGTGAGGTTCCAGTGGTGACCATTTTCCATTGCAAAATTTTGTGGTCTTGAACAATGTTTCTAGAATGGTGAGGTTCCAACGATGAGGTTCCAACAGTGATGTTCTTGAACAGTGTTTCCAGAATGGTGAGGTTCTAATGGTGAGGTTCATGAACATTTATTTTCCTTTTCCAAATTTTTATTTAATTAATAGTGTTTCAAACATCCAATATTTATCCCCTATAACATTTTCATTGACAAAAAAATGAATTTAACCCCTTCTTTTGTAGACTCTATGGAAGATTCAATGGTTTTGACTCCTATATTAATTTCTCCTAAGGCTTATGATATTTTTAAATGGTCAAACCACATGGTATAATGTCATTCTCTTAAAATAGAAAAACCCAGCATATCATAAACCACTAATCCATTAAATCATCTAAAGGGATGAGATATCTTCCTCCTTAGTTCTTCTTCAGTGTTATTGGGTGTGAGATGAACACAATCCCCCTTCCATTCCATAGGAGTTATGAAATAAAACATTCCTCTAAGGATTTTATATGCTTTATTTTGATGCAACCATGAAATATAAATCAGTCTTCGATATAAGGTATGAACAATATTCATTATTTTGGGTTCATCTTTTCCTTTCTCCATTCCCTTTTTATTGAATAATGCCCCCATGTTCCTAATGGGATTTTATTGGGTGTTGAACAATGTGGTGGTATCTCTACATCCTCGGGTGGATACAGTTGTCACTGGGGAGGTGATCATAACCATCTAATTCGTTTGTTCTCATATAAATAACCTCAATAACTGTATGAGGCAGGGGATTCATTGCTTCTCTCTTCATTTGTGTGAAATAGTATTGTTAGCATGTTTTATCCCACTGAATCATGATGGAATTGACATAATAAATATTTTAACCAGATAATTAAATGGATATCTATCATATGTTATTACATATTGTTTTTCTAGATATAGTGATATCAAATCATGTTTGTTTAGCTTTCATTATTTATGGAAATTGTTAAACAATGTAATACTGCAATTAATTGATAATTGCTTGCCTAAAGATAAAGATGAATGTAAATGAATCTGATTGATTTTTTTTCTAATTAGATGTTAATAAAAATTGTGAAGTAAGCATGATTAATTATTTGTGATAGCCTACGGGTTATGTTTCCCGTGTTTGGAACCTATGAATAATAAATTGATGAATACAAGATGGATTAATGAACTGGTTGTTCGATATAAGATAATAACTTGTAGGATTACGAGTTAATTTTATGTCTTCTTTAGGGGTTAAGATCCCAATTGATATGACGTTTTTTTTCTGCTTCTTGTGTTGTGATGTGAGATTAGATGGTTGTTGTGAAATTTGGTGGAAGACATTCCAATTGGTGGTAGTTGCAGATGACACCTTGAGTGGCGAGTAGCATCAGTTTATGCATGTGGGTGTTGGAGAGGACACCATAGATGATGGAATTGGTTCCATGTGAATGTTTGGAGATTTCTGTTTCTTTGATTATTTGTTTACCTTACATTCCCCATTGCTCTTGGAAACTGGTCTAGCTTACCCTTCTTCTAAAAGGGGGGGAAGATGCGCGGGGTAGGCCACTTTCTTTCAGTGTCTAGCTTCTCAAGGGAGGATGGGTATACACTCTTACTATTGGTGGAAAATACTCGATGGGTAGTTATCTACTCACCGTGTAGATCCCCCTTGATTTTACTAGCATAGAATATTTTTATAGAATTCCTGGGAAAATGGGAAATTAATTATGTAAATAATTAATTGAATAAATGAGGTTAGCCTATGGGTTTGGCGTTAGGTGGAATGAAATGTTGAGGTTACAGTTTTAAAGGAATAATGGACTTTGGGTGTGAGGCTAACAAAATTTAATTTGTAATTGTAAATGTTTATTTAATGAATAGGGGAACTGATAAAAAGGGATTAATGTATGGTAATAAATATCTTTAAATGGTTGTCTGCTAATAGGATACCTTGACATAGATGTGGAGGCTAGGAATCCGAGATATTTTAGCTGCAGTTGAGTATAAGACTATATTATGCACATTGTCTAGTTGTGAGATATAGTATATTCTGTAATTTTGTGTTTTTATATGCCACTCCACCCCATCAGTTTTGGAAACTAACACCCTGATGATTCTGAGCCCTGGGGGTATTTTCCACATCATTCTCGTGGGAAGATGGATGGTTTACTACCCCCTTGGGACCCACTCTCGTCTCATTGTAGTTACTTGTGCTGGTAGGCATAATGGTTAGTTTTCCCCATATATGTGTGTATTAAGTTGTATGGGTTTGTGGGTTTTCAACCACATATATTCTCGATATAGTTTCTTATGGACTATTATAGGTGTAACATGTATAGGCTATAATGGATTGAAGATCCTTACTTGGTGAATGGGCCGTAATGGATTGAGATATAATACCCGATGTATGATACATGCTATACGAGCTGTGGTGGCTCCCAGCAACTACTTTGTTACTTTCATTCATGGACATGCTGGTTTTGTTGTACAAGGTGCATATTGTGGTGATTTTCCCATGCGTTTGCGGGTAAGACTTTTTGGAGTGATAATCATAGGACGTGTGATGTTGGGGCAAAGAGTCAAACTAGTGGGGAAGTAGTAGTGGGGTAACCCTAATATTCCTTATTATATTATATACTCTTGTAGGCATTTATTGGTGAGAGTATCCATTTTGAGGCTGGGAACATAGTAAACTTGTTTAGGGGAAGAGTTAGTTTCACTTATTGTTAACTAGGCTTTATCATGTTTTCATTACATTTTCACGAGAGGCTCCGGGAGGATCCTATTGAGTATACTGTTATGCTCACCCTATGTATATATATACTGTTTTTCAGGTCACTTGGGTCAGGTTTTAGATCAAGCTTGTTTCTACTAGCTTGGGGTTGTAGGAGATGCTTGGGCTAGTGGTTGCTGCGATTTTTACATTCTTTTGTGTACTTACAGTTTTCCTCATCCAGTTGTAGTAGTTTTTTGGACATTACATATGTGCACTTGGGTTTTCATTTATATTTTAGTTTGAGATGGAGTTGATTGGTGTCTATATTATCTCTCTCATCTGTGTTTGTTCTCTTAGAGGTTAATGCCTCCCACATTTTTTACTATACACTCGGTGCTAGTCACCAAACCGGGGCCTACTAGATGCGGGACTCACGGGTTATTATCTCCCTTGTCACATTGTCGAACCATGAGGGGTACACCTAGTGGGGAGGGGGTTGTGATATAAAGGGTTATATTGTCCAACATAAATAAGATAAAATGTGATAAAGATTTATGAAAACATAACACAACATGAATAAACATAAATTAAGAGGCATAATTAAAATTAGGGCCCTTAATAAAAATAAGAAAGAAAGAACCCATAATAAATATTAGCATGGTAATGAATTATGTAAAGGATATAACTAGAGGGTGTACATTTTTCCCAATATTATAGAATAAATTAAAATTTATAAGGATCATTATAAATCCACTAAAACATAAAAAATTATGTTTCAAAAATCAAATTTCTAAGTAGGTTCATTAATGGAAAAGGGATGTTTCAAATCCCTTACATGAGAGGTAGATTTCAAATGATTTAGAGAAGCTTATTGAGTGTTTGGGGGGACCCTAGGACTGTTTTTAGAGGTTTGGTAAGATTAATGACATGCTACATGGTTTTTAGTGAATATGAGTAGAATAGTGGGATGTATTTTATTGGAAAATATTGGGGTGTTCTTTATTATTTTTCAATCATAGGTTTGAAGACTCTATATAATAAAATACTCCATTCCACAAACAAACACCCCATTTCTCACATGGTTTTTAAAAATAGATTTTGTTTTTTGTTATTTTATAATCCAAAGGGAATGACTTATTATAATATTACCCTTTTTGATGTGTCAGTGAGTCATTTCCTTGAAAAAATGATTTGGAACATAAAACTATAATATATGTTATGGAGCTATTATAATGAATTTATAAAAATAATTAAATAACCATAAAATAAAATTATATTGAGGGGGAATAAATTATTTTCTAGTATTTACCATTTATTGTAATTATTAAATCATTTTTGTTTCATTGGGATGATATAATTAACAACATATATTTTTACAATAAATATTATTTTCCTGAAAATTTGACTATCTTAGAGAAAAATAATAATTCATTCATTGGTTCATTTAAAGATTCAATTCAAAAAATAATATTAATTTTATACAATAATTTTCTAGATATATTTTTTACCACTTTTAAATTAAATATCATCATTTTTTATGAAATAATTTATTGATAACAAATAATTGTTTTTAATAACTTATAAAAATTACATTGAAAATTTTGTTTTTATTTATTATTTATGGAAATTAGTTAGTAATATTATTTTATTGTAATATAAATAATTTTTAAAATATGTTATTTCATAAAATGAATTTCTAAATTGAAAGTTATAATTATAAAATAATTCTATTTTTTATAGTATTAAAAAATAATTTCTATCAAACAAATTACATGATCATTTTTATGTAAAAAAATTAAAGAATAATTAAAATAATTATTTAATTAAAGATTAAATATAAATATTCATAATTTTATGGTTTATTTGTCTCTATTAAAGGTTAAATTAATTTTACCCTAGATTAAAATATTTTTCTTTTACTACAGTAATAATAGTTTACTAAAATTAGTATCATTATTGTCCAAAAACTATGATTATCATAATATGTAATATTAATTATGATTATTAAAAATATAGAATCAATGTAAATCAATTAAAATGTTTGAAAAAATTTAATAAATATAATGAAAATTCCAGTACAATGGAAATCAGTTTTCTAAAAAATTAATTTTTAAGGGAAATATGATTTTACATTAACTCTCTTTATAAAAATTATCATTATCAAAATTTAAATTAATAAATAAACATATTTAATAAAAAATGTTAACATCCTACAAGTTTCATATGTATATATATATATATCTCAAATTATATGGGATTATTTCCTGACCAAGCACTGAGACGACAAGTGATTTCGAAGCCTAGGGGTCCTAGAATGATCCATTGAAAAAATTTATGATTTAAATAGCGCACGTCAGTGGTTTTCCTGAAAATATTGAATAACTCTAAAATGGTTCCATGAATCAGAAAATCGAGGGCACCATTGTATTTAAGATGGATGGTTTTCCCTAGGTATGAATTATATTTAGTTGACAAAGACCTCCAGTGAGAAAACCCTAAAATTGAATAATTGTAAATAAAATTAATGAATAAAATTATATTATTTTTAGATACCTTAAAAAAATAGTGACTCATATAGAAAATCAGAGACCACTATTGAGCTCCTGAGGGTATATTTTCCTTTGGTAGATCCTAATATTGGAAGGTGCGAGACAATAGTGGAATGCAGTTTTTTGCCATAAATAAAATAATTGAATTATTTTATTTTATTTTAAAATCCATATACCACATAAACAGTATCTCAGATTTGAAATTTTATAGTACCGTTGTGCACGTAAGGTTTTTTTTTTACTTAAGCTGAGCATAACCATGACTGGCACGGGTCAGGGGAGAAAGTTATATTTTGACCTTTTTTAAGTTCATATAAAAAAATGTGAGAGTGCATTTTTTTAATTTCTATATCATTGCTCTCATAAAGAATCCAAGGAGATAATTGAACTCATAACATTGGGATTCACTTAGAATGGACCAATGTTCAACCAGTGAGGGTCGACTGGAAAACAAATTCGGATCTTTCGTATGAGATAAAATATAAATATAAATTCTATTTTATTATAATTTCCTCACCGTAGAGAAATCCGAGTAGCACTATGGTGTGGTGATGACCTGGAGAAACCACCCATTAATGAGGCCCTTTAAACAAAACATTACATAGATATTTTTTTCTAAATGAAATAGCATAATGACGCAAAGACACGGTGTAACTGAGATGCTACAACACATTTCTCTTTTAATTAGTCAACAAGTTAGGGAAACAATTGGAGGCCTGAGAATTTATTAGACAAATCTACAGTGAAGGATTTTTTCTCTAATGAATAATGACAGTGAATTGAATATTAGCGACAATGGATTGGATGAAGGATCTGGGACCAGAGGTCGACGAATTCCAATTACCTTGAATAGATCGACTCCAATGACAAGCCTTCTCTAGGTAGGGAATTATTATTTTTGTATTACAATATATTGTTCTTCTGGATAAAACAATATCACAGATCAACCAATGATCAAGTTGATATGTGGACTGTATGTTCATGAGGATGGGATGTTCAATCATGGGGATTTCAATTGTAGGGTAAATTCATTTTTTGGAATCCCAAAACCTCCCCTAGCTAATTATGTCTTGAGAATCTAATGCGGGGGCTTTGAGTTGACACGAACTAGGACCGAGCCCCACTTCCATGTTCATTCTTGTGCATTAATTGTGGATGAAGCTCCATGTTGATGGTAAAGTGTTTTTGAGACCTAATAAGGGAAGGTGGAAGCCCATAGAGTCCAAAGACATATACGACATGAAGACAAATCCACTAGTTCGGACCTGGTGGTTCGTGGAAGGTGATGATGCTACGCCACAATGGCATGCCGAGGAAGGTTGCAGCTAGCATGGTGCTCGACGGAGCAGTAGGAGTTGATGGTGCTTGAGCCAGTGGCTGACGGTGATGGAAGAATCATACGCCACGCATGCCATCTCTCTTCACTTCCACATGGTCTAGCGACCATGTTTGGGACACTGGACCAGCCGGCTTCTGCTGGACGTGATGTGTAGTAATAAAATGCCTTTTTGCATATGGGCTAGAGGGTACCTATCCGGTGGGTGGTCCCGACCGGGGTGCACCAGCTGGATAACAACATGGCATGGTCTTCATTTAGCAAGACCATTGGCTAGGATGACCCAGAACCGAACCAGGTTGGGTTGGGGTAGGGCGGTCGAATCAAAACTGGGGCAGGTGTGGGCCCCAGTCCGGGTTGGTCCGGTCGGTCCAATTGGTTTGGATTTTGTTCATATGCAACCATCCCCTGATTACTAAAACGTCAATATCATTCATATCTGGAATCCTATTAACGATTCATTTGCAACATTGGAACTCATACGACAAGTTGGTTATTTTGGAATACTCTTTAGAGGGTTTCATGGAATTTTAAATGTGATGTATGGATTGAGGAATGTTTTCTTCCATAAATGAGTGCACTATGTGTGGGAATATGGCGGCTGACTAAGACCCGAATACTACTGACAAGTGATCCTATGTGTATCTGCCACAAGTGACCTTATATGAATCATCTATGATATCCAAAGTGGGATGCATCACTATGGGACCAAGCATGCCCACAGTGGGGACGAAATCAATGTGACCAGTATACCCAAGGTACTCATCAAGGATGATTACCACAGAAGTTTAGGACAAGAGGGAAGTGGTCCTATGTGACCTAGCAGGACCATGTTGGGGAGAAATTCAGTGTGACGCAACATACCCACAACACTAATCAGGGATGAGTACCCCCACAACCAATGGTGTTTAGTGTTGCAAGTAATGGTATTTCTTTCTATCCTCTATATTATACCTTCTTGAGATGACAGTACAGTGTTTATACATTCTATTGTGATCATTCCATTATGGTTTGGGGTCCCCACTAGATATTGTATTACTCAACCATGCATGGGCTTCACTGGCACATGTCCTTTCCCATGCAGGTTATCATATGCTTCGACGGAGACCTTGGCATTCCATGTCCAGGTGGTGCTCAATGAGACGTGATGGAAAAATGCATCAATGAAGACCTTGGTTTTCTGAGAGTAGGTAGTGTATAGGGAGACATGATGTATGGGAGTACTTATATAGCTACAGGTATCTACCCTTTAACTAATCTTAAGGTGGGATCTCGAGTGGACATACGATAGAATTTTTACTTTCCTTTGTCGTTTTGGGCTTGTATTTTTACCCCTTTGTACTTTCAGTTTGTACTATACTCTCAGTAGTTGTCTCATTGAAAATTGTGTTTTAAATTGATTTTACTTTCCATTGTTTTAGATTTTTGTGTGTGAATAGGTTTAAAGTAAAATTCATTCCCTTGTTGGGATATGAATATTCGGTGATAGTCTCTAGCTTCTGGCCTACGGATGACGGGCATGGGGTAGTCACATCATGGGCCCTGGGGGATGGGGTTCAAAAATGTGGTATCAAAGGTGGTTGTTTATACCATAATAATGAAGAGTCTATTAAATATTGATTATGAAACAATGTTAAGTGTTTTGAGTTCTGCTTTTATGCTAGGGAGTCACCTGTTGGTGCGGCAGCTAATGTATCCATACACCGTGATCAAGAATCATGTTTTCTGACATGGTACACGAACACAGTAGAAGCATGAATCTTTGAATGTTTTATCATGATATTTTTTGGTGGATTCATATCCTCTCGTATAATAAATTATCCCCGGTTCATCTTGATTCACTATCAAGATACATTAACACAGACAACCAACCATGATTCTAGTCTGTGACCACGAGGATGGTCCACAATGTGATGATGCTTCGGTATAGGGATCCTATCCTGAGATATCACCATTGGGATGTGTCCCAGTGATACCACCACTTGTTTTTCAGTAGTTACTACAGGTGATACCGGTAGAGGATGCATGTAGGCCCAATTATTTACACAAGTTTCAGCAATAGAGACACCTTAAGTTCTAAGGTGAGCCTTCTCACAGGCAGCTACGGACTTGATTGAGGTGGTGACTGAGTTTTCTATCTTTTGAGGACACCATTAGATCCAGTGGTAGTTTTAGTAGTGATCCTTATACAAGGCTCAACAGGGCGATGAGAGGGTTTAGATTACTAATCTTATAATGAGGTAAAGTATTCATGGATAGATCATGAGAACCCCTCTCCATGAAGGATCATTTTCATAAATTCTAAGTGCAATGTGTGCCCAAGAGATTATGAAACATTGGCTGGTATACATGTTAATAGTTGAGTATTTTTCATGGCATATCGACTGTTCTAAGTACATTATTAATATGATTCGACCAATTCATTAAGACTCCGACTTCTGAGAGATATGGGTTTAAGGAAATCTGAGCTAGCAATATTAGTATGAACATTCCTACTTATTCTATGGGTACAAGATAGGACCTTTGGGGTTGAATGTTTTTTGGATGAGCAGTTAAACCCAATGGATGTCAGTAGTGGGAAAGCAAAAAACTGATGTTTGTCTCAATGAAAAGTATGAGTATGTGGATGTATTTTTAGAGGATATCCCAATACATCCTCCTCATAGATAGGTAGATTTATGTATTGATTTGTACCCTGAGATGACACAGTGGACTACAACAGAATATCAGATGACTCTCGTTGAGCTCTAGGAGCTGAGAGTATAGTTGGAGGACTTGTAGAGGAAGGGATTTGTTAGGTCCAGTGTTTCACCATGGTCATCCCCAATATTTTTTTCAAAGAAGGCAGACAGATTCTCTAGGCTATGTGTAAAGTAATAATTCCTGAACAAGGTGACCGTGAAGAACAACTATCCATTGCAGAAAATTTGTGAAATCATGATGTACTCAGTGTCAGAATAGGAGCACGCTACACACCATCAAATAGTCCCAAATACACTCTGAGATAACCAACCATATAATATGCTCTCGAAGAAGTAGTTCTAGATCCACGAATTCCACTTTCCATGACATGTAATCATGAAGTATGGATTTACAATGGATCTGGATAAAATAAAGGCAATGCATGCTGGGGTGCCACCTTGGAGGGTTACTGAGTTTCAGACTTTCTTAGGATTCACCAGATTATAGAGAAGGTTCATTTCCATCATTTGAGGAGTATAATAACCCATATAGAATTTTAAAAGGAAGGGATAATCCTTAATGATGATACAAAAGTGCCAATAAGGTTTTCTTGAGCTATGAAAGATACTGATGAGTGCCCCCATCTCGAGACTACAAGAAGAGGACATTTGGTATGTCGTATCCTATGATGCATTAGGGACCAGACTAGGTTTTGTCTTAGTGTAGGTGAATGTAGTGATCACTTATGGTTCAATGTAGTTGAGGAAGCATGAGAATAACTATAAGACCCATGAACTGGATCGAGGAGTAGAAGTATTTTCCTTGAATATGTGGTAGATCTTTGTGATGGGTGAGGGGTTTACAGTATACTCAAACTACAAATGCATTGGTTGTGTCATCTCATAGATGGTTCTTAACACGAAGAAGTGGTGATAGCTGGTTTTCCTCATGTGTAATGACTTAGAGATAGTCTATAGGATTGGGAAGGTGATTGTTGTAGCAAATAAACTCGGTAAGATAACTAGTTAGCTACTGTTTATTGATGAAATGGAGAATCTAGCTTCGATTAATATGTCATTCTTGGATGATGGTGGGGTAGTATACCTTTCTTCAATGACTGTCACTCCCCCGCTCTTATAGTGTGTTCGGAGAGAACAACATGTGGATGTTGACTGCGAGACCCAACACGATCAAATATCCTTAGGAAAGGCTCCTTATTAATTTAAGATAGTTGGGGATAACATCAGCCTTTTAAGACGATGCATAGTAGTACAAGTGGTGTGGAAAGAGGAGATTTTGGGGGAGATCAATAACTCCCCCTTGGTGGTACATCCTGGGGTGGTGATGATGTACTAGGATCTCCGTCAACAGTACTGGTGTCATGGGATGAAGAATGTGGTGGACGAGTTCGTTTAACGATGCCTCACATGTTAGCAGGTGATGGCTGATAATCAGGTTCTAGTAAGATTAACACAACCACATGAGGTAACAGACTGAAAGTGGTATTGTATCTTGATAGAATTCTAGATGGAATTACCATACAAGACCAAGGTACAAGATTCTATATGGGTGATCTTCGAATGACTCCCCATGTCAGCTCACAACACAGCCATATGAAATCAGGGATAAATAGAGGGATTTGGATGTCTCTATGTCCATGAGATAGTGTGGCTTCACGAGGTTCCCTTAATGATCATCTCCGAACGTGATGCTCGATTCACATATTTGATGTCCAAGGGATTAGAGGAAGGGTTTTGGACTCATCAACACTAGAGCATAGATTTACACCGATAGACTGATAGTAATAAAAAGAGGACCATATTGACCATGGAGTACATGCATCATTCCTGCCTCCTGGATTTTGGTCGTAGTTGGGAGGACGACCTACCACTGGTGGAGATTAAATACAATAGAATCATTCAATACCCCATTGGCATGGAATCATTCGAGTCATTGTACGGGGGCCTTGCAGATCATCCCCTTGCTCGACAGACCAAGGTGATCCATCACTCATGAGTCCAGAGTTGGTACAGACTACCATTGCTGAGGTGAAGATCAACCAGGAGTAGATGAGAACTTATTAGAGGAAGAAGAAATTTTATTTTATCATGATACGAAGGCCCTTGGAGTTCAATAAGGTAGGACATGTGTTACTTCAGGTATCACCCTTACAGGGGTTGCAATGATTTGGTCGGGGCAGCAACATATCGCCACAGTTTGTCAGACCATTCTTGATTATGAGCAGAGATGACGATGTGGCGTAAAGTCTAGCTCTTCCATGCACAAATGCACTATGAGAATGATTGTTTCCACCTATATCAACTGAGACAGTATGTTAATGATTCATCACACATAATCAACTGTGGAGAAAATGATATTTACAATTGGGAAATATCTGGGGAGATCCTAATAGAGATAGAGGTTTAATAGAAGTGGATCCATCATGGATGGTTGATTCCTATGGCTTACGTTATGTGGTAGTATCGGAATATGAGGGGAGAAATTTGTAGTGGAAGTATCATATATTTTCTCAGTACATACATTTTTTTGTTTATAATTATTTTGGATTATGTGGACATGAATCCATGAAGGTGGTGGTAATGTAATGTCTCAGATATTCAATGTTTTTTTATCTGGGATTATTTCGAGACCAAACACTGAGATGGTGTGTGATTCCCAGGCACAGAGTGCCTATAATGATCCATCAAAAAATGATAAAATTTAAATAGATAGTATGAGTGGTTTTTCTAAAAAATTGGAATAAATCATAAGTTGGTGCGAAGATATAAAATATGAGGGCATCGTTGTGTCAAGGATGACATTTTTACCCTAGGTGCAGCATAAGATTAGTCATTGTGAGCCTCCCGTGATAAAACCTGAAAATTGAATAAATGTAAATAAAATTATTAAATAAATTTATTTTAGTTATTCAAATCCTTATAACTCATAAGCTGTGACGTGCATTAGAAATACTAAACAACCCCGGATCTCGGGAGGGTACTCTTTCCTAATGCAGAGCCTAACATTAGCTGGTGCAGGACCACATTAGAATGTAGTTTCAAACATAAATTAAATAATAGAATAAAGTTATTTTTATTTAAAATTATTATAAATCCTATATAGTAACTTGGACTAGAAATTTGGGACTCCCATTGATCTCGTAAGGGCTTGTTTCCCTTATGTGGAGCTTAACCTCAATAGCCACAGCTCGAGGGTGAATGTTAGTTTTTGATCTTTTTTATGTTCATCTAAACAAAATGCAAGTGGTTTTTTCTATCATGTAAATTGTTTCCTAGATAAAAAATATGGGGTAACCATTGAACTCTTAACATTGAGATTGACCTAAAAAGTACATAAAATTGATAGGATAGGGTCTAACATAAAAGATAATTTTTATAACTTTTGGAATAGAAATAAAATAAATTTAAATGTAATTTTATTTTATTTTACTCTCCACAGAGCAGACCGAGAAAACTGGGGTGCAGCAACATGGTGGAGAAAACGACCATTAACGAGGCTATTTAACTAAAGAATAATAGAGATGTTTTTTTATTTATGAAGTAGTGTACCAATGTGACGACACAATGTGACATAAACACAACGACACATTTCTACCTTAATTCGATAAAGTGTTGGAGAAAACCATTGGAGGTCTGAGAAATTATATACATATTCTAAGAAGAATTATTTTCTCTAAAATCTAGAACTTCGAAAGATTAAAGAGTGGTTATAATGCCATTGAGGAAGGATCTAGGACCAGAGGTCTATGAATGTAAAAGAGATCGAATGGATCAACACCAATGGTGAACCTTTTCTAGGTACGGTTTTATTGTTTTTGGATTAAAATATCTCGTACTTCATTCTAAATAATGAACACAGATCAACCCATGAAAAAGGTAATCCATTGATCAAACGTTCTTGAAGGAGAAATGTTTGAACATGGGGGTTTGAATTGTAGGGTAAATTCAGTTGTTGGAATCACAAAACATCCCCTATTTATTCATTCTTGTAAACTCTAACACTGACAGTGTGGGATGACATGAAAATTACCTAACCCCCTCCTCCTTATGTTTTCTTGTTCATTATTCATGTTAAAACTTCAATGATGACGGAAAAGAGTTTTTGAGGCCATAAAAGGGATGGTGGAACCACATGGAAGCCGGAGGCGCATACAACACAAATAACGGACCACTAGAGGAGACCAAATGGTATGTAGTTGGTACTAATTGTGCTCTAGTGTCAGTAGCTACTGTGGGCATGTGGTGGAATTACACAATAGTTCACCAAGGAAGGACAGGATAGGATCAGGATGAGGTGGAGCTGCGGGAGCCACCGACACTCGGGCCGGTAGCTAGAAACGACAGACGAGGCCCCCTCGGACACGATGGTGCAGTGTCATGCACCGTATGGGCCACCACACATATCCGACATGTGGTCCAATAGCCATGTGTGAGACCCTAGGTCTGGCCAGCTTTGTTTGGTTGTGATGTGTAGGAACAAGAATACTTGTGGCAACCAAATTGTACTTGACCTGTCTGGCAGGAAGGACGAACAAGGGCGTACTAAATGGGTCGCAGTGCAGCTCAGGATGGATTTAGCCAGCCCGCTGGCTATGCTAGCCCAGACCCGAACTGGGTCAGGTCGGTTCAGTATAACCAAAATGAGGCATGTGGGGCCCTGGACGGGGTTGGTTGGGTGGGTCTGACCGGGTCGGACCAGACCCTTATGCAACCGAACCCAGATTATTTAAACGCTAATATCATTTAGACAGGGAGTCCTATTAACTAAATTTTTTTATAATTAGAACCCCTGAGATCTGGAAATTATTTTGGAATACTCTATGGAGTTTTTCATGGAAAATGAAATTGGACAAATGGCTTGAGGAGCAGTTTTTTCTTGGAATCAAGCGCAGTACATGCAGGATACTATAACTGACTGAGATATGATGACTATTGACATTAGACCTTGTGTGAATCTGGTAAATGTGACCCTTTGTGGATAAGAAACAATATGAAAATTAGTAAGCGACTCTGTGTGACTCCGAATACCCATGGTGGGGAGTGACTCTCTGTGACCCAATATACCAATGGTCCTAATCCGGAATATTACCACAACTATATAGGTCTAGTGGGAAGCAGCACTCTGTGACCCCACATAGCCACGGTGGGGAGTAGCTCTATGTGACCCAGTAAATCCACGGTACTAATTAGGGATGCGTACCACATTAGCCAAAGGTGTTCAGTGTTGTGACAAATGGTCATTCTTTATGTACTCTAGATTACACCAGTGTGAATTTACTGTATCATGTGTATACATTCATTTGTGGTCTTCCCAGTATAGTTTTGGAACCCTATTATGTATTGTGTTACTAACCAATGCATGGGATTCTTCGGCATATTTTTTTTGTTCCTGGAGGTGATAAGATGCTTTGACGAAGAGCGTGGGGGTTTGAGATCAGGTGGTGTATAATGAGACGGGACGGACGGACATTTCGACGGAGACCCTGGTGGTCCGAGACCAGGTGGTGCATTTTGAGACAAGTTGGACATGCATACATCTATGGCTATTACCAACTACCTTCACCCACCATTTATGTGGGGTATTGATCAGACAGATCATGAATTTTGTACATTCCTTTGCGGTTTTGGGATTTAATTCATTCCCATTTGTACTTTATGTTTGTATTCTACTCTCAATAGTTGAATCATTTAAATTTGTGGTTTACATTATATTTACATTACACTGTTTGAGATTTGTTCATGTGTACATGTTTTATGGAATATTTTATCCCTTTTTAGGATATGTGTATTTAGGGCAAGTTACAAGCTCTCGGCCTATAGAAGGTTGGGTTGGGGTTGCGACAGAATGGGCCCTAGGTGACAGGTCATGAAACAAATTTCATTAAATTCATTTCTCATTAAAGGTTATTTTAGTTAAATATAATTGGTAATCATTACTAATATGATAATAACATCTAGAAAAAAATGTTTTGATGCCTAAAAATAATTATATTGTAAACTTTTGTATAAAAATGATTTAAATGATAGTAAAATAATTAAAAATTACTATGAACTTGGTTTTTTACCTTAGAATTAAATTAAATTAATATTGGTACATTAAAAATTCTGAATTAATCAAAATAAAAAAATAACATAGAAACGTTATTTTTTAATATTAACTTAAAAAACTATACTTTCTAAATAATACCAAATTTTCACCATATATAAATTTTGAAAATATGATATCGAAAAATTGATTTCTTTTTATCAAGTACATTTTCTATATGTTCTATAAAATAATTATTATATGTTTTCATGAATATAATTTAAAGCCATTTTTGAATAATACATATTTTTAAGAAAATATGGACATTAAAACAAATATTAGATATTATTTTAAATGAATGAATAAAAACATTTTTAATGAGTAAGACATGTTTATAGATATCTCCTAAATTAGTTAATCCTACTCATATATTAAAATTTAATGGAATGGTTAAAGTGGACATATTTGAATAATCAATTCTTGTTAAGGTTTATTGTGGTGTGTTGCATATAGAATTGAAGATAATCTTATCTGTTAAAAACAAATAGAATTAATTAATTAACTAAATCATGAATTCCATATAGAATTTATAATGATCATATTAAATAATTATCCCATATAAAGGAATGGTTTTCATAAGGATTATATTTAAATTACATTCAAGAAAAATTGTTGGGGTCCCTAAATAAATATGGGAATCCATATATTTCATAAACACAGTCATTCAAGAGTGAATAGAAATCAACTCTATGTGTGTCATGTATATTTTATAGAATGAAAATTATTTTCTAACAAAATTTT
The DNA here is from genome assembly GCA_963277665.1 of Viscum album. Taxonomy (NCBI): domain Eukaryota; kingdom Viridiplantae; phylum Streptophyta; class Magnoliopsida; order Santalales; family Viscaceae; genus Viscum; species Viscum album. The sequence continues at coordinate 905,160,829 of OY728156.1, forward strand.
TTTCATTAAAGGATGAAAAAATATGTGTCCAATGAAATAAAGCTGGTTAATTCTGAAACTATTTTAATGAAATATTATGGTAATATCCATAATAAAAATAAACAGTGGTTGACAACCCAATGTAACGGGGCTGGGTTTGAGATTCTCTTTTCCTCAAATTATTCTTCATTTCATCAACATTATTTAAGACCCCATCCCCAAAAATTTTACCCATCGAGGGCCAACAATGTAAGAAAAGTTATTATGAACCCTGAGTCCCACCTCTAGTTGGCCTCAGGTTGGTGACTAGCACTAATGTTATAGAAACCAACAAATGAGAGACTTTACCCACTATGAGAACACATGAGAATTAGAGAGATAAGACATATAGTAACCAAATCTTACTCAAACTGCAATATAAAGGAAATCCCAACTACACATATGTAATTTCATAAAAGAACTACTACAATTAAAAGGGAAAAATTTATGTACCAAATGAAAGTAAATAGATAGTGACCATGAATCCTGAACCTCTCATGTGATCCCAAGCTAATAGAAAGCAGCCTGAACTCCAACCTTCTCCTAGTGACTTGAAAATAATTTTATTTATAATATTTACGGTGATTATAATAGTATACTCAGTATGATCCTCCCCATATCCTCTATTGATAAAGTGATGAAAACATTCTAAGGCACATAGAATTACATGTGAAACTAACTTATCACTTAAAAAATTATACTATGTTCCTAGACTCGCCACGGCTACTCTTACAATGTCTCACATAAAAGGTTATATATGATAACAAATAATATCAATCAAATCCCACTACCACTACCCCACTAGTTTTCAACATTGACTCAATGTCGCACATCCTTAGCATTTCTTTAAAAAAACATCCCTAAAGACACATGGTCAATGCCCCACAACCTGCACATCGGGAAACAAATAACCACCACATCCACATAACCAAAAGTAACCAGGTTGTTTTAGGGATCATCCATAGTCCACATAATGTGTCTCAAACATCATGAATTATATGTGAATCAACTATATCATATACACCGATATAATATACTCCTCCAATAATAGCTTGTACATGTTATACATATAGTATCACAATTGAAACTATATTTGGAATTATGTGTGTTAAATCACCACAAGCCATTATGGCCATCTAAAAAAATATATTGGGAAAAATAACCTCGATACATACCATCACTAGTAACTACAAAGAGAATAGAGTCGGGACAAAGGGGGTAGTAATCCATCCATCCTCCCACTAAGATGTTGGAAAAAACACCCCCACCACTGGGCTTAGAATCCCCAGGGTGTCAGTTTCTTTAACCAATAGAGTGGAGTATCATATAGAATCCCAAAAAGTATTGAATAAATAATATATCTCACAACCACACTATGGGAATAACCTAGTCTTAGAATCGAATGCTGATAGCATATCTCAGTCTCCCGACAGCCACTAATAATACTAGGAATCCTATATGCACAGAACCATTTAAAGATATAAATTATTGTGCATTATCCCTTTTTTCAGTTTCACATTACACTAATTAATTATTTAACTATTATCATTCCCACATTACATATCATTTTAATCCCCAAAAAAGTTCTATATCTTCTATACATAACCTATCCAATTGCATTGTTCCGTTAAATTGTAACCTCTGTATAGCATCCTATAGAGATCCAACCCCATGGGTTAACAACATTTATTTAACCATTTTTTACAGCATTATCACTTTTCCATATTTCCAAGTATTCTAGAAAAGCATTCTACATTTCCAAACACAGGGGATCAATATGATTAGTAGATGAACTACCCATTGATTCATTACCACGAATAGCTGCAGCACAAGCCCACCCATCCTCAAGAATCCAAAAACATAAAGATTATGAAAAAACCCACACTTCTTAAACTATGATAGAATGTGGGTATGCAATACCATATACCTCATGAAGTGGTATAATTAAAAGATATAATTAACATCATATTCAAAATTAACCACCTTAATATAAATCGGTATTCTTCGCTTCAACCTACTACATCATCCCTAGTGTCCTCCGCGACACTCACATGTATAAATCAATGAATCTCACCTGTCTAGGTGTCAACTAAAACCACCACTATTGGTCCTCCATGTCCCCACATACAACAACACATGTAGTAGGAAACAAACAACATAGAAATTAGTCTCTTAGCTCTAAACAAGGAATTCATCCTTCACTCAGAACAATCACTCAAATCTCTAAAGCATAATGTGCATTTCCCTTAATAGAAAAAGGATAAGTGAGAACCCATTAAGAATTTAATTTTATCTCACAACTAGTCCTTTACTAAAAATTGAATTAACTAATTCAATTAAAAAGGGACAACTACATTATTTTTATTTATCATCATTCACAACTACAACAAACAGATTCATTAAACACCCTTCTTTATCTTTAGCCATTTGAATTATAACTAATCATGGATTGAATTTCATTACCAATTTCTATTAAGAATGAAAATATAAAAAGGAAAATAACAGATATGAAACGATCAATAATGTGAAGAGGCAATAACATCACTAAGAAATTGATTCCAATTCTTTATTCTAGTTTAATTATATATTATTTCAATTTCATTGTTGAAAAATGTATAACAGTAAAAATTGTTCACAAATTTCTCACCGAAAACACTTTTCAGAAATGTCTTATCAAGGTAATTGTTCACAAAGGTCTCGCTGATGACACTGTTCACAAATATCTCCCTGACGACACTATTCAAAATGCCTCCCCAATGACAGTATTCACTATTGTCTCATTGATGACACAATTCACAAATGTATCACCGACGACACTATTCATATATGTTTCACTAATGAAACTATTTAAATAGGTATCACCAATGAAATTGTTTAGAAATTTCTCACTAGGAACACTATTCACAAATTTCTCACTGATGACCCTATTCAAAAATGTCACACTGGTGGAATTGTTCATAAATATATCACTGAAAACACATTTCCCAAATTTATCACATACAACACTACTCAAAAATGACTCATGGACGAAATTATTCACAAATATCTCACAGATGACTCTATTCATAAATAACACGTCAATGACACTGTTTATAAATGTCTCATCGATGACACTGTTAAAAAATGTCTCGCTAACGACATTATTCACCAATTTTTCACTGATAACACTATTCAAAAATCTACAAAAAATGTTTACGGAACATGAAACATTGTTCATAGATATGGAAATTAGGAAAATTGAATGAAATAATTATCCTTGACATCCCACAACACCTTAAACACCATATTTTGTCAATGGAATGGACTTGAGAGGTCCTAGACATTATATCCAATACCTCTACAGACATTCTCATCCCTGAGAATTCAAAATAAACCTATAGAGGAAACAAAAAAAATGGATCAGAACAACCACCTTTCGAGATACCTCTCGATTCGCTCACCACCAAATGAGAATAGCTACCTCTATAGAGGAACATATGTAATGCTACTAAACAACAAAAAGCATCTATAAAACACTCTCTTAGGGGAGATACATCTTAAAAGAGAGAAATCCACATGAATAAACAAGAGAAAGCCATCTCATAAATATAAATGGAGTACAACCAAAAAATAAACATTATAACATGAAAAGAGATAAACATCAAACAACATAGGGTATTAAGAACGTATATGAAACTCACAATCAAAGGTACTATCATCTACCCCACGGTGTCACCATAAGAGATGAACCAAGGGGATATCATGCCCGGATAGAACCTTCCCCTTATGGTTCTGGATATCTATTGGATACTTCTTGAAGGTCACATTATCGTTAAAATTGTCCTTTCCCTAATCTATGGCTTGAGTGTAATCATAATGTTAAATATAGAGATGTGATATGTCAAAAATATCATGTATCCTACTCATCTGTGGGGGAAGTTCTACTTGATACTCCATAGCTCCAACATGATCCAACACATTGAAAGGCCTAACAAATCAAGGAGAAAGCATACTCCCAACACCGACCCATCACTACCCATGATGGGATGTCACCTTCAAAAACATGTGATCCCCATCATTAAACTCCAATGGTCTCCTCCTATGATCGGCATAAGATTTATGATTTTACTTCACTACCTTAATCCTCTCACGAATTTCCTGAACCATCTCTATCGTATTCTATAATAGATTTGGACTGAGAATTTCTAACTCTTCGACCCATGCCAGCATAATTGAGAATAGAAAAGTCATCCATAAAAGGTTTCAAAATTCTCCATACTGATGGTGGAGTGAAAACAATTGTTTTCTGAAAACTCTACCACACATAGGTGACTCATCTAAAAACCTCCAGAATCCATGACATAAGAGTGCAACGTGTATTAATTAGTTTTTATGGTATGCTCTGTCTGATTCTCTATTTTGGGATGAAAAGTCCATCTATGGAATATTTGTGAACAAAAATAATATTGGAGTCTTTTCCACACCCTACTGAAAAAAATTTAGCCCAATAGAAAATGATCATCCTTGGGACCCTGTGGAATATCACCACCTCCTCTAGATATTTCCTCAACAAAACCTCTACTAAGCTCAAGTCAATTTTTTCTATGAAGTTGGATGATTTCAGAAAAATGATCCACAAATAACGATATATCTTCATATAGTCTGTGACATTGAGTTTATCTGATTAACAATTCAATCATGATGTCCTCCCACTTCTAATGTGGAACAAATAATGGTAGATGTAACATGTCAGGATCATTGTTATCAAACTTCATTATATGGCACACCAAACATCGAAACACAAACTCCATGATTTCATGATTCAACCAAGGAAACCAATACAAACTCTTCAATGATTAGTACATATTTTCAATTCCATGATGTACCGTTAAGGGATATCTATTTAACTCTTTGAGAAGAATATCATGAATGAATATAGGAATTGAATTTATTCCCTAAAACAACACCACTTGTCGTTTATCCTCAGACTAGTCATTATGGGTTTCACCACAAACAACATGGTCCATCCATACCTCCACCTCATGTTCCATCAACATGGAATCGTCCACCTAAATCTCAAGATATGAGTTGGTCATCATTTGAATATGACATCATATGCACCCAACTTCTCCCATGATGAGATGTAATACTGAATGTTCATTTGTTAATCTCCAAGGATCACGTGATTCATACACTATAAAACTTTTTGACTTCTTACTCAATGCTTTAGAAAAAATAATCCCCATAAAAAATTTATACGATATCTTGATGTCTTAATTCTATAAGAACATTGTCCACTGATGTTGTCTCATGTTCAAGTCATGCAGAGAGTTAACATACCTCATGAGTTTAGGATTGGTGAAGACAAAAATGTTTTTCCAATGATGTAATATCTCCAAAAAATTATATATAACATCATTGGTATGAACCAAAGATCAAGGGTGGAATAGTTATTCTCATAGAGAAGGAATTTTCAATGACCATTAGAAATGAATGTTCTATGTTGCATTAGAAAATATTCTAAACCCAGACGTGAAACATCACAAAATATCTTAAACTGAAATCCTTATGCGGGGATAAAAATAAATGGGGAACTGACCAAGATATCAATTAGATACTCTAATGATGCATGAAACTGACTATCCATACCATCACCTTATCCTTTCATTTTAACATTGTTATAGGAGTCGAAAATCGAGTGAAATCATCTATGAAACTCCTGTAATAGACTACAACACCTAAGAAACTTTGATCCTACACTAATAACATTGGGGAATCCCAAGGAAGAAATGCTTCTGTATTTTATGGATCCACATCTACTACCAACTAGTATACAACATGTCCTAAGAAACTGACAACCTGATCCCAAAACTCACACTTCATCAACTTCCAAAATAGCTGTTGTTAACAATGAGCTCCAAAAATGGCATGCAGATTCTCTGCATAATACTCCTCAGACATGGTGTACAAAAGGAAGTTGACACTCAAAAGAATTATAAACTTATCTAGGTACTCATGGAACATAACATTAATTATCCACAAAAACACATAAAAATCATTCTTCACACCGAATGACATAAAAATGAACTCGTAAATCCCAGACATATGCAGAATGTAGTCTTCGGAATCACTACATCCTCCACATTTATCTGATGATATCCTAGCTACAAATCGATCTTAGAGAACAAAATTTCACTCAACAGTTGTTTGAGAAAATCACTTATCGATGGAATATGATATAGGTTCTTCACTATCACATGTTTGAAGCGATGATAATTGACACACCACTGAAAATTTTCATCATCCCTCTTAAAGAAAAAAAATGGTGTGAACCACAGTGAAACACTCAACCCAAAAAAAACAACACTATAATATACCATTAATATGTATATGTTGTTCCAATAACTCATAAGGAACCATCAGATATGGAGACATTGAGATAGGAGACACACCGTACGTTATCTTGATCTCGAACTACATCTCTCATCGAAGGGGAAATTCTAAAACATCTTATTGAAATACATCATGTTATTCTTCTACGACCCAAGGAAAAACCTACTATAGAACCTCCATTGAATTTATCATCATCTTATCCATCATGTATAAAAAATAAAGAACACAATACATACCCATATAAGGGTATCACTCTCTATCAGACACTACTGAGTCTCCATTAACAACAATGAACACCACCTCCATTCTGAGGAAATTTATAATATCCTGCCCCAAATACAAGTAATCCATGCTGATGATGAAATAATATGGTAATACCCATTAACATAGGAAATATCCCCAAGATCCTTGTTTCCCCATCACTATCTCACAGTTTCCCCATACTTCACACAAGTCATCTCGACCTCCTACTGGAATAGTGAACCCCAAGGGAACAAAATGTCTATCTACCTCAAGTCCCATGTAATGGACCATTGTAAGAGTTATGAAGGATTATGTCCCTCTTTAATCAAACATGTAATAGACCTAATTAGAAAACAAGATAAAGGTACCTTGAATGACATTAGACTCACTCGGTGCTGGAAGCACTAAATAATGAAGCAGACCATGAACTACACCAGGACCTATTTGACACTACTGATGACCACTAACACATCATATCTTATCTCTATGATCATAGGGAGAATCGTCGGTCTATCCTATGCCTTCACCATTAACTCTCTACTAATCCAAAGCTGGTGCAACACCCTCCTACTACCTCGGCTAGAACTATATCAACAGAGGAACTCGAAGCAGAACACCTAGTCCACAATATATTATATGAAAGGTAAGGTTATTTCATTATTGATGACCTCAAACACCACTAGAAAAAAAATTATGGATCCCTTGGTATTCGATTTAGAGCATCTTCCCCTTGGTAAATGCGATATTGATGGTGGGGACATACCTCCATCTGAATAGAAACTATTTTCCCCTGAAAATAGGGAACCCCAAACCATTTACCTGCTTCATGAAAAATCCTAATTAATCCCCTGCCATGATGATCTAGTTTTGTCTAAATTCCTCTCAATGACCACAATAATAGATAGCTCCTCGATATACGTATTCAGGGGTCACCAAGCATTGGATATCTGGATGAAAATCATCCTCTAAATTCCTCACCCTAATCACTTCATGAGGAAATAGTTCTAAGGAATCTCATTTGAAGGTTATTGAAATGGATCCTGAAATCTCGTACAATGGATCTAACATGTCATAGGTGAAGTAACTTCTAGAAAATAGACACCATCATGGTTGAACATAGAAACTTGAATTTGAACTAGTCTCATAAATCATCCCTTGAGACTACAGACTCCTCATGAACCCTGAGGAATAAAACAATCAATGCCTCACTACCCCACACAACATTATCCCATCTAATTACACTTTGTGATCCTTCTCATCATCGATCAAACTAAATTCTATCTCATCCTCACCCATCCAGTTTTCTTGAAAGCATCTGAAATGGGGCCCTCATACTTCTGCAAATATTGGTGATGAAGATCTCAGAGTGTCCCCCTCCATGGGTCATCACCATCAACCTAGAATCTATAGTAATCAGATGGAAGAGTATGTTGAACATATTCTACATGTCTATGATGTGGATGTCGATCGAGAGCCATACCTGCAGAAGAAAAAATAGTTAGAGCTCATAAACATGGAATTGGAAGAATCAAAATTAGTTAAATAATTTTTTTAATTCATTCATTTAACAGAAACCCTTCCCATGGTCTACTTATTCAAATATAACTGACATTGTTTCGCATGAAACCTATGAAACCTCATATTTGGATAACAAAAAACTCCATAGTATCCATCATCCTTCCCCTAATAATACTCTGTCACGATCCCCTCCATTAAAATTATACCCATCATTTTCTAAAAATGGGATAAGTGAGTCGTTGACCCCTAAATCACAGCTTTAGTATGCCTCAGATGGGAGAATAGCACTGAGGTTATAGTAATCACAAAAATGGTTTTCATTTCCCTCTAAAAGAACACATTAAAAAGAGAGTTATAAGAAAAACTCCAACCAAATCCATCTCAAACTAAAATTTAAATTATATACCAATTAAAAATATATAATTTCATTCAAATACTGCTACAACTGAAAGATAAAACAGTAATAACAAAAAGAAAGTAAAATGACAGTGACCACAAAGCCTGAACAGCTCCTTGATCCAGAGGCTTTTAGTAACCAATGAGATCTTTGTCCTACCCCAAGTGACCAAAAAAAAATTAATATTTACATGGGGTCAGTATAATTGTATACTCAGTTGTATCCTCCCTTGAGCCTCTCATGAAAAAGTAATGAAATCGAAATAAAGCATACTGAACAACAAGTGAAACTAACTTTTCAACAAAATAGATATATTATTTTCTCAGCCTCACAAGTGATACTCTCGCTATATATCACATAGAAGAATATATACTATAGTATAGAATATCAATGGTACCTTACTACCACTTCCTAATGATTTGATGATTTTCTCCAACGTCATATGTCCTGAGCATCTCTCCCCCAAAAGGATATCCCAAAGACACATGGGAATAGCATGACAACCTACACCTTGTTCAATAGACCACCACCTCATACACATAACAAAAAGTAACCAGGTGGTTTCTAGGATCCACTATGACCCAAATAAAATGTTTCAAATGTTATGTATTATACTTCAAGCCACTACATTCCATACACCGAGTAAGAATCCTCAAGTAGTTATAGTATATTCATGTTATTCCTATAGTAGAACACCTGAAACTCTATTCAGAATATATGTGTGTGAAATAACAACATTACCTTACACCCCTCTACACATATATATGGTGAAAATTTACTTTTTGGCATACCAGTACAAGTAACAACTATGAGAAGAGAGAGGGGATAATATGGGTAGTCAGCGATCCATCCCCCCACCGTGATTTTGGGGAAAACACCCCCAGGCATCAGAATCCAAATGGTGTCAGTTTCTATAACTGACAAGACATAGTAACATGTAGAAACACAAAAAATATTGAGTATAATATATCTCACAACAACATTATGTTCATAACCTATTCATAAAATATACTCCAGCAAATGTCTCTCGAACTCCCTAGTGCCACTGCTAAGACTGAGTATCTGATAATCAGAAAACATTTACAGAGATTCATTAGATTAAATTATCCATTTTTATATGTTTCACATAACTGTACGTAATTATATAAGAATTAATTAATCATTATCATTTCCACATTACATTTCTTTATCATTACAACAATGTTGCCTAAACTTTAGGTTTAACCAAACAAATTTCGTAGTTCCTTTAAATTGTATCATCAACATTACTTCCTATAAATATATAACCCCATGGGTTAACATCATTTATTCCATCATTTATTTACATCATTTTCACTTTTCTATAATTATAGTAATTTTAGAAAATCATTCTATGATTCCAATCACAAGGAGAACAACACAGTGAGTATATGAAATACTCAGGGACTCTTTTCCACCAATAGCTAGACAATAGGCCCATCCATCATAGAGAGCTACAAAAGGAAAGTAGGTGCAATACGCCATACACATTCACCTATTTTGGAAAGAGGGTATACAGGACCATCTACATCACATTGTGGGGAAATTAATGTATATAATCAAAAATCTAATTTAACAACAACCACTTTGATATCCATGGGAAATTCCGACTTCAACTGTTCCATCATACTAGGTGTCCTCCTTGACACCCATATGCTTAAATAGATGCAACTCTCCAGTTCATTCATCAACTACTGCCACCACAACTCGACCTCAATGGCCCCACATACTATAACACAGGTATAAGGAAACAAACTATATAACAAATGGGCTCTTGGCCCTATACGAGGAATTTATTTTTCTCACACAAAAAGCACTCACATATCCAAAGCATAAAGGGAATGTTTTTTAAAATAAATAGGGTAACTCCAAACCGTTGATGGAATTATATTTATCTCACAACTGGACTAGTATTCAATATTGAATTAACTAATCAAATTAAACAAGCACAACTGCATCGATTTTATTTATCACTAATCACAAAAACAATAACAAATTGATTCATTAAACACACTTATTTTCTTTATCAAATTAATTTTTTATTAATCATGTAATTATTTTCATTACAAATTTCTTGTCATGAAAGACATGGTAAAAAAGAATAGAAAATATATCACATGATCTACCAAATACAGAGTCAATAACATTACTAATAAATTGATACCTATTTTTTAATGTAGTTTATGTATTTATTACGTCAATTTCATTTTTATGGAGTGGAAAAAACATGATAACAATATGAATTCATGAAAGGAATCGAGTATCCAAATATAACCCACATAAAATAGTTTCTAACATTATTTTACTGAGAATGGTATAATATAATGTGTCACGATCACCGCTCCTAGAACAACGACATCCACCTGAGGATGCTGCGACATAACCGCATCTACCAACACCGAATATAGGTCAATTGGAATGAAAGAGATCAAATTATATTTGATGGAATGGTAAATGGGATGTAAGAAATAAAATAACCATGAAAAACAAAGATATAACATACCTTATATCATATATGGATCAAAACATCCATGTTGTACCAATATAGTGGGTATGTAAGTAGCAGGAAAACTCCATAGAGAAGCAATACAAGGATAGAATAATCACACAACTACATAAGAACGATGGTTCTAGAGACCTCACAAAAAGATAAAGGAGAGGAAATAACAAGGAGGAATATATCTTGGCCCTTTTGAGAATCTAAATGGTTTAGTACTTTATATACTATTTTGATTTTCCATTAATGGAGGGTTGGGTCAAGACTCGCAATTTGATCGATTAAAGGCACCTCGATAGTTAGAAATATTAAGATTGGTGGTATGTGTTTTTAATCGATCTTATATATATAAAAATTTGTAAATTAATGCATTTAACATCAAAGAAAATTTCAAATGGGAAAAATTGTAGGAAATATGTAAAAGTGTCCAAAAAATATCACTGATGATACTATTCACAAATGTAATAGTGATTAAACTTTTCAAAAATGACTGACTCAAAAAACAATCCACAAATTTCTCGATGACATTATTCACAAATTTCTTACCAATGAAACTATTCACAACATTCCAACAAAGAACACTATTAAAAAATTTCTCACCAACAAAACTATTCAAAAATGAATCACCGACAACACTATTCATAAATGTTTCAGTAATTACATTTTTAAAAAATGTCCCATCAAAAAAAATATTCTTAGTTGGATATATGAAGACAATGTTCATAAATGTATCACCGAGGACATCGTTCACAAATGTCTAACTAATGACACGTTTCAAAAATGTCTCAGTGACGACATTGTTCAAAAATTTCTCACTAATGACAATGTTCACAGATGTCTCATTAATTAAACTATTAAAAATTTTAGTTCCAATGAAAATATTCACAAATGTCTCACTGAATGAACAATAAAAAAATGTCTCATTTATGACAATTTTTACACATGTCTCACTATTGATAGTGTTCACAAATGTCTCAACTACGACTTGTTCAAAAATATCTAACCAAAGACAATGTTAAAAAATGTTTCACTAACAATACTATTTATAAATTTCTCACCGACTAAACATTTTAAAAATTTCAAACCTAAAACAGTATTAAAAAATGTATCACTGAAGACATTGTTCTCAAATATCTCAGTGATGACATATTTCACAAATGTCTCACTGATGACTGTATTCATGGAACTGAAAACACTATTCATCAAATTGGAAACACTATCTACAAAATGGTAAATTTAGAATGTGTTAGAAATAAGTGACCATGACTTCCAAGAATTCCTCATACAATAGATTCTCATAATGGACTGTTCTAGAGAGGTCTGGTTCATTATAGTAATCCTCCTCTTCTACAATAGAAATTAGATTATGTAAAAATTTATACATAATATAATTACAATAATTTCTGTAAATATTTTTCAATTATAATCACTTTACCATATTTCATCATTTCTATTATAGGTGGGAAAACAAATTGATATCATGTTATAGTTAAAAATTTCATCTTTAGAATTGATTGAACTATCTGGTTTAATATAATTTCTGGAGTAGTATAATAAATTATAGAATATTTATATTATTATATTTATGTATTTATATATCCTTAATAATTTTTTATAACCAAACATAATACTGGTGATATTGAATTAATTAGATATCTCGGTATTGGTGGCTAATTGACCATTATTAGAAATGTTTTCCAATGAAGAATAATTTGATGTATAAAATATAAAGACATCAATTTTTTAAAATAATTATACAATAATTGATATAATATATACATAATAATTACTTAGTATTAGTATAGTTTTTTAAAGAGGTTAAATGAAAATAGAATTATGGTTGAAAATGATATTTGAGTTTATAAAAATATACTATTACATAATGTTACATTAGGTGTACAACACTATACATCCTTAACGAATGGGGTTCGAATACTTTAAAATATCTCTAAGGATTAGAAATTATTAGGAGATATGATCATGGTAGATATTGGTCTTTTTTATGTGAGGGAGGATTGTTTTTTAATAGTGACATATTGGGGTTATTTACACATGATGGGAGGTATATTTTTATAAAAAATAGTATATAAATTCTATATAAAAGAAAAATTATAATAGTGATATTTTTGAAATAATTTACCATTTATCAACATAAAATAGCATTTTAGGTCTTTAAGATAAATTAGTATTTGAATTTAGTTGTTTATTAAAAATTAAAGTGGAAAAAATGAAAAATTGTTTTTAAAGGAATACTTTATATTTTTGTGGAATGCAATAATTAGGATTTAAAATAAGTTATTTTTATTTTAATGATTGATTCATCAATGAAAATAATTTTTTGAGCCTTATGTTGTAGAACTGATTATATCTTTATTACATCATGAAGGATATAATTCAAGATATAGGTTCTATGGAAATATTTTATTTTTCACTTCACTAGAAAAATTTTGTATTTAAGAAAATTACTAAAAAGTAAGCCTAGGAAATTTTTGAGCGGATGAAAGAAAAAATTAATTTAATTTTTTCCCAATAAATTATTCTTATATACTATTTAATTTTTTATTTTTAAAATTATATATTTTTTTAAATAACATAAAATATAATTTATTAAAAATGTGATTCCATTTTATTTAAATTTTTTTAAACAGTATATTTATTATATATATATTATGAAATTTATATTTAAAAAACATTTTATTGATAAATATTATTTTTATCACATTTTATTACTTTGATGTATAATAATGAATCCAATGGTCAAGTTACAATTCCCAATGATTAGGTTAGTATACCAAATTGTCTTGTTACTATTATAACAATCACATAACTTTTTGTGTAGTCATTTTTCCTCTTATAAATATTATATCATTCTTTTAACCTCACTGAACTATATTTATATCATAGTCTAACAGTTTCATACTCTTGGAAGATTATTATTTTATTAATATTCAATTTCATTTATATAGAGTTGTTCATTGGAGTGATGATTATAGCTGATTGTGAAGATCCAATCATTCCTATTTTTTCCTTATGTTCTTTTTTTACCTCTCGTAGTATATTTAATTTTAGTTGGATTAATTTATTACTAATGATTATATATTACATAATGAATGAATGTTTTTATTGTTTCAACTATATAATTAATGTATGTAATACTATATATTATTAAATTATATAATATAAATAATATTTTATAAAATCTGGGTTGTTACAACCCACATATAGAATTATAATATGAATTTTTCAAGAAACAATATAAATGGAACCCAGATATGATACATGTAGTGAAAAGTCAATAATGAAGAAATTAAATTCGTAATAAAGATTAATACACCCATTAAAGTTTTCAAAGGAAAAAAATTATATTCCATAGTCAGTATTTGATACATTATCTCAATTATGAGGACAATATGTACTATGTGGACCATTTTCATAATCCATGGATTATCAAATAAAATTAGTAGAAAAAATATACTATAACATAAGATAAAGGAAGGGAATATATTATTATTACTACTTAGGTGGATCCTAAATATGTCGTTGTGAAAGATACACTAGTGATTAATTCATGGATAAGGAATATGATTTTTATATTATAGTCCTACACATTTTTATTATTGTTCATTTTTATTAGAAATCGTCAAAAACCACCTCATGATATGGATATTGGATTAACTAGAAAATAATTGGGGAAATGAATTTATCTAAAATTTATAACTCCCCCCTAGTAAATGTTTGTGGACTATAACATCAAGAAGATTTAATTTAACATACACTATTAGAGATTGATAGTATATTAGCCCAATAATTGACATCCTTAGATAAATATTACATCATTTTATGGTTGATTAAGATCAATAAATACAACTACAATAATCCTTAGATTATTTATAAATTTATGGATAAGGATGAATATATTTTGGAATAATTATCTCAACTATGGATATTTATTCCTTATAAGAAAGTGTGTCTAGATCAAAAGATTGATACAAAATAGGGAATTAATTATGAAAATTTCCTATTATGAATGATTATAATAATATATTCCCAAAATATTAATACATTCTTCTACTTACCTAATATATTGAGTTCTAAATTGAATTTATACCTATATCAATGCTAATATCTGATACACTCTTCTAAATGGACACCATTGGGTTTGAGAACATAAGAAGTAGATATAAGAGAAAGAGGATATGTATATTATAAAACTAAATGTTTCACCATGGGTTGTAGTGACCCAAATCATCCAGAAGAAGTATTAATTAATATTTCTATTCATTAATTATCAGTAACACGAATAAATCAAGATGGTTATGAAATATCCCATAACATGGATTGAGAACTTGTTTTATCTACTATGTTGGTCCAATTAATTATCTATGTTTGAAAATCAATCCTGATATCCAAATATTATTGTAATATGGGACTATATTTCAGGGACCTCAATTCATATAATGTATGGAAAATAAGAGTAAATAGTGATTTACTTTATAATCACCAATGATCCAAACATATCTATGTATATAATGAATATAATCTTTATAAAATAGTATGAAAAATTATTTGTTGTCTTTATTGATGATATTATTATATAATATATATGTGAATAGGATAATGAATACTTCTTTAATACCTGGATAATGATATTTAAAATGTATAAGCTATATGCAGTGTATATTAATTTTGAATTCTCTATAGAGGATGTATCATTCATAGGGAATGTTGTTGTTAGAAAAAATGGATAACTATTAAACCATATAAGGGAGTGTAAATTTTGGAGTGACCCAAAAGAATATCCATAATAGAGATCTATAGTTTAAATTGACTAGATAGGTATTATTGATGAATTTGGAGAAACATTATGATATTGTGAAAAAATTAAACTTGGATTCCTCATAAGATAATAGTGTTATATTAGATCAATGAATGTTATGAGAGATTTAACGAATTGCAAATGAGGATATTCATCAGACCAATACATTATCTAATAATATGTGGGATTATTTTCTTAGTATAGGATGACATTAAAAATAATGTATTATGAAATTTACAAATGGAAATGATAATGTTATAGATTATTCCACAAGGGAGTTAAAAGTGAATGAGTATAGATTCATGTCACGTCATCTTTAGATGGATGCATTGTTCAACTTGTTGAAAATTTGGTGGAATTATTTGAATGGGGAGATTGGAAAAATATATACATATAATGAGAGCTGCAAATATATATTCATACGAGATGAAATTTATATTTTTCATTGGTAATAATTAAATATAATCAAAGAATATGATTTATCAATTCAACACAATGTTGGGTAATCAAATTGTGTTTTTATGGACTTATATTGAAGTGCTAATAAACACTATCAACGATGATAATTGAGAATGATAAAATCATCTTCAATGAGAAATGTATTTACCAGTAGATTATAAATGAAATAATATCATCATTCCACTCCCATATGATGGATCTTCCATCACCTATAGGGATGATAAGAACTCTTTAAGATATTATTTTTGGAAATTCATAATAATTTGGATGTTATAATAATAGTGAAGTACATAGTATTCAAAATTTAAGATGGAGTTGTTGGAATTAGGTCATGAATATTTTTATTATATAGTATTGAGATATAGAAGGTGTTAATAAATTATGAACATAGATCAAACATCTCCATTCAACAAGGGATCATGAGGATATATTATGAATTTTGAAAAGCCAATTAGTCGGCAATACGAATATGGATACTAAAGAATATTAATAAAATATCATAGTATGCTTGTAGGTGATGTCTATAAGAGAAAATTCTAATAGGAGGATGATGTTATTGACAAAAAATATATGGAAATGTTAAAAATGATTTTGTAAAGAGTCAACGGTATTTGTATAAAATCTATAGTAAATTATTCTATATCAGTTATGATGGATTATTTTCAATTATTTATCACTTCATTTCATTTCGAGATGTCTTATCACACAATCAACATAGAATGATATACATAAAATAAATTATTCTGGTGGTATGAGACACCAATATTTACTGTATTCTATCAATATCCAAGTATTTCCTCATAGTTATGTAAAAGTAACCAACATACAATAATCACAATGTTTATCTTATTTACAAATTATCAACTATAAACAGATGGAAAATCTAACTTTATTCTCTAGACACTAGAAGATTTGTAGAGATTATGTTCAATAGAAATAAATAGAGTATATATTTTTTATTTTCTCCTAGTTTTGTTTTTATACAATTATTGTTTTGACTCACAAATCCATCGTCACTATATAGATCCCTTTATGGGAAGAGATGATTGAAACCTGCATGTTGGGATGATTTTGTCCAATGCAACAAACGTATCACTAAAAAATATTATGAGATGGTATAAACGATCATGATCATTCTTTAACATTTCTAGGATCTATAATTTCAAAATAAGTGGTATATTGAAAAACATTTATGAGGTATCATGTTTCAATTTAGATATGATATTTTCTTAAATAATACTACATATAAGATAATCAAGAGATTTTAAATAAGATAATATTATGAACTCAGTACATTAAAAAATTTAGATTCTTGGTTGTATCAAAGATATGTCATATCAATTATAAATCCAAACAACCATTTCTAAAGGTTGTGATTTATTCATTATATCGCTTATGTGAATGATATTCAATATCCATCACATGTAATAAATTCGTATGTGGTATAGCTGGACATTGATCTCTCATCTAAGGAGTATTGGTGGAAAAATTAGTTTATAGAGATATTGTTCTATACAATACGATAAGTCACATATAAAAATTCCTTTCAGGAATCCATATGATTGAAGAGGTTTCCTGAAATCTATTGTAAGACATGATTTAAAATTACCCTAACATATTTTAAACACAAATTTGAAGGTGAATTTTATAAATATGAGAAGAATATAATGACCCAAAATATTATCAATAGAATTTACCTTATTGTACTTTTTTATTATTTTGTAATATAATATAAGGAACCTTTATCAAATGATGAATCCAAAAAAATATAATATTAATTTGATTATTTTATTTTTATCGAAAAAAATTATATACAAATAGAAATTATATCATAGGTGATAAAATAAAAAATAAGACAACAAGAATATGAATATTTGTATCTTCATAATCCCTGATAATAATCTCACTCATGAAGAACACAATCAATGTTATGTATAGTATTTGTATTGCAATATGAATTTTAAAAACAAATATATATATATATATATATATATATTTGATAAATATTAATTGAATTAATAATGAATGGAATTCTAGGTACTTATAGAATATTATGAACCCTTATGACCATTACAAACCTGGATGTTCGATTTGTAATATGGACATTGGAATAGGACTCTAGATCTTAGTAATAGTAACCTTACAATTATAATAGTATCTTAAAACATGTGAATGTATAATAATATTTATCTATCTTATAAAATGGGAATATGATATATTTTTATGATGATATATTTTAATAGATGTTCTAAAAATGATAAAATATGTGTTAGTTTTTTTGGAAATCTTAAATGTTTTATTCGCATGTTTATAATAAATATAAATATTTTATGATATTTATTTTTCATAAAATGTGATATTATAATTATATTATTTATTATTATAATGATAGAAACTTTTACGAGACATTAAGTAATTTATCATTGAGTTATAAAATTAATGAGAATATTAATAATATTTATTTCAAATAAACGATAATACCTCATAAAAAGTAAATTTCCCATATTATTGAAATTATTTTATAAAAATGGAATCTATTTTTGAAATATAAACAAAAATAATGGGTATTTTTTAAAATAAATTATTTTTCATGGAATATTGAAATATGATAAAATATAGTATATAATAGTAAATGTTAAATAAATAATCAATTGATTCATGGATGATGTTATTACAATATAAAATGAACATAGATTCTTCATTTACAATATATTACCTTAAGGTTCATCATTATTGGTAATAATGTGGAAAACAATAAATATATTATTATAATATTCAAAGAGACCACTTTGCACCCCTTATATATTACACCTCTCACCGTTGTGTTTCCGTATTACTTCTAGTCTATTTAAAATAACAAAATTCCACAAAATTATCTTCCAAATACATTCACCCATATCCTATTAAAATAGGTATCATAAAAAATAAAAAAAATCATGTGATGTAAGTTTTTTTTATTGATATGAAATTCCTGATGATATATTAAAAAACTACCTATTTAAATTATTTTTTTCACCTAGCTACCCAACATATCTCTCATAAAAAACATAAAAAAAACTCCAACTTCAAATATAATATAATTTTATATTATAATTGTGATATTTATAATCCTTAATCTTCACTGATTCTATTATTAAGTAAACAATAAAAAATCACATTCTTCGAGTTCATGCAAATCATAGATGATGAGTTTTTTGTTTTTCATTACCACCTTCATAGAAGGTTAAAATTCATTTATAATGGTTAAAATGAAATAATTAATTTATTATTTATTATTGAACTTCTTAAAATTGACATATGGATATAATATTTAATAAAATTTAATTATATTGTGATGGTTGGAAAAGTTAAAAAAATAAACTAACTATATAAGATTTACATTATACAAAAAATCATCCATAGATCAGAAAAAATTAGGATATTGTGATCTATTTAAAATTTTTTAATGTCTTCAATTCCATTTAATTTCACTCATGTATTTGTAGTATAATTTTAAATGAACATCCATAATTATTCAAATGTGATGCGACATTCAAATCATTAAACAATTTTTTTCAAAATAGTAAATTTTTTCTTCATATATCAATGACATGATTGTAAAAAGCATCATCTAATATTATTATCATAATAATTTTAAAAAAAATTATAATTATATTATTGTTTAATTTAATTTGATTTGGATACATATTATGGGATGGTGTAGAATGTGTTTGGTGCATAGGGCTTGGGATCTATATGAAAATTATTTTTTATTTGGGTTATTAATATTCTCTGTCTAACCCACACTATCACTCCATTTTATGATAATTAATGCTTCTGAAATTTTATATATATTTATCTTACAAATTGTCATATATTATTGTCCTCTACATTGATGGGTTAAGACATGATATAATTTATTTTTAATATTTCATTAATTAAAACAATACACAAATAATAGATATTTTTCTATTTATTATTCTATTTTTATACCTCTAATATAATATATTTTTAATAATTAATTATTATTTTTAAATAAATTAATATTTTAGGTATAACCATTTGTGTTTACCATTTGGTTTCAAAGAAAATACCATAATTAACATTTCTCCAAATTTTTTAACAAATTCCTAAGAATACTATTTTGAATTTTCATTTCACCAAATTTTTGCAACAATTATCATTGGGTTTTTACAAAATAATTCCCACATGTTGATACCTATTATTATGTACATAAATATGAGGGACAAAATTAATCAATTCCATATTCTCTTTAGGAATTTTTTGAATTATCTATCTATTATAATTTGAGGAATGGTTGTTACAAAAATTTATTTTTATATGAAATTATTAGGATTATTCAATATTATTCATGTAAAACCCTGGACATTATTGAAATATTTTTTTATTATGAATTTAATCTCCTCAACAGATTCTAATACTAGAATCTTAAAGGATAAACTAATAATAATATATTACAACATTATATCATAGCTATTATTTTTTTATTATGAATAAGTCTATCTAAATTATGAAATGTATGTGATTTAAACATAAATTAATTTGGTTCCAAATGATTATGAATTTAAATTTTAATATAAAAGTAGGATTTCAAATTATATTTCTCATGAATAACAAATTTTATGTTTGCAATGTGTTTCTTTGTTAAAATATTAATTTAAACAATTTTGGAAAATGATTAGAATTATATATATATTATATTAATTAAAATTATTAAACATTAATCTAATAATTTTTTCTTGGAACATTGTAAGAATAAATTCAATTCCATGTTTTAAAAATATATTTTTCTACCAAAAAATTTTATCCCTATTTTCAAACTTATTATACCATTAATATTTTTGAATCGACAACAATGACATATATAGAAATATTATATTTTTATAAACAATCATTTAAAATTAATATTTGTGTAAATTTTGGGCTGTTTTTTGAAGACATTAATTTTTCGATGAGTATTAAAATCTTCTAATATTTTCTCAAAACACCCATTTCAATTAATGATATTGTAATGATCCATATTATTTTAAAATGAATCAAAAAAATAAACTAGTAGAACAATTTTATAAATAGTCAAAATTGATTCATTAGTATCCATTTTATGTTGAATTTTCCCACAAAAACATTGTGTACTTAAGAAAAAACATTCTTTGGAAAAAACTATTTTTCCACATTGCTGGGTTTAATATTAAATCAAATTCTCACACTTATATGAATCTAATTTAATAAAATGTTTTAGTTATTATTAATTGGAAAAATAAATATTATTATATATGTACATGGTAATAGTTATTCAATATGATTTTTAAAAACATTAAAATTAATGAAATTGGTTAAAGTCAAAAATGTTTTATTTGGGGTTTTTCCAAAAGATAAGGGTATGTATTCCAATGACATTTTATTATTCCAATTTCTTGGAACTATTTAGAAAATATCCTACAAAGAATAATATATTTTCATTTTAAATCATTCATAATTGGAATTAATTTACCATTTCCTAATCATTAAGTAAATTTCCAATTAATCATCATCTCCTACGTTTAAATAGATTCCTTATATCCACTCCTCAAAACAATTAGAGAGATTTTTGGATCGTCCATATCTTAAAAAAATACTGTTTTCTCAGAGGAAACTCTAGAGGGGGGTGAATTGAGTTCCTATTAAAAATTTCTGATTAAAATATTTCTTTTCAAAACCCCCAATGTAACAAAAAAGTTAAACTGTAGTGAATTTATAAATATTGTTTGTGTTCAATTAGTTTCTCAAATATTTATTATTTCTCAGATAACTTAATAAAATTATGATGTTAGCATTGGATTCTAACACACCAGCTAAAAAGAATTACAAAAACATTCAAGTTCATCTATCAGAGTTACATTACAGCAGATGTGAATTTTACAGTAATTAGCAGCGGAATATTGAAAATAGATTAAACTAAATTAAGATCAACAAGAGTTTTAACCAAGAGGTTCAATATCAACCTAAGACTTAGTCCTCTCCAAAAGTTTATATAAAACTTTGATCCATAACCTGGATCGGGGTTTACAACAGTACTCAGACTGTCTAGGTCTTTAGACCTCTACCAGAATTCTACGTGGGAATGTAGCAACACAAGCACACAGGTTGTACAGGTCCTCATACATATACCTCAGTTCAACATGGGATACAAAATAATATAAAGAGTTTGGTGTGAGGACATTAGTATCCTCCAGTTCAGTTTAGGAGTCAGTGTGTGTCAAAACAGACAAAAGCACACATTGATAGTAATATAATAAAAAATTAATCATAGAAGATCAATAATATGGAGATGTGAATAGAATGCTCTTGTGTGATGTCAATGCAGCTCAGAACTCCTTTGGATTGAATCAGATGAATCTTTTAGACCTTCTCTTGATGTTCTCTCGAAAATCAAGTGTTGTGGTTATGTTCCTTTACTTCCAGTATAGGTGTTCATCTTGAATGTGAGAGTATTCATTGTAGCACTTGAACTACCAATTTGAACTTCTATTCTTGATGTGTATGAGTGTTCATCAAGATCTTCGAGTTTTCTTCTAGTTCTTTGAGTATTATTCCTGGAATGAATGTGTATATCTTCTTGTATATATCTCGTATGTATCTTCTGTTCTTCCTTACGCACCTCTCTACTTATCCCATAGCTTGATATTTTCTTTATTCCTTGAGATTCAGTAATGGAAAAAATTACCTTTTACAGGTATGAGGTACGGTTCCATGACATGCCAACAACCGACATTATTTTATTTCAGTTTCATGGAATTAAGAAAATATCAGTGTCAGCATTATATTAATAACATTGACAAAGTGCATAGATTGAGTAATAGTGACGTTGGATTGAATATGTATATATGTATGTCTATTAGATGAAATAATACAATAGGGGGGTGAATTGTAGTTTTAAAAACCTTTGACTTTTAGCAACTAATAGATTAGTTTAAATGATCTTAAACTAATACGAATACAAACACCCCCAATTGTATTGAATATAAAAGGTATGATGTAATGTAATACTAATAAAATGTAAAACAATTGTATTCAAGATGAACACAATAATCAGAGTAATATAAATATGAATGATTCTACCTTAAAGCGTATAGAATAAATCAATACAATATGTAATAGAATAGATTTAATTGAGACAATTACAAATGAATAAGAGATAGAAATGGAAACAGAAACCATTTCCTTTCTAATACAATTAGCAGCGGAAATGTAAAATAATTACAATTCTTTTAACCCAAAGAGTAGGGTTATACTTTCACCTAGGATAAAAAGGTATGTCTCACCAACACCTTGGTGAGACCTCTTTTTGATGATCGGACTTTCTGTCTGCCTATCCCCGGCAGCACTCGATACGATGATCAGAACATCTATCTACCTATCCCCGGCAGCCCTCGATACAATGATCGGTCCGTCCTTCTGCCTATCCCCAATAGCCCTCGATTTTTTAGGTAATCAGCACCTCTGTATTTCAATTACTTTACAGGCCTCGATAAAATGATTGGGCGCACAAAGTAGAAGAGAGAAGTCACAACATCTCTCTCTAGAATCTTGATTGAAGAAAAGTATCACATTTGTTCCACAACATCTCATTCATTCTATATGTTGTTATCTCATCTTCAAATGACCTCCTATTTATAGGCCTCGGGTTCCAACAGTCACAACTCCTCCAACGGGCATATTTTTCTGAAAAACTCGGAGGAACTTGGACACCTGGCATCATAACGGTCATATTGAAACGGAAAGTACGACATCGTTTTGATTAGTTTGTAACTAACTCAACTACATCGTATTGGTTAAAACATGATATATATTGACGATAAGCAAATGTACGATTCATATGAAACAAGTGTTTTTGTCTAAGTACCAAAAAAAGTAATGAACATATGAATAGCAGAGTCAGTGCAATACATTTGATAGAGTCAGTACGATATGATTGACATTGACATTACGGTACAATTGACAGAGTCAGTATAGTACGATTGACAGAGTCAGTATGGTACAATTGACAGAGTCAGTACGGTACGATTGACAGAGTCAGTACGATATGATTGACAGAGTCAGTATGATACGATTAAAAAGACATTTGTGATTTCCAAAACAAAATATAGAAGTCAAAAGATAACATTTGACTCAAAAATCTCCCCCTTTTTGGAAATCACAACACATAATGAAAATATAACAAGAAATACTTATCTCCCTCTGAGTTATTGGAAACTCTTATGCATATGAATTTGAATACAACTAACTCCCCTATAGGTATGGACTTTCTTAAGGATTGTATTCGTAGATTTTCCGTAAGAGAGTTTTAAATCATTATTCCCCTTTATAAAACATTCTCCCACTTTGTAAACATTCTCCCCCTTTGTGATTTACAAAAATAAAGGGTTAATCATGAATTGTCTGAAGGAGTTAGAAAAAAAAACTAAAGACAATGGATAAAAGAAAATAATCATAAAAGTTATTGAAAAACAAAGACATATTTTAAAGAGAAACAAATACAAGTAATTTGTTTTCTCATTCTTTCTCCTTTTTTATAAAATCATGAAGAACCGCCTTCATCTTTTTAATCTCCTTCTTGTCTTCAGAAATTGATTCGCCCTGAGTTCTGTGAAGCTCTTATCGGTCTGCAAAAATCTAATCTTGATTCTTGATAGTCTCCTCCTGGACTCTGATTAATTCTTCATGGGTATCAATTCTATTTTGCAGATTCTTGTTATATTTGGATAACACATAATTTTGTTTCTTCAACAAAACCATTTCATCCTTGAAATATGAAAACTTCGAGAATTCAGATTGGAAAGAATTCATTCTCTCTTGCAAATCTTTCACTGAAGGAACATCGGCTCCTTGATAAGACAAAATATTCAATAATCATCAACTAAGGCCTCACTTGGACTTTTAGGTTCAAATTGGGAAAGAAAAGAAAGATGTTCTATTTCATTTCATAAGGAATTTCTAGTCCTTATAGGTTGATTTACATCACCAATGATGTTATCACTGGGATGATTCCTCAGAACCAATTGATTTCGGTTTTGTAAAACCTATTCATCAACATATGGTATAATATATTCCGTGGTAAAAGTTTTAGGAACACTTTCTTGAATATTTTCCTTATCAGAAGAATTTTTTATCAATGATCGATAATCAGTTTTTGAAAACACAACCGAGGATGTAGGATTGGGTTGGTTGAAAAAAATGGATTAGTTTCATCGAATTTTACATGTACTGTTTCCTCAACAATACAAATGTTTTTATTGAAAACTCTATAAGCCTTTGAAGTTTTAGAAAAGCCTAGAAATATTCCTTCATCATATTTTGGTGGAAATTTGTGTAGATTATCTTTTGTACTCAGAATGAATACTTTGCATCCAAAAACATTAAAGTTTGAGACTTTTGGTTTTCGGCCATTCAATAACTCATAAGTGGTTTTATTAAGAAATGGTCTAGTTAAAACACGATTTAAAGTATAATAGGCAGTACTAACAGCTTCAGCCCAAAATTGCTTAGCAATTGAGTATTCAATCAAAATGGTTCGAGTCATCTTCTAATGAATACGATTTCTTATTTCAAAAAAACCATTTTTCCGAGGAGTTCATGGAGCTGATAAATTATGAGTAATACATTTCTTACTATAAAAAGTATGAAAATATGATTTTTTAAATTCACCACCATGATCACTATGAATAGTTATCAATGGTAGGTTTTTCTGATTTTTAACTTGGGCTCTAAAAGTTTTGAAATAGGAAAAGGCTTCAGATTTCTTTGTGAGAAAGCAGACCCATGTATATCTAGTAAAGACATAAACTAAAACAAATACATAGTATTTTCCTCCAATGTTTCCAGATTGTGAAGGACCAAAAGATCCATATGCACTAGCTGTAATGCATTAGAGGTTGAAACTTCATTAATTGATTTAAATCTAGTTTTATGTTGCCTTCCAAATTGACAAGGTTCACAGACTTTTGAAGAATCATATCTAAGGTTCGATAGCCCCTTAACAAGTCTTTTCATTGAGAGTTTACTAAGGTTTCTCATATTACAGTGTCCTAGTCTCCTATTCCATAGCCATGATTGGTCTTCTATTGCACTTAAGCAGGGTATATTTTGGCTCCTAAGGTCTTCTAAGTTAATATTATAAACATTCTCTTCCATATGGGCAGATAGAATGAACTCATCCTTGGAATTTTGTACTAGACACTTATCATTTCTAAAATTCACAAGGTAACCTTCATCACATAATTGACTTATGCTGATGAGATTGTGCCTTAGACCTTTAACAAAAAAACATTTGAGATATGAACTTTTCCAGTAAAAATGATATTACCTATACCAACAATCATTCCTTGATCATTATCTCCGAAGGTAACTTTTCCACGTTTTGGTTTGATAATCTTTTCAAAGAGATCTTTTTTTCTAGTCATATACCGAGAACAACCACTATCCATGTACCAAATTTTCTTATTGGTACACTTCTCATTTTCCATAAAAAGAAACAATTAGTTTTTCAAAATCCAAACTTGTTTGGATCTAGAAGGGTTAGATAAAAGAATTTTAGGAATCCACATTTGTTTTGCATAATGAGCTTTATGAAATCCTAAATATTGAGTTTTGTTAAGAGTACAATCTCTTCTCCACTGTCCACCACATTGACACTTAGAACAGAAAGTGGTTTTTTGAGGAACAAAATAGTTATTGCTAAAAACAGGTTTGGAATAAGTATAACCAAGACCAAAACAATTTCTCAAAGTTCTAATTTGAGAATACATCCTGTCAAAGTTTTCTTTTCCATGAGTAATGTTTGTCAAACATTTCTTCAAGGATAAAATCTCTGACTTTAGTTTTAAAATCAATTTCTTATTTTCCAAAACATTTGTATTTGAACTAGAGTTGGGATCTAAAATATTTTTCTTTGAAATTACAGTTTCAAGATCCTTAGAATGTTTATCCTTGTCATATTTAACTTTCTCAAGGGTTTTTAAAATATATTCAAAATCATAAGTTTTCACATCAAGATATTTAGAATGATATGATACTTCTTTAGCCATGATTGAAATTCTAGAATTTGCTTTTTTCAAGTATCTTCTTGAGTTTAGAATATTCATTTTCAAGTAATTTAGAAAATCTAGAGACTTCTTCAAAAGAAGGTAATGTATAATCTTCTGATGATGAAGATTCATCATTTGAAGATTCATAAAATCTATTATCATTATAATTTGCATTCAACAAGACATTTGTAATAGCCTCAGCATTATGTACCTTATCCATGACACAATGATCTTCAATTGGTAATCTGGCTAAGAGTCTAATATTCCTCTGTCCTGATGTCTCATATTCTAAAGAATCATCAGAGGAATCACTACCACATGCACTCCACATATCATTTTCCTTCAAAACATTCTTTGTCTTATAAAACCTTTTCATGTTTATTTTAGAGTGTTTCTCCTTTCTATATTTCCTTTTCAGTAAAGGACAATCATGCCTCATATGTCCTGCTTTCTTACATTCATAACAACTTACCTCTGAATCTTTCTTATCCTTCCTATATTTCTTTTTGAATCTATATTGGAAATATTTCTTTCCCACAATCTTGTTCATCCTTCGAGCAAGATTGGCTAACTCATTTTTTGAATGATTACAATCACTTGAATCAGATATAACAACTTTCTTTGATTTAGACCTCATAAGCCTTTCAAGCGTTTTATCTTTAGATGCAAAGGCTACACTTCCATTCCTATTATTCTTCTTGTTGAAATCAGCATCTCTCTTCATTCTTGTCTCGTGCTGTAGAAGAGTTCTGAATAGTTCATCAAGAGTAATCTGGGAAACATTTCTATTTTCATGAATAACTGTCCTTTTTGACTCCCATTCATTTGGAATTATATCTATAATTTTATCGACTAGAGATTCATCATCAAGAGCTTTTTCTCCCATATATTGTAATCTGTTGACAATTGTCATAAACCTTTGTTGCACTTTACATACTGGCTCTCCATAAGGAAAAACAAACCCATGATACTCTGCTCGAAGCATTGCTCTCCTTGTTTCTATAACCATGGATGTACCAAAATGAGTGACTTCTAATTTCTTCCAAATACAATTGGCTGCTTCACATGAAGATATATGACTGTATATATTCCAGTTCATAGAGCATAATAAATTATTGTGTACCCTGTAATTCAGTTGATATTCTTGCTTCTCGTGGTTGGTGAAAGTACTGACTTCTTTGCCAGGAATTTTGTAACCTCCAGTAAGCATTATAAAGTTGTCTACATCAGTATTAATAACGAAAGTCTTCATACGATCTCTCCAATATTCATAGTCATTCCATCAAATATTGGTGGTCTAGAAGGATTCAGATTGTCTATTGACCCAATGTTCATTCATGCCATCTAATATAACAAAAACTTTTCCACTCCACATGTTAGTGTAGTAAGTATTTAAGATGGTAATATGAAAGAAATAAATCTAGTAATACAAATCAGTGGAAAACCACCTCTGATACCAATTTTTGGATCGTATATATAGATATGAATGTCTATTAGATGAAACAATACAAGAGGGGGGTGAATTTTAGGATTAAAAACCTTTGAGTTTTAGCAACTAAGAGATTAGTTTAAACGATCTTAAACTAATACAAATACAAACACCCACAATTGTATTGAATACAATTGGTATGATGTAATGTAATACTAGTAAAATGTAAAACAATTGTATTCATGATGAACACAATAATCAGAGTAATATAAAGATGAATGATTCTACCTTAAAGCGTATAGAATCAACCAATACAATATGTAATAGAATAGATGTAATTGAAACAATTTCAAATGTATAAGAGATAGAAAAGGAAACAGAAACAATTTCCTTTCTAATAAAATTAGCAGTAGAAATGTAAAAGAATTAAAATTATTTTAACCCAAACAGAAGGGTTATCATTTCACATAGGATAAAAAGGTCTCTCTCACAAACACCTTGGTGAGCCCTTGATACGATGATCGGACTGTCAGTCTGCTATCCCCGGCAGCCCTCGATACGACGATCGGAACGTCTGTCTGCCTATCCCCGGCAGCCCTCGATACGATGATCAGTCCGTCCGTCTGCCTATCCCTGGCAGCCCTCGATTTTGTAGGTAATCGGCACCTCTGTCTTTCAATTACTTGATAGCCCTTGATACGATGATCAGGCGCACAAACCAGAAGAGAGAAGTCACAACATCTCTCTCTAGAATCTTGATTGATGCAAAGTATCACAGTTGTTCCACAACATCTCATTCATTCTCTATGTTGTTATCTCATCTTCAAATGACCTCATATTTATAGGCCTCAGGTTCCAACGGTCACAACTCCTCCAACAGTCATATTTCTCGAAAAAACTCGAAGGGACATGGACACCTAGCATCATAACGGTCATATTGAAACATAAAGTACAACATCGATTTGATTAGTTTGTAAATAACTCAACAACATCGTATTGGTTAAAAAATGATATATATTGACGATAAGCAATGGTACGATATATATGAAACAAGTGTTTTTGTCTAAGTACCAAAACAAGTAATGAACATATGAATAGCAGAGTCAGTGCAATACATTTGATAGAGTCAGTACGATATGATTGACATAGTCAGTATGGTATGATTGACAGAGTCAGTACGGTACGAATGACGGAGTCAGTACGGTACGATTGACAGAGTCAGTACGTTCGAATGACAGAGTCAGTATGGTACGATTGACAGAGTCAGTACGATACGATTGACAGATTCAGTACGATACGATTAAAAAGACATTTGTGATTTCCGAAACAAAATATAGAAGTCAAAAGATAACATTTGAATCAACAAGTGACCGGTTAAGAGTCATATTCCATTAGTATCTCTCTATCGGTAGACTTGTAACAGTAGCTCTTATAGTAATATCTCATGTATCAGTAGCTCCATCTGTCAGTAAATCATCATTTCCATCAATGGATGTTATCATCAGTAGCAGTAGCTCTCTTTATCAGTATCTTCTTCATTTGGTCGATCCATTCTATCAGTAGCTTGTATCAGTGGACTTGTATCAGTGAACTTGTACATCAGTGACCCTGAATATCACTAGCCATAGACTATCGGTGGACTTTTCTAACAGTGAACTTGATTTTTGAGCTGGTCTGTATCAGTCATACATATAACTATCAGTTACATAAGAACATAAATGCATACAAAGTAAATGTTCTATTCATATTTGATCCAAATTGAATTAATATCATACATCATCATTTTTAAAAATAAATAATCATTGATTAATATATTCTATGGTTTTATATTATTATTTTGACATCCATACTAAGTGTAGAGCATGCTGGCATAGTTATGAACATAATTGTTATATAGATAATCATGATTTGGTATTTTCAGAACATATCTAATCATATTTGAGATTATCAAAATATATGAGTCCAAAAATCTCCCCCTTATTGATAATCACAAATTATGGCATTATAATCCAGAATAAACTTTAATTAATCAGAGTAAAGACATATAATAGAATTTATCAGTGTGTTTAGATGATAACACTAAAATGTATCAGTGCTCCTCAAATGTATCCGAGTTAATCTATGGACAATAATAAGTGTAAAAAGAAATGGATTATTTATTTTCCCAAAAGACACTTATTATAATATTCTATTCCTTAGTTTAATTTATCACCAGATTATAATTTTTCTACCCCTTTGTGATTAGAAAACAGAGAGAGAGAAAAAAAATGGTTCAAGGTATAATAGAAGAAGAGAGAAAATAGAGATTTACATTTTATATGACAAAGTTACATGAGATAGTACAAAATAAATACAATAAGTGAAATGATTCTAATCAAAATATCTAGCCTCATTCAATCAACCACTTGGATGTCCATTTGGATTTCCCTTTAGGATCAGAGGAAAAAGTTTGGCTAGGTTAAGATGCAGGCTTAGGTACTCCAGTAATTATCAATGTTGGTTCAGATACTAAAACACTGCCAGGTCTATAATGAGTACTCCTCTGTGTGATCATAGGAGTCAGGCTTCTGATTTCCTAATTAGGAGTCATTTGCGGGGTGGAACTAGAAGAACCAGTGGCAGGTAAGGCATGAGGCAGGATGATAGGTGTATTGTCCACATGCAGTAATGGAAGTAATAGATTTCTAAAATCCATAATGATACCTCCCCCTCTATCAATGGTAGAGATGAAATCATCCTTGTTCTCTTTAAACTATTCCAAAGCAGGAGTCAACTCCTTGAGCTTACTAACTTGTTCTTTTAAGGCACGAGTGACTAGGAGATGTTTCATATATTCTAAAAAAGAATGAAATGATTGATTAGTTTATTCTTAGTGTACACTCTCTGAAAATAATAATCAATTTTTTCTTTGGTTTCCTTCTGGGAAGAAGCAGAATCTCTTATATAATCTTGAATGATCTGTCTAATATCCCTTGTGCTAGTAATCACCTGAGAATCAGATGAGCTACTGCCACTAACCTGGCCCTGTTTTTCTTTCATCATAGATCTAAAATGTTCCACATCAATTGATACATATTATGCACCAAGATGTGCTATAGTAAAATATATTGTTTCTTTTAAAGAATGAGTCAAATTACTAATCAAATTTTTCACAGCAAAATCATGAGTACTGACATGTGTTTTTATGGTCTTCTTAAATTATTCAAACTAGTCCACAAACTATTTCACTACACTTAGAATGTAGTTGTTTTCAGTATCAACTTGACATTTAGAAATCATTAAGGTATCAAATGAAGAAACCGATTTCCTTAGAGAGTCAACAGCCTCTGATAAAATTTTAACTTGATTTGGAATTCTTTTACTTCATCTATCAATTCGGTCACATCATGTGAAAAAACACTTCTCAGAGAAGATACCAACGAAAATACCATCTTACTCAGCTCTTCCAAAAAAACAGGTTTTCAATTCAGATTTTAGTGCCTCGCGATCTATTTTTCTCACAATGTCTTCAGGCAGAGCTAGAGGATCTACTAGTTGAGCAGTAACTTCCTCGGAGAAAATATCACAAGACACAAGATGCCTTCTAATGGGTGTCTCATAATCATAATTCGGATAGTCTAGTTCTAATACAACAAATCCTGGATCTACAAATCAGTTTTCCAGTTCATAATTCATAGAAAATGATCATATCCTTATAGGTTTCTGCCCCTCAACCTGAGCTTCCATCATCATATCTGCAGTACCAGCAATTTCAGCCTCATTGGATACATCCTCTTCAGAAGATTCATCCAAAACCATATTGATATCCAAACCATGTGGCATTAGTTGGGCTGTATTAGAAATATGTATTGGTCTGTCCGCTTCAAGAACCTCATCAATATGTATAATAGAGCTATCAATCAGAGGAATGAGTCTCAAATTGGAACTTCCATTTTCAGATACTTTTTCTTCTTTGTCATCACAAATTCTAGAATCTAGAGTAGTATCATTATGATCTGGTCTAGACAGGTCTTCTTCATCCATAGAGGCTTCTTCAACAATGCTCTCTCCCATAACTTCTTCTTTTCTAGGTAGGTTCATAGGTGGACTTACAATTCCATATGATACCTTTTCAGCAGCTGGGCTTAGAGGAAAATCAGGATCCCCTCTATCTTCTATAGAGGTATCCTCCTAAGCATCATCATCACAATATTGAGGTTCCTCCTCATCAGTTCTTAGACCTGGATCTCTCCTATATCTAGGCCGATTTGGATGATCAATAGGGTTAAATTTATCATAAACTTTCTCATAATCACTGACGCATTTTCTTCTCCACGGGTTCCATTTAATCTTCATGTATTTTCAAAAAGTCTTTTCGATACAATAGTTTTCCTTCACAACTATAGTCTCAAATTCAGACCCAACTATTCCCTTTAATTTAATCAATAAAGAAATCAACATGGAAAGGATCAATGCATTTGTTTTTGATTTCGACCTAGTCATATCGTCCATTTGCTCCATTATCAGCCTACACCAATTTAATTTTGCTCCATGTCTTAGCAGATATAGCAAATAAATGTCCTCAAACCTTTTATTTGAAATGTCTTCTCTTCTTAGACATAAAAAATGCTTGAAAATCTTAAACAACAATCAGTTCTCACCTTGAATTTCTGTAGCAACATATTTTCTTTGTTTTCCATCACTAGTGAGATCTTCCAATGCAGTTTCATACTCAAATACATAACTCTCAGGGGGTTAAGACATTGAATAAAAATTGAAGATACCTTCATGGGGTACTCTTAGACAATCATCCCTTTCCACTGAGGATAATAGAACATCCCTTCCATTAAAAAATGTGAATACCTAATTCTCATTATCCAATTTTTCAAATTTTAGAAGCTCATTGAAATATTTAACCAACATAGGATAATACAGTCCTTTGTTATTTGAGAATCACTCATCCAATTCTTACTCATCAATCACTCTTATAATTAATGACATACTGGTCATCAACCATTCCACACATAGCTCACTCTCAACTACTAATCCCCTTTTTATGAGATATGTGTTTATTGGTTTCCTTACTTCACTGCCACCACTACATTCTCCTTTGGGTCTCTTGGAATTCGGATCGTCACCCTCTTCACAGATTTCCGGTCTCTTCACTCTTTCCATTCTGTGAATTGTGAGGCTTAGGGTTCGAGAGAAACTAATGTTTGGGAACTATGGTTTGAAGGTAAAAGGATCTTGGTGGATTTAAATGAGGTTAAGACTAATGTTTCATCATTTGGGAATCACAAAATAAATAAATGAATATAATTAAATATAATACAAAAAATAAAGATTCTGACGACCAAAAAAATGATGTTTAAAATAGAGCAAACAAGTGGTAACATATTCCTGTGAGGATTCTTAAATGTTAGGTCCACTGATAGTGTGGTTCTAACGGTGAGGTCCATTCCATTGAGGTATAATGGTGAGGTCCCGACAAGTGAGGTATAATGGTGTGGTCTATAGCAGTGAGGTATAACGGTGAGGTCCATATCAGGGAGGTATAACAGTGAGGTCCATATAAGTGAGGTATAACCGTGCGGTCCATACTAGTGAGGTTCTAACAATTTATCATACCAAACTCATGTCTGTAGTAATTTAACCTCTTAGAATTCAAAGGCTTCATGAATATATCAGCCCATTGGTTTTCATTACAAATGAATTAAATAGTGATATCAGCTTTTGGATAATGATCTCTCAAAAAGTGATGTCTTACAACAATGGGATTTGTCTTAGAGTGAGACACATGATTCTTGGAAATGTTTATTTCAGTAGTGTTATCATATTTTATAGATACATGACTAAATTGATATCCAAAGTACAATAGAGTGTGTTTCATCAACAGAATTTGTGCACAAAAACTACCACCAACTATGTACTCTACTTCAGCAGCAGACAATGAAACATAATTCTACCTTTCACTACACCATGATACTAAGGACTTACATAAAACATGACATGTTTTAGAAGTGCTCATCCTATCTAACATTCAACCAGAAATGTCAGCTTCTGAATAACTTATTAAATCAAATGATTGTCCTTTTGTATAAAATATTACTAAATTAGTGGTATGTTTATGATATTTGGAAATCCATTTAACAGCAAGCAAGTGTGACATGATTTTATTGGCTTGAAATCCTTCACACATACACACACTAAACATAATATATGCTCGAATAGCAGTAAGATAATGCAAACTCCCAATCATATCTCTCTAATTGGTTTTATCAAATAGTATTCTAGTTTCATCTGTATCAAATTTAAAAGTGGTACTCATAGTTGTATCACATTCTTTATTACTATACAAACCAAAACGTTTGAAAAGATCCATTTCATGTTTACTTTGATTTAAAATAATACAATTTTCAATTTGAAAGATTTGAAATCCAAGAAAATATTTGAGTTCTCCCATTAAACTCATTTCAAATTCGCATTGCACACTCTTGGAAAATACAAAATAAAAATAATTTTTAGAAAATCTGAAAATAATATCATCAACATAGATTTGAACTATCAAAACATATTTGGTAATCATTCTGAAAAAAATAGTTGGATGAGAAATCCCGTTAATAAAACATTTTGAAATATGATAATTACTAAGCCTATCATACCAAGATCGTGAAGCTTGTTTTAAACCATACGAATCATTAGAATTTTTAAAAAATCGATTTGGAAAATGAGGATTAGTAAATTCAGGTTGTAGTTCGACAAAAACATAATCAATTATGAAACCATTTAGAAAATAACTTTTAACATCCATTTGATATAACTTGAAATTCAAATGACCAGCATAAGCATGTAGAATCCTAAAAGATTCTTACCTAGTTATAGGTGAAAAGGTTTCCTAATAGTCTATTCCTTTTTCTTGACTATATCTTTATGAAACTAACCTATCTTTGATTCTAACAATATTTCTACAATCATCAACTTTACTCATAAAAACCCATTTTGTGCATATGGTCAAAGTGTCCTTAGGTATGTCTACCAATTTCCAGACATTGTTTCTTTCAAATTGATTTAATTTTTCTTGCATAGCCATTACCCAAAATTCATCATTGATGGAATCATTGAAATTTTTAGGTTCTAACTGTGAAATAAAAGCATGATGATCAACTTGATATCTTATAGAAGCCCTAGTCTGAGTTACTCTATCTAAATCTCCTACTACAGCATCTAAAGTATGGGTTTTAGGGGTTCTGGTTGGTCTAGTAAAGGTAGTGCTAGAAATTTTGGGTTCATTTATAAGTACAAGTTCAATATAAAAAGGTTCTAAAAAATTTCCAGAACTGGTTGTCTTAACAATAGGTTCACTATTTTTTTCATTAAGGTTTAGAATTGACATATCTTCTTTAAGATTTTCAAGAGGGGTCTTAGGTTCATGTTGATCAGCTTCATCAAATTTGATGTGTACATATTCTTCCACCCATTTGGTCCTATTATTAAATACTCTATAATCTTTTCTTTATATAGAATAACATAGAAATATTCCCTCTTCTCTTTTGGATGAAATCTTATCAAGATTTTATTGTGTATTGAGTATGATGTCTTTTCAACGAAAATATTAAAAGTACATAGCCTTAGGATTCCTTTTATTCAATAGCTTATAAGGGTTCCTTTTGAGAATTGGTCTAATCAGGACTCTATTTATAATATAAAAAGTTGTATTTACAAATTCACCGTAAATGTAATTAGGTAAATCATATTCTTTAAGCATAGTTCTTACAATTTCTTGAAGTGTTCGATTGCTTATTTCTACAAAACCATTCTGTTGAGGAGTTCTAAGGGAAATGGAGTTGTGAATCTATCTAGTATGTGGAAAATAAGTTTCAAACTCACGACCATGGTCACTTATCACGGTCTTAATCATATGTCCACATAGATTCTCTACAGACTTGGAGTATTTAATTAAATATGAACAAGCTTTACTTTTGTGATATTGAATGTAGACCCAAGTATATTTAGAAAATTCATCTAATAGAACATAGAAATAGTGCTTCCCATTTATGATAGAAACTATATATGGTTTAAATAAATCCATATGAACCTACTCATGATGTTGAAAATTTGAAACTTATTTATTTGATTTGAAAGAAACTTTATGTTTTTTTCCCTTATTACAGAGATTACAAACCTTATCTTTTGGGAATTCTAGTTTGGGCATGTCTCTATCTAAACCTTTCATAGTCAGTTTCTATATGTTAATTAACATTGTATTGTCCTAATCTTCTGTTCCATATCAAGGATTATTTATGAAAATAATTTAGACAAGTAACATTTGGTTTATCTAACGACTTAAAATCTAAAGCATATACATTTTCATTTCTTAATTCTTTAAATACGAAAACATTTTTTGAATTAATAACATTACATGAATCATTTTAAATTTTCACATTGAATCCATCATAACACAACTGAGAAATTCTTAACAGATTTAATTTTAATCAATCAATAAATAGTACATTAGAAATTAAAATTGAATCAATTTTTCCAATATGGCCTAAGCCAATGATTTTTCCATTTGAGTTATTCCCAAAGGTGACATATCCTCCATCAACATTGATTATGATTTGAAAGAATGAGTAGGGTCCTGTCATATGGCTTGAACATCCACTGTCCAAGTACCATATCTTCCTATAGGAACATTTCAAGAATGTTTCCTACAAAATAGATTTAGACAGAAGATAATTTTGGTACGCAGATTTTCTTGGGTCTAGAAAGGATAGCAAGTGAAACTTTAGGCACCCATATTTGTATAATGGGTATCATATAATTAATAGATTCAAAATATTTATATAAATAAACTTTTATTGTTCTATAATAATTTTAATATCTAGATGAAACATAAGAATTTATATATTTTCAACAAGTAGCATATTGTCCATATGATGATATAAATCTATTCTTAACAAACTATCTCTGTCCAGGTTGGT
The DNA here is from genome assembly GCA_963277665.1 of Viscum album. Classification (NCBI taxonomy): domain Eukaryota; kingdom Viridiplantae; phylum Streptophyta; class Magnoliopsida; order Santalales; family Viscaceae; genus Viscum; species Viscum album. The sequence continues at coordinate 905,198,619 of OY728156.1, forward strand.
ATCCTAAAACTGTAGTATACATTGGTGAAACTGGTCTTCGAAGAATCTGAGTTAGATTATTCTTTCAATTTTTGAAATTCACTAAGTCTATTCTACATTGCTCATCAAAAAATTTCTGTTTAGTATTCTCCTTTAATAGTTGATCATTCATTTCCTTTTCTATACTAAGATCATATTTAACAGTACTAGTCAAGCATACTATTTCATTAATGATTTGTACATATCTTACAGCTCATTACAAGTATCTTCTAAAACATTACAATATTCAAATAATTCAGAATTATACATATTATCATAATTATTTGATTCACTTTCATTCTGAGAATAATAATCATTGTGAATAGGGAAATGAAGTGGTACCTTCGACGTTTCAGTCATGAAACACATGTTGGCATGATTATTTTCTTCTGAACCAAACGATTCAGGTCCACTTGAGCTGTCTTCAGAAGCACTCCATGTATCTTTCATGGAATTCTTGTATTTATTATCCTTATAGTCATACCATTTATTAAATTTTAATTTTGGAAAGTTAGCTTTGACATGCACTTTTCTTTTGCACTCATAGAAAACTATTCCATTATCATTAGGAGTTTTCCTCCTGTCTTTATTCCAATTTTCTCATCGATCATAGTAACCCTTATAATCATATTTTGTAAAGAATTATTTCTTTCTATATAATTTTTTGAATCTCTCGGGTATCTAATCCATCACTTCATCACATTCTGAGCCATAATTTTCACTAGTTGAGCTTTCATCAGTTATCTGAACCTTCTCTGTGTCCTTGATATTTAAAGTAGTAGACTTGAATTCCACTAAATTATTCTTTGGTTCAAAAAAATACACTTTATTAACTTTTATCTTTTCTTCATACATCATCAAATTTCCCTTCAGCTCATTGATAGGTGATTTACAATGTCACATGATTCTCATATAGATACAGAGGTTCCTCTCCATCTATATGGTAGGATTTTTAGTATCCTCATGATTTTCTCTTTTGCAGGAATAACTTTTCCCAGTGAGCCCATTGAATTAAATATCTCAATAAATTTAAGATACATATCAGAAATGGATTCATCAGATTTTATTTTAAAATTATCATAATTAATAGTGTATATATTTTGTCTCATTTTCATAACATCAGTTTTTCCCTCATGGGAAATAGCCAAAGTATCCCAAATTTCATAATTAGTCTTACATGCAGATATCTGATTAAATTATTTATCTCATAAAGAACAATGCATGGAATTAATTGCTTTATAATTATTATTGTATGCAACTTTCGTAGGTTCATCCCAAGTAGTTCTAACATTTTCTGGAATCATATACTGAGACTCTATAGCAGTCCAGATGTCAAATCTCATACTTTCTAAATGGGTTTTCATTTTGATTTTCCATTGGGGATAATTGACACCATTAATGGAAGGCGGACTATTGGTAGCTACACCTTCTAATATGTTATCCAAAATAACCATGTTTTAAAAATATATATAAAGGAATGAAATTTAGAATTAACAAAAAAATTTGAGATCGTTAATATAAAACTAAAATCACAGTTGAAATCTATTCACAAATAGAGTGTTTTGAAAAATGTTTATCTACTAACTATAATACCAAATGTTGTCCGAGAGGATACTCAAGAGGGGATGAATTGAGTTCCTATTAAAAATTTCTGATTAAAATATTTCTATTAAAAACCCTGAAATTAATAAACAAGTTAAACTGTAGTGAATATATAAAGACTGTTAGTGTTAAATAATTTTCTAAAATATTGATTATTTATCAGTTAACTTAATCTAAAGATTAATTAATGTTTTGAAACTAACTTATTGGATAGCAATAATTACAAAAAATTTCTAGTTAAACTATCAGAGTTACTTTAAAATAGTTTTGAATTTTAGGGTAATTAGCAGCGGAATATTGAAAATAGGTTAAAGTAAAATAATATGTATATTAGTTTTAACCAAGAGGTTTAGTCTCAATTTGATACTTAGTCCTCTCAAATAGTTTATATATAATATTGACCTACACACTAGGTCAGGGTTTAAACCAGTACTCATACTGTCCAAGTCCTCAGACCTCTACTATAGTTCTACGTGGGAAAAAAACAACAACAGAACACATGCAGTCCATGTACTCAGACCTCTATCACTGTTTTTCATGGGATACAGAAAGATATAATGAATTTGGTGTGAGGAATTCAGTATCCTCTAGTTCAGATTATGATTCATTGTGTGTCCAAACAGACATAAGCCCACACTGCACGTAATGTAATAAAAAATTGATCACAACAGAGCAATAATACGGAGATGAGTTTCGAATGCTCATATGTGATGTCAACGCATCTATTGACACCTTTGGATTGATGCATATGAATATTTGAGTCCTTCTCTGGATGTTTTCTAGATAATAGAGTGTAATGGATCTGTTCCTTCACATTCATTACAGGTGTTCAACATGAACGTGAGAGTATTCATTGTATCACATGAACCTCCTCTTTGAACTTCTCTTCTTGGTGTGTATGATTTTTCGTCGTGTTCATCGAGTGTTATTCTAGTTCTTCGAGTGTTCTTCTCTACATGTACGTGTTTATCTTCTCGTATATGTCTTGTATGTATATTATGTTCTTCCTTACGTACCTCTATACCTGTCCAATTGCTTGATATTTATTTTATTCCTTCAGCTCTGGAAATGGAAATGATTACCTATTACAGGTACGAGGTACAGTTCCCTAACATGCCAACAACCCACATTAATTAATATCAATTGCATTGAATTTAGAAAATATGACCTTTAGCATTATATTAATAATATTAAAAAGGTATAGAGTTTGAGTAACAATGACTGGTTAATAGTAATCTTCCATTAGTGGCTCTCTGTCAGTAGACTTGTAATGGTAGATCTTGTAGTATTAGATTATGTATCAGTAGATCTATATGTCGGTATCTCTTTTTTTCCATCAGTAGTTGTTATCATGAGTAGTGGTGGCTCTCTCTATCAGTAGTTTCCTCTATCGGTAGCTCCATTTTATAGGTAGCTTGTATCAGTGGACTTGTATTGGTGAATTTTTATATCAGTGACCTTGTCTATCACTATACTTAGTCTGTCGGTGGACTTGTCTAATAGTGAACATGTATCCTTGAGTTATTCTGTATCAGTCAAACATATAACTATCAGTGACTTAAGAACATTAAGTTGTAAAAAGTAACTTTTTTTATGCATATTAGTTCCAGATTGAATTAATTTCATGCTTCAGCATTGTTAAACATAAAAAAGCATTGATTAATGTATTCCATGATATTATAGTATTATTTTGACATCAATAATAATCATAGAGCAAGAAGTCATAGTTATGAAACATAATTATTATATAGATAAGCAAGAATTGGGATTATCATAACATATCTAATAATATTTGTGATTATCAAATTGGGTGTGTCCAACAAATATTTTAATTACATCCCACCCTTGACCTATATTCCTTGTGTTTCAGAAAAACAACATAGGATGAAATAATGTATAATCACAATGAGGTTGTCTGAAAAAGAGTTAAAATTTTTAACGATGAAGATTCTTTTTATTTATTATTATACCTATTTCATATATTATTAAATTAATATATATAATTTTCTTCTGAATTATGATATTTTAATATTTTAGTGTAATACAATATTTCATTATCATCTTCTATCATATGGAAAACATGACCACCAATCATGTTTACATAGGACTACCACCTCACAAACCGATGTAATTCATTTTCCATAACTACCACTCATGACTATATATAATGATTTTTTTAGTATATATATATTATATATGATAAAATTATACATTTTTTATTTTAATATCAGATATACCATCTTCCTATAAATGAGTTGACATATGATAATTTTGTTATTGTGTACATGCGGACTACTGCCTCCATAGAGAGATGTGATTATTTTTTCATTTTATTTTTAAATATATTTTAATAAATATAAATTTAATATATATATATATATTATGAAAATTATTTTTTAACGGTGAAATATTATTTACCTCTTTTCATTTCATCAGTTAAAAATGGAAAAAACATTCTTGCATACGTATGGCCAACCCTCTCTATGATTGTTGTAATTCTTTTCATTGGATAAAAAAATTTAGATTAATTTAAATATGTTTATTTTTATTGTATGTGAAATTTATATATTTATTGAAAAACATCATATGATGTAACCATAATAAAAATACATGTAACAAACCAATCAAACTATAAATTAATCAAAAAAGAAGCAGTTGTCTCTAAGAAGCATGATTTTTTTTTAAATAATTTGAAATAAAAGGATGATAAAGGGTATAAGTAAATCATATGTGGTATTATATACATTATTATTATTCCCTAATATATTTATAATAAACATATATTTATTTTAGATGTGGTTCAAATGTCCATGAAATTTGTCGAGATATGTCGTATCGAATTTTTATCACACTCTTATTTTAATGAGACGCATTCCATATTCCCCAAACGTTTATTTTATGTTGTGTATTTACAGACTATGATAGTGTTTTATGATATTTATTAAGAAAAAAAAAGGATATAAACATGAATATATGGTTCTTATTTTCATGGGTCTTAGGATTCAAAAGTGACCATAATGGTAAGGGTACTATGTCATTGTATAATTTTATTGCGATTGTTTATGATTAGGATTCTAATGAAGAGCTTTCAAGATATAACTATAGAAAATATAATGAATTTATTTTGAGAAATTTATTTCATGAAAATATTTTCTATCCATTCATTTTCCATTATTTATGATAAATGAGATTAAATTTATTTTTCTAGGGAAAATGATATTTTGTATCAGTTCGATTGAAGAAAAACACTCTTCGATATCAAAATTTTTCTATACATATTATATAGAGTGTTTTTAGTACAATCCAATTATTTATTATGTAATTTTTTACAATTGATATATTTTTTAAAAAATGATTAAATTCAATCATCTTACTATTTTCCACATGAGTTATTTATTTATTTTTTTCCAACAATGTGAAAGGAATCATTGTTTTAACATTTAAAAAATGAATATAATTTCATGTACTCACTAACAAGAAAACAGTTGAAGAATTTGTTACTTAAATCCAATGTTATTTATAATTAAAATTTTATCTGCCATATGTGGGCGGTTTTTAGATCTATAATATGTTATTTCATAAATAATACAGTATTTTCCTATAACACAAATGCCAAAAATATATTATGTAAAAAAAATTAATTAAACAATAAAATAATTAATATATTTATTCATCTAAAAAAATTATATTTATATTGGATGAATAGTAAATTTGAAATTAAATGGCCCTAATTATAATAGAATTAAAATTATAAATTCATCTATGAAATTATTTTTTATATATAATCAAAATGTAGTATTTAGATATTATACATTATATATATAATTATTTATTAAAATATTTATAAATAAAAATCCATTAAATTTAAATTTAATATGAATAAATATAAGATCACTTCAATGTAAAAATCAATATTTTTCTAAAATAATGTTTTTATGAAAAATATTTTTAAGCCATAATTCATACACATTTTATTTAATTAAAAAATTAAATGATAAATTGTCACGACCCCCTCCCCAAAAAGTGTACCCCTCCTGGGCCGGAAATGTGAGAAGGGAGATAATGACCCCCGTGTCCCGCCTCCAGTAGGCCCCGGGTTGGCGACTAGAACCGAGGGTATAATACACACACAAATTGGAGGCATTACCCTCTAAGAGAACACATGCAGTAGAGAGAGATAGAATAGACTCCAATCAACTCCAACTCAGAACTGAAACATAAAAGGAAACCAAGTACATATATGAAATGTCATGCAAAAGTACTATAACTGAAAGGGAAAACTAAAAGTACCCAAAAGAAAGTAAAACGACAGCGACCACAAGCCCGAACAGCTCCTCCTCCAACCGCAAGCTAGTAGTAACCAGCTTGATCTCCAACCTCCTCTAAGTGACCTGAAAAACAGTTTATATGTACATAGGGTGAGTACAACAGTATACTCAGTAGGATCCTCCCCAAGACTCTCGTGAAAAAGTAAAGAAAGCATGCTAAAGCCCAGTGAACAACAATTGAAACTAACTCGTCACCTAAACAGATATAATATGTTCTCAACCTCACCATGGCTACTCTCACCATGTAACACATACAAGAATATAGCATATAATAAAGAATATCAAGGGTACCCCGCTACTACTTCCCCACTGGTTTTCCACTTTTCCCCAACGACATACGTCCTGTGCATCTCTCTCCAAAGGCTTTCCCGTATCAACATGGGTCAAGCTCCCCAATCTGCACCTCGTGCACCACAAAGGCATGCCCGCAGACACCTGGGCTATGCTCCACACAATCCTCACAACCAAATGTAACGAGGTTGTTTCCGGGAGCCACCACAGCTCGCATAACGTGTATCATACGTCGGGTATTATACCTCAAGCCATTACAGCCCATACACCGAGTAAGGATCCTCAAGCCATCACAGCCTATACACGTTACACCTATAGTAGTCCATAGGATACTATATCCAGAATATATATGTGTGAAATAACCACAAGCCATTACAGCCCTCTACACACATATATGGGTAAAACTAACCACTGTGCCTACCAGCACTAAGATCTACCAAGAGAAGAGAGCGGGGCCAAAGGGGGTAGTCAGCCATTCAACCTCCCATCAGAATGTTGGGGAAAAACACCCCCCCCCCCCCAGGGATCAGAATCCCCGGGGTGTCAGTTGTCCTTACCGACAGGGTGGAGTAGCGTATAGAAACACAAAAAGTACAGAATATATAAGTAACTCACATCCACACTATGGGCATTACCTAGTCTTAGATACAACTGAAGCTAACGTATCTCAGACTCCAGGCTGCTACTTCTAAGACTAGGTATCCTATAAGCACACAACCAATTGAAGAGCTTTATTAAATTACTCAATTCTCATTTATCAGTTCCACTGTACATTAATTAATTCTTTAAACATTAATTAAGAATGAATAATTCCACATTAAACTGAAATGGCATCACTTTAAAAAACAACTACTCCTTTTTATGATTCACATCACCTTTAAATTCCAGCATCTCCATCCCAGTGGATTTTCACCATTTAATCAAACATTCATTACAGAATTACTTTTCCACATTCCCAGGAATTCTAGAAAAACATCCTATGCTTCTAAACACAAAGGAGGCTCAACACAGTGAGTAGATATACTACCCTTCGAGTCTTTGCCGCCTATATAAAGAGCATAGACCCATCCTCCATCGAGAGGCTAAACACGGAAAGAACGTGGCATACCCCGCGTGTCTTCGCCTCCTTCGGAAAGAGGGTAAGCAAGACTAGCTGCCTTGAGCAGTGGGAAAAAGTAATGCAGATAAAAAACCAGACCAAACCACCAACATCAACCCATCACATTCATCTCATACCATCACACTTGGTGTCCTCTCCGACACCCATATGCATAAACCGATGCATCTCGCCACACTAGGCGTCATCCGCTGCCACAACCACAAGTCTCCATGCCTCCACATATCACAACAGCCATCCAGGATCACATCACAGCAGAAGCAGCAGGAAAACAAACATCACAAAATGGGTTCTCGGCCCTTTAACAAACAAGAGGGTAACTCAGAACCCTTTTTGAAATTCCCACATAATCTGTTCTCTAATCCATATTGAATTAACCGATTTGTTATTCGTATGCTCCAATCATGGATACCTAATCAGTAAGCTATCACAATTAAATAACCAAGCTTACTTCCCTAATTTGATTATCCTCAAATTAGAACAACTACAACAATGACAATAACCAGATTAATTTACATGCCTCTTTATCTTTAGCCAATTAATCAACAATTAATTCTGGATTTACGTTCATTATCAATTTCAATCATGAACGAAAAATAAGTCAAAGAAAACATAGATATCACTATATCTAGGAAAACATGAGGCAACCCGTTATCACGGTATAAAGCAACAACATGCGATCAACCAAATTCTTTTAATCCGGTTCAAGTATTTAATTAGGTCAATTTCATTGTGATCCAAAGGAATAAATCATGCTAATCCTACGATTGCACATATATAATTAGAGAAGCCATGAATCCCCTATCTCGAAGAGTTCTTGACGTCCTTTATCCACACAGTGGGTCACGATCCTCCCCTCGCGACAACCTATGTGGAAGAATGATCGACACAGCTTGGTTGCATCCAACAGAGCGGGAATGATCCTAGGAGTAAGGGTTGTTTGTGCAACTCCTACGGAATGGATTGAAAGGTTCTAGAGCCTCTTAGTTAAGAACAAAGGGAAGGAACAATGGAGAATGATATCTCGTCCCTTTTTAAGATTTAACGAGGTGACGGTTTAAGATCCGGTTAATTTTCCATTAAAAACGGATCGCATTAACCCATGCGGTTTGACCAAGTAAAACATTCCAAGACTTAGGAATAATTAATATAGGATTTATGGAATTTGAATCGGCCTTAAGAGCCCTTAAAATAAGGCTTTAAAGGTATTTTACGTCAAAGGAAACGTCAAAAAGGGAAAAACTGTAGGAGTCTGGAAACACTGTTCACCCACCGTTACTATACATGAAACTGATCTGTCACACCGATCTGTGAAACTGATCTGTGAAACTGATCTGTCACACCGATCTGTGAAACTGATCTGTGAAACTGATCTGTCACACCGATCTGTGAAACTGATCTGTCAAACTGATCTGTCACACCGATCTGTGAAACTGATCTGTCTCACCGATCTGTGGGACCGATCTGTCTCACCGATCTGTGAAACTGATCTGTCTCACCGATCTGTGGAACTGATCTGTCTCACCGATCTGTGAAACTGATCTGTGAAACTGATCTGTCACACCGATCTGTGAAACTGATCTGTCAAACCGATCTGTGAAACTGATCTGTCACACTGATCTGTGACACTGATCTGTGAAACTGATCTGTCACACCGATCTGTGACACTGATCTGTCTCACCGATCTGTGACACTGATCTCTCTCACCGATCTTTGAAACTGATCTGTGAAACCGATCTGTCTCACCGATCTGTGAAACCGATCTGTCTCACCGATCTGTGAAACCGATCTGTCTCACCGATCTGTGAAACTGATCTGTCTCACCGATCTGTTACTGTTCATAAAACTGGAAACACTGTTCACAGAACCGGAAAATTGGCAAAGTGTTGGGGATAAGTCCCCTTGACCTCCCGGAACACCTCCAATACCAACATTTCATAGAGTAATGGACTGGAGAGGTCCGGGCCATTACATTAGATACCTCTCAAAACATTCTCATCCTCGAGAATTAAAAACCAACCTAGAAGAAAAGAGGGGTCCGAACAACCACACCATAAGATACCTCTCAGGGGAAAACCAACAAGATTTGTTCAAAATCTGGAACAAAACCACGACATCCGAGAACAAACAACCCATAAAAAGAATTCAAACATAACATCACATTAAAGGTACATAAATAAAACATGAAAGGTCCAACCATAGAGAAAACATCATTACATGAAAGGAGTTAAACATTAAACAACTCTGGGTACTGAGCACGTATCTGTGACTCACGCTCCCAGGTACTCTCCTCCATGCCGCCATGTCGCCACAAGACACGAACTAAAGGAATAGAACGCCCACGCAACACCTTCTCCTTGTGGTCTTGGATCTCCACAGGTTGCTCCTCGAAGGTTGCATCATCATCAACATCGATCTATCCCCAATCGATAACATGAGATTCATCATGAAGATAATGACGGAGCTGAGATACATGAAAAACATCATGTAACCGACTCATCTGAGGGGGAAGTGCTACTCGATATGCCACAGCTCCAACACGAGATAACACCTCGAAAGGCCCAACAAAACGGGGAGAAAGCTTACTTCCGCGACCAAACCTTCGCTGCCCACGATGGGGAGTCACCTTCAGAAACACATGATCCACAACATTAAACTCTAAGGGTCTCCTTCTTTGATCATCATAAGATTTCGGATGATCTTGTGATGTCTTCATCCTCTCACGAATCACTTGAACCATCTCTATCGTATTCTGCACTAGTTCTGGTCCGAGAATTGCTGACTCTCCGACCCCAGTCCAGCACAACGGAGAACGGCATGGCCGGCCATACATGGCTTCAAACGGCGCCATGCCGATGGTAGAGTGAAAACTATTATTGTAAGCGAACTCTACCAAAGGTAAGTGCTTCACCCATGAACCTCCAAAATCAAGAACACAAGAGCGCCACATGTCTTCAAGAGTCTGGATGGTTCGCTCTGTCTGACCATCCGTTTGAGGATGAAAAGCAGTGCTAAGGCACAGTTGAGAGCCAAAAGCATGCTGGAGACCTCTCCACACCCTAGAGGTAAAACGAGGATCTCGATCAGAAATGATCGTCTTAGGAACTCCGTGAAGCCTCACCACCTCCTCCAGATACTGCCTCGACAAAACCTCCACTAAGGTCGACTCCTTGATTGCTATGAAGTGGGCCGATTTAGTTAAATGATCCACTACCACCCATATAGAATCATTTCCTGCCGGAGCTTGATGTAAACCTGTAACAATGTCCATTGAGATGTCCTCCCACTTCCACTGAGGAATCTCTAAGTGCTGGAGAAGACCACCAGGAACACGGTGTTCGGCCTTCACCTTCTGGCAGACTAAACATCGAGACACACATTCTGCAACTGAACGCTTCAGCCCAGGCCACCAAAACTGACTCCTCAAGGATCGATACATCTTCGTCACACCAGGATGTACAGCTAAGGGCGAGCTATGGAACTCTCGGAGAACCGTCTCGCGCATCTCCAAGGGAACAAAAATCCTGCCATGATACAACACCCGGTGTTTTTCATCATCCGACCAACCATCAGGGGCCTCTCCACAAACGACTCTGTCTCTCAAAACTTCCACCTCTAGATCACCCAACTGAGACTCTTCCACCTTTTTCATCAGAGATGACTGCACCTTCATCTGGAAAAGACAACCTCTTCCCCCAACTTCTCCCATATCAAGATGCAAAGCTGCTAGCTCTTCCATACCTCTCTAGGAATCACTATATTCACGCACAACATCATTACGTGACTTTCGACTCAGTGCATCAGCAACAACATTTCCCTTCCCAGGTGTATACGATATTTCGAAGTCGTATTCCTGCAAGAACTCCATCCACCGACGCTGCCGCAAGTTCAAATCCCGCTGAGAGAAAACATACCTCAAACTCTTATGATCGGTGAAAACCACAAAGCGCTCGCCAATGAGGTAATGTCTCCACAACTTCAGCGCAAACACCACGGCTGCCAACTCAAGATCATGGGTGGCATATTTGCGTTCATGGGGACGCAACTGCCAAGACCTATAAGAAACAACTGACCTCTGCTGCATGAGAACACAGCCTAGCCCCAGATGTGAATCATCACAGAAAACATCAAACTGGACTCCCTCTGCTGGAAGACAAAGAACTGGAGCACTTACCAACTTCTCCTTTAGATACTCGAAAGCTGTCTGACACTGATCAGTCCATATGAACGCTTGATCCTTCCTAGTCAAAGCTGTTAGAGGAGTCGCAACTCGGGAGAAATTAGCCACAAACCTCCTATAATAGCTTGCGAGACCAAGGAAACTTCGCACCTCCGACACGGTCTTGGAGGCTGGCCAAGACACCACTGCTTCTATCTTCGAAGGATCCACAACTACTCCCTGTTGGGACACAACGTGTCCCAAGAAACAAACTTCTCGAGCCCAGAACTCACACTTGGACAACTTCCCAAACAACCGATGTTGGCGAAGAACTCCCAAAATGGCTCGTAGATGCTCTGCATGCTCTTCTTCAGATGTGGAGTACACAAGGATGTCGTCAATGAAAACCACAACAAACTTGTCCAGGAATTCACGGAACACAGCATTCATCAACCCCATGAAAACAGCTGGAGAATTTCCAACGCCGAATGGCATTACAACAAACTCATAATGTCCATGACGACAGCGGAAAGTAGTCTTTGGGATATCCTCATCCCTTACACGCATCTGATGATATCCTGACCATAAGTAGATCTTTGAGAACCAACTTGCACCCTTCAGTTGATCGAATAGGTCATCAATCCGCGGAAGAGGATAGCGGTTCTTTATTGTCACTTTGTTTAAGCGACGATAATCGACGCACAACCGCAAACTGCCATCAGCATTTTTCACAAACAAAACTGGTGCACCCCACGGTGACACACTTGGCCGACTAAAACCACACTGCAACAGACCGTCGAGCTGAATACGTAGCTCTCGTAACTCAGAAGGGGCCATAATATACGGAGACATAGAGATAGGAGACTCTCCTGGCTGTAGCTCGATCCCAAACTCGATCTCTCGTCGAGGGGGTAAGCATACAACCTGTTCTGGAAATACATCAAGGTAATCTTCTACGACCCTAGGAAATGCCAGCTATTGATCCTCTGATTAACTCAGCATCATCCCAGCCATCATGGATGATAAGGATGAAACTCGTCTATGACTCATCTGAGGATCTCTCTCACCAACAAACACTACTTCCTCTCCATCTTCATCAAAGAAAACAACCTCATTCCTCTAGAAATCCACAATAGCCTGCACCGAATACAACCAATCCATGCCGAGGATGACATCATATGGTTGTATTCGTAAACATAGGAAATCTCCCCAAGAGCGGTGCCGCCCCAACACTAGCCCACAGTCTCTACATACTTCAAACAAGCTAGCTCGACCTCCAACTGGCGTAGTCAACGCCAAGGGCACTGGAAGCCTCTCTACCTCAAGTCCCAAAGCGTGGACAAGGGTAGGGGATATAAAGGAGTGTGTCGCTCCTGAATCAAACAAGGCATAAACCAAGGTAAAAAACAAGCAAAGGGTACCTCGGACGACGTCTGGATCGCCTGGAGCTGGCAACGCTAGAGGATGAAGCTGACCACGACCACCTCCACGACCTCTCTGACCCTGATGACGACCACCACCACGGCCACGCTCTGCTCTCTGAGGACGGGGAGAATCATGGTGCTGTCCTCTACCTGCTCCATCTACCCTCTGGTGATCTAAAGCTGGTGCAACCTGCTGCTTCTGCCTCGGCTGGAACTGCCTCAATGGAGGAACCTGGAGTGGAGCGCCTGGTGCACGATGACTGCTCTGAAAAGTTGGACACTCCCACTGCTGATGACCACGTCCACCACAAGAAAAACAAGTGCATGATCCCTTGGCATAGGTCTGAGAGTTGATACCTCCGGAGAAACGAGATGGGAAGGGCTGGGACCTACCCCCAGGGGAACGGAAACTCTTCTGTCCTGAAAACCGGGAACCCCGGACCACGGCTCTGCTTCGTGAGGAATCATGACGATTCCCCTCTCGTGACGATCCGATCCTGGACAAAGTCCTCTCAACAACCTCTGCCCTCGCCATCACCTCAAGATATGTCTTCAGCATAAATGGGGTGACCTGGCGCTGGATCTCTGGACGCAAAGCCTCCTCTAAATGCCTCAACCTGGCCTCATCATCTGGTAACAGGTCTGAAGCATATCGTAGAAGGTTTTGGAAACGGATTCCAAACTCCCGAACACTGGAGCTCCCCTTTCGAAGGGTAAGAAGCTCCTGGAGACTGGATGCCTTCGCAGTCGATGAAAGAAACTCGACTCTAAACCTGTCTCGAAACACCTCCCATGAGATCGCTGACTCCTCACGATCCCCGAGGAACAAGAACCACCACTGTCTCGCTGCTCCACGCAACATCGTCACAACCAAGGACACCCAGTGTTCCTTCCGAGCACGAATCGAACTGAAGCCTATCTCGACCTCCTCCAACCAGTCTTCTGTGACTGCATCTGAAACGGAGCCCTCGTACTTCTGTAGACTCTGGCGCTAAAACTCTCGGAGTGTCTTCCTCCAAGTGTCATCGTCGTCAACCTCTACCCGGCGGCGATCTGCTGGAACAGCCTGCTGGGCACCTTCTGTGCAAACCTGACGAGGACGTCGACCTGGAACCATACCTGTAAAATAACAACTGTTAGAGCTCCTAAGCCTGGAATATTGAACTCAACGTTAATTAATTAAGTATTTTGTTTTATTAATTATAGGTTACCTATCCCAAGGTCTACCCATTCAAACACAGGCGCAAAGAATAATGATGCATGACCCTTTCCTAGGTCTCTACACTGCAACCAGTATCACTTTGTTTAGTAGCCACCGTAAACTTAAAGGTCCGTGCAATAGATCATAGGGGGCCCTGAACGCCTATGTCTCTGTCGGTCTCCAGTGTTTACCCCACTTGCTAAACATGAATGAAACCGTTGCCCTACCATCCCATGCATCCTCTCCTGTGCCTAACTCCAAACTCCATCCTATCCCTCAACCAGACCTCTGATACCACTCTGTCACGACCCCCTCCCCACAAAGTGTACCCCTCCTGGGCCGGCAATGTGAGAAGGGAGATAATGACCCCCGAGTCCCACCTCCAGTAGGCCCCGGGTTGGCGACTAGCACCGAGGGTATAATACACACACAAATGGGAGGCATTACCCTCTAAGAGAACACATGCAGTAGAGAGAGATAGAATAGACTCCAATCAACTCCAACTTAGAACTGAAATATAAAAGGAAACCACGTACATATATAAAATGTCATGCAAAAGTACTATAACTGAAAGGGAAAACTAAAAGTACCCAAAAGAAAGTAAAACGACAGCGACCACAAGCCCGAACAGCTCCTCCTCCAACCGCAATCTAGTAGTAACCAACTTGATCTCCAACCTGCTCCAAGTGACCTGAAAAATAGTTTATATGTACATAGGGTGAGTATAACAGTATACTCAGTAGGATCCTCCCCAAGACTCTCGTGCAAAAGTAAAGAAAGCATGCTAAAGCCCAGTGAACAACAAGTGAAACTAACTCGTCACCTAAACAGGTATATTATGTTCTCAACCTCACCATGGCTACTCTCACCAAGTAACGCATACAAGAATATAGCATATAATAAAGAATATCAAGGGTACCCCGCTACTACTTCCCCACTGGTTTGCCGCTTTGCCCCAACGACATACGTCATGTGCATCTCTCTCCAAAGGCTTGCCCGTATCAACATGGGTCAAGCTCCCCAATCTGCACCTCGTGCACCACAAAGGCTTGCCCGCAGACACCTGGGCTAAGCTCCACACAATCCTCACAACCAAAAGTAACCAGGTAGTTTCCGGGAGACACCACAGCTCGCATAACGTGTATCATACGTTGGGTATTATACCTCAATCCATTACAGCCCATACACCGAGTAAGGATCCTCAAGCCATCACAGCCTACACACGTTACACCTATAGTAGTCTATAGGATACTATATCCAGAATATATATGTGTGAAATAACCACAAGCCATTACAGCCCTCTACACACATATATGGGTAAAACTAACCACTGTGCCTACCAGCACTAATATCTACCAAGAGAAGAGAGCGGGGCCAAAGGGGGTAGTCAGCCATTCAACCTCCCATCAGAATGTTGGGGAAAAACACCCCCCCCCCCCAGGGCTCAGAATCCCCGGGGTGTCAGTTGTCCTTACCGACAGGGTGGAGTAGCGTATAGAAACACAAAAAGTACAGAATATATAAGTAACTCACATCCACACTATGGGCATTACCTAGTCTTAGATACAACTGCAGCTAACGTCTCTCAGACTCCAGGATTCTACTTCTACGACTAGGTATCTTATAAGCACACAACCAATTGAAGAGCTTTATTAGATTACTCCATTCTCATTTATCAGTTCCACTGTACATTAATTAATTCTTTAAACATTAATTAAGAATGAATAATTCCAAATTAAACTGAAATGGCATCACTTTCAAAAACAACTGCTCCTTTTTAAGATTCACATCACCTTTAAATTCCAGCATCTCCATCCCCGTGGATTTTCACCATTTAATCAAACATTCATTACAGAATTACTTTTCCACATTCCTAGGCATTCTAGAAAAACATCCTATGCTTCTAAACACAAAGGAGGCTCAACACGGTGAGTAGATATACTACCCGTCGTGTCTTTGCCTCCTATAGAAAGAGCATAGACCCATCCTCCATCGAGAAGATAAACACGAAAAGCACGTGGCATACCCCGCGTGTCTTCGCCTCCTTCGGAAAGAGGGTAAGCAAGACCAGATGCCTTGAGCAGTGGGGAAAAGTAATGCAAATAAACAACCAGACCAAACCACCAACATCAACCCATCACATTCATCTCATACCATCACCCTTGGTGTCCTCTCCGACACCCATATGCATAAACCGATGCATCTCGCCACACTAGGCGTCATCCGCTGCCACAACCACAAGTCTCCATGCCTTCACATATCACAACAGCCATCCAGGATCACATCACAGCACAAGCAGCAGGAAAACAAACATCACAAAATGGGTTCTCGGCCATTTAACAAACAAGAGGGTAACTCAGAACCCTTTTTGAAATTCCCACATAATCTGTTCTCTAATCCATATTGAATTAACAGATTTGTTATTCGTTGGCTCCAATCATGGATACCTAATCAGTAAGCTATCACAATTAAATAACCAAGCTTACTTCCCTAATTTGATTATCCTCAAATTAGAACAACTACAACTACGACAATAACCAGATTAATTTACATGCCTCTTTATCTTTATCGAATTAATCAACAATTAATTCCGGCTTTACGTTCATTATCAATTTAAATCATGAACAAACAATAAGTCAAAGAAAACATAGATATCACTATATCTAGGAAAACATGAGGCAAACCGTTATCACGTTATAAAGCAACAACATGCGATCAACCAATTCTTTTAATCCGGTTCAAGTATTTAATTAGGCCAATTTCATTGTGATCCAAAGAAATAAATAATGCTAATCCTACGATTGCTCATATATAATTAGAGAAGCCATGAATCCCCTACCTCGAAGAGTTCTTGACGTCCTTTATCCACACAACGGGTCACGATCCTCCCCTCGCGACAACCTATGTGGAAGAATGATCGACACAGCTTGGTTGCATCCAACAGAGCGGGACTGATCCTAGGAGTAAGGGTTGTTTGTGCAACTCCTACGGAAAGGATTGAAAGGTTCTAGCGCCTCTTAGTTAAGAAAAAAGGGAAGGAACAAGGGAGAATGATATCTCGTACCTTTTTAATATTTAACGAGGTGACGGTTTAAGATCCGGTTAATTCTCCATTAAAAACGGATCGCATTAACCCACGCGGTTTGACCAAGTAAAACATGCCAAGCCTTAGGAATAATTAATATAGGATTTATGGCATTTGAATCGGCCTTAAGAGACCTTAAAAAAAGGCATTAAATGTATTTTACGTCAAAGGAAACGTCAAAAGGGGCAAAACTGTAGGAGTCTGGAAACACTGTTCACCCACCGTTACTGTACATGAAACTGATCTGTCACACCGATCTGTGAAACTGATATGTGAAACTGATCTGTCACACCGATCTGTGAAACTGATCTGTCACACCGATCTGTGAAACTGATCTGTGAAACTGATCTGTCACACCGATCTGTGAAACTGATCTGTCAAACTGATCTGTCACACCGATCTGTGACACTGATCTGTCTCACCGATCTGTGAAACTGATCTGTCTCACCGATCTGTGAAACTGATCTGTCTCACCGATCTGTGGAACTGATCTGTCTCACCGATCTGTGAAACTGATCTGTCACACCGATCTGTGAAACTGATCTGTCAAACCGATCTGTGACACTGATCTGTCACACCGATCTGTGAAACTAATCTCTCACACCGATCTGTGAAACTGATCTGTCTCACCGATCTGTGACACTGATCTGTCTCACCGATCTGTGAAACTGATCTGTGAAACCGATCTGTCTCACTGATCTGTGACACTGATCTGTCTCACCGATCTGTGAAACTGATCTGTCTCACCGATCTGTGAAACCGATCTGTCTCACCGATCTGTGAAACTGATCTGTCTCACCGATCTGTTACTGTTCATAAAACTGGAAACACTGTTCACAGAACCGGAAAATTGGCAAAGTGTTGGGGATAAGTCCCCTTGACCTATCGGAACACCTCCAATACCAACATTTCACAATGTAATGGACCGGAGAGGTCCGGGCCATTACATAAATTATTTAAATAAATTTTATAGATTATATATAAAAAATTAGTAATTTTTATACCAATAATAATGATTAATATTCATATCATTATTATTTTTCCATATTACACACAACTAATTTTTTCCTGAAAACTTGTTTCTACCTGAGTTGGTGGGTCTTTTTTTAAACAATATTATGTAGAATAATTTAATTTATTCTCATAAAATCAATTACGTATTTTTATTCCTAATAATTAAAACTTTATAATAATGGGACCTAAAGTTTTATTCATGATGACTCTAAAATTCAATAAAAATTATTTAATATAGTTAAGGATAAAATGGGGTTTTATGCTTCACATTCACTTGTATTAACATCAATAATTCACTAATATTTATTTTATTTTTGATAAATTGGAATAAACATTAATATTATGTGGGTCCAAATTACTTATCTAGTTTCATTTTAACTTAAAATTAATGTTTTTATTATATAAGTAAAAAATAGTTACCATTGTGAAAACTAAATTTGTAAAAAAAAATTAAACTAAGAGGATAATGGAGTAACATGATTGAAAAATATTAATTTTATTAATTTTGAGTTATTTACATACTTCATCACTCCCACTTCATTATTTAACAATTTTGGAGGTTCATGGGTTTATGATTATATCCAATTATTTAATATAATTTGGTTTTCATAAAAATTACACTTCTCATTTATAAAAGGGACCTCATTCTAATATATTATTCTCACTAATAAAGAAATTTTTAATGACCAAAACCTAATAATATCCATCCAGATATCATTTTACATATTATATATTTGTTTTCCCAAATTACTAACCATATTTTCCATATGAATAGATCCATACGTAGTTTTTCTATGTTAAGGTAATCATTTTAACAAAGCTCTGTCTTTGTCTTTTATATTTTAAAAACATAAATAATGTATCAAAACATCTAATATAATAACAAATTTAACTCCCATATAATTAATATTTTTATTTTTAATTGAATAATATTTTCCCATATACTTATCCGTTAAACATGAAGAAATTTGTCGCTCGTGTGTTCAATAAAATTACACATCACGAACTGTGGTTTTTTGATAATGACTCACATGGACGTTCATAATAAACGAAATAATGAATATAAAAAATAATAATTAAATTATTTTTCTTAATGTAAAATTAATATGTCAGGAAATTATTTTTTTCCTAACCCATTAACAAAATGAAATAATCACTTGTTTGTATGTATGAACCACCATCTCTATGAAGCGCTGGGATTTATTTTTCATGTAAAATAAATAAATTTTAAAAAAATTGTATTTAATTATTAAATATGATATATTTATTATTAATATATTTTAGGATATTATGTGTCTATATCCACACACATGAATAATAACTTCCATAAAAACACTGATAAAAAATAAGGCAGTTAAGAATCAAAAAAATTAAAATAACGAAATTTTATTACTAAAAATCTGATAAGATATTATAAGAGATTCTTATACAATATCAAACATATGAATAGCTCAATTAAAATTTTATAAAAAATGTAAATCCATTATAATGAAGTTTAATGGCCCTTCACCTATTGGGATGCATGAGGTAATGAACATTTTCTCAATTTCATTTCACTGAGGAATATTTTAAGGTTATATAACAGTTTTATTTATATGGTTTATATAATAATCCTTGTACATTTAATGTTATTAATACATAATAAATCATGTAATCTTATGATGCAATTCAAATTATATCATCATTGTGTATTTCACATAAAATATACCAATTTAAAGAGATTTGGTCTCAATTTCCATTCCATTGAGACAATTTTTTTAATATAAAATTTCTATCACTTATGTAGTGTGTATGCTACCAATTTTATTTATCAAACATGAATAAATATTTATTAATGATGTCTGATGTTTAAATTTATGTTTATTATTTCATTGGGTTAAATTCTAATTTTACCAATGTGGTATGAATATATTTTACAATATCAACATCATTTAGGATTACATATATATATATGATAGAGGAATATTATAATTTTCCTTAACAAGCTCCGATAATTGATTAGTAAATTGGATAATTAATGATTTTATATATATTTGACTAAAAACCTATCTATATGTTAATTAAATCATGAATGTAAATGTTAAAATAAAAAATCAATTTTATCTCTTTTTAAATTTGATTTATTTTAATTCAATTTCTATGTTTTTTGTAATTAGTTTCCAAAATGAAATTTTCTTCTTCAAATGATTTGTTGATGACATTTAATGTTATCCATGATTCTATATATATATATATATTTTAATATATACATTATTTTATATGGGTATTTATTTATAAAAATAAAAGAGGAATTTTTTTAATGTATTTGGTGATAAAATACATCCCAAATACCGCAACAATTTTAAAAAATTTATACTCATTTATATTTTTTTAATTTAATTAATTTAAAAATCAGTAATGAAAATTATTATACTATTTCACATATATTTCCAATAAGATTTTAAGGTAATTGTTTTTATAAAAAAAATAATATTTAGGGTGATCTTATTAAGACCATTCATCTCTTGATTAATTTCTTGTTTATAAACATTATATTGAGATAGTCAAATTTTTGCGTTCATTTTCCATTGGTTTTTATATTTCTATTAAATATACAGAAATTCTATTAGGGTTATGATTATTTCATAAAATGTACATTATTTCAACATTAGTTATTAATTTGAAGGTTATTTGAATAAGTGAAAAAATATATGAGTAGATCCTCCTTCATTACTCATTTAAAATATTTACCTGTAAGTAATATTATTTATTAAATATATTAATTATCTTCTATATGAGAAATTATTTGGGACAATTATGGCTGGGTCCTCGAGCTATAGAACCCCATGATGTACCAAAAATTCTAACGATACTAATCTCTTACCCATAATAAATTGGTATTTATTTATTATTTAAAAATAAATTCGAAATTTTCAAATATTATAGATATCCTGATGTCTAAGATCATTAAATCCTAAAATAATAATTTACTCCATTTATAATTAGTTTATTATCAACTATGAGATCATTTCATTGATATTATCCAAGGAATTATTTTTTGATTAGGTAATCAAATAACATTTTCTCAGTTTTATATACTTCCATATTCATTATTCCTTATATAATTATGAAATTAATGTTATTGATAAAATGGATTGTGTGTCTCTTTATTTACCCTATAAAATATATTATTCCTCATTGATTTAGGATAACAACAACTTTATGTATCCCATAATAATCATTTTTGATCACCCAAATTTTTTCCCATTAACCCTACATATGAGGAAGATTTTATTGAATGATAGTAAGTATGATTAATATTTTCCATTATGGGGTTTTATATTTATCTCCAAATGTAAAATGGTTAATATGGATGTATCTAGTTCTCAATAATTGGTAAGAGAATATTTACTTTATGATTTTAACAATTGTATATATGCCATGGTATTAAAATAACCAATAAATCTAGACTACTAGAGATTGTGTTATTAAAGTTATTAACAGATGAAGACTTGTAAAACCCTTGGTAACTACATTTTTTAAAAAATATTAGGGAATTCCAACCTAATATTGACTTTGATAAAATTTATTATGGAAAATCCAATCATTTTGGAAATGATATATAATATTTGATTTTTTCCTTAAAAATGCATCACTTTCAAGACATTACAAGTGGATGTGTTTCTACATAAGTATACCTAGGAGTAATAACTCTTAAAATGGTGCATTTTTCTTTCACCTGATGGGCATAATAATGGGACTTACTATGATTTTTTTTTTAAATCATTTGTGATAATATTATATTAATAAAAATTTTCCTTACAACCCTCTTTAATGTATTAAAATATAATGATATCCCTAAATAACCCATGTTTATTAATATGATATTAAAAATGAATATATATTTTATTTATGATAATTATTAAACAAAAATAATAATTACATATTTTGATATATAATATTTAATAAACTAATTTTTTATATCCGATTATTTATATATTTATTGTGGAAGATATACTAAAATTTCTACTCATGTATAATGTAAAAGTTTACTAGTTTATTGGGAAAATATAGTAAGTATTTTTATTTAGTTTATCATAGTAATATTAGGGAATATTAATCATGTTATAAAAAACATTTCCCAAATTGAAAATCCTATTTTTCTATAGGGTGATTCTTTTAAGATGGATCACTTTCTGGGACATAATCCCTCATTATTTGTTGTGAATACTAATTCATTGGTAGTTAATAAATTTATTAGTTCCCCAAAAATGTAATTTATATTTTTTTTTTGTTCTAATAGATTAATATAACATTTAAATAGAGAATGTACATTTTTTATACGGATTAATTGATGTATATACTAAAGAGATACATGGAAATCCACTATAGTATGATGTTTTGTTTTCAATAGATTTAATCCATTAGAGAAGACCTATGTAAAAAATTACAAATAGATTTTCCACATTAGAATTTGTGGAATTGATGAAACAACCTAATAAGTCTTGTGAATTGTTTTGTAACTGACATAATATTTAACCATAGGGCATTAATTTTCTATTCATTAATAAATAATATGTACCCATGATGAATTTCAATGATTATAAGAAAATTAAATATCTAATGATAATGAACTTATATATCCTCTTCATCAAGTTGAAAACTATTTTGATCAATTTAATAGTTCTCAATATTTTGAAAATATTATTCTTCAATCTAGGTATCATCAATTTTATGTAAATATGGAATATATACTATATTTACCATTTCAAACATTGTACGGATATTAATATTTTATACCAATCCCATTCATATTGTGTAATAAACTATATGTTTTTATAGATATAAAGAAAATATTTTTCAAGGAATATATTCAGAGTTTTTATGGTATTATATGATATTATTGTAGAGTATTCTAAAAGGTGTGTAGACTAAGAGAGCCATTTAAGATCTTTCGTGACACTCATACAATAGAATTGTCATTTGGAAAATATACAATGTCTAATTTCATTATTATAGACATTTTTTCATGGTCATATTGTCTCTATGGATGGAATCTATGTTGATTCAATGAATATAATTTAATTCATATAATAGTATATATTACTGAACATAACCCCGATTTGTAGTTATTTTTTCTCATGTTACTATTTGTGATTATTTCAAAAACTCTCCAAATGGGATAACATTTAAACCAAGGACACTTGCCAAAAATTTATTTTTATACTAAAAATTTAAAAATTAAATTCAAGATTGGTCAATGCTTTAATTTTGACTATACAGTCAGGAAATGATGGGTTTTTGTTATTGAGTGATGGATTGAAAAAAATGGGACGTGTCCTTATAAAATAGACTATTTCATTGGATAATAATGAAGGTGCATACAAACTCTTAAAAAATTATCCAATTCATGATCATTAGTAGGAAGTTGTAGTATTTTATTATCATATAGGGATAAATTATCATTATGGTGATATATATGAGATATAAAATGATCATTAGTGCATAAAATACATCTACTCATGGAAATATACAAGCATGAGACATATGATATGGATCAAACAATTAATGGTTTGTGATATCCCAATTCACTAACGCTTAGGGAATGAAAATATTGATGAAGATGAATTGACAAAGATGAATACTTGAGTTCGACCACAAATAAGGATTACGAGGTATCCAATTTTCATGTAACTATTAAATATGGATATTGGAATTATTATGAAGAGAGTAACTACAACATTTTTCATATTATTGGAAACCCATATTTATGAGAATTGATAAAATTTATCAATAATATGGTGATAATATTCATTAGAATATTAAAGATGTGAATGATGGGAAGATTGATTTTTTTTCGAGATGGACATGCCAAATTCTTAATGAGATTATGTGGAACATCTAATATTGATCTCAAGCATGAATTGATTAATGAATCAAATAGATCAATTTTCCCAATTCACTATGGTAACACCAAGATGAATAGTTATTTGAGGGAATATTTTTCATGGGATAAAACGACGTGTGAATTTTTTTTATTATGTGTCTAGATGTTTTCATTGTCAATAAGTTATGTTTAAGATATATGTTCCTATTGGATTAATGCAATATATTCCAATTTTTAATTACCCGACAGTTAGAAAAATTCATATATAGTTTTTTTTCAATATTGATATCTTAAATGGCCCTAGTGGGTTCTGCAAATAATAAGAATGAGGTTATGGGGGAATCTAAGGAACTTATGGAGCCTGGAGCTCCAAAAAGGGGAATGAAGGCTTGGCCACATGGTTTTTCTACAACCGAGTGACCCAGGAACAAAGACATGTGATTGGTGATCTGGGGGAGTAGATCCCATCTGCACAATATACACCTGATTAGTGGAACCTTGCAAAGAGGTTAGGAGGTTTTCCCAATGAGGCAGTTAGATACCCATGGTGTGAGCATGTTTTGGTGAAACCATGCACATAAACTATATGACCCCATTTTTTGAGGCATAATTTCCATTTCCATCCATTTATTTAATTTCTAATTCATTTTTTCCTCTCCTCATATCGATAGAACACCCTCTCTTCCATCATGTTGAAGGTCAAGTCCTTCTCCTCCTTGGAATGTATGATAGTCTCATGTCTGGGGACAAATTCTTGATCTGAGAGAAGATTTCCATAGGACAAGGTAAGTCTTTCCCCACATACTCCTCCTTCCTGGATAAACTTATCCATCTATTGTGTTATTTAGATGTAATATCATTCCCCTTATTTTGATAGAATTTGATGGTAACTCAGATATATTCTAACATACTTCGATTCTGTGGTTGATACATGGTGAGGAACCATCTATGGACCTATGGTAAGTGGCCACTTAGTTTTCCATGTGATTTTTGGTTGTTTCTTATTTAATCTCATTTACTCATCAGACTCCGTTTTTCAGTTTCCCTCTTATGTTGATTCCCTAATGTATATTAGATCTATTTGGATGACATATGTTAATTGACCCATGTTTAGAGATATCATTGTAACCCATTCATGGTATGAACTCTCAAGTGGATTTCCACCCAAATTTTCCATTTTACGGTATATTTTCAAAACATAAAAATTTGGTTCATTCTTCCATGATTGGTTATAAATTTTACCAAACATTGTCCCATGTTTATATTGATTAACCCAAGACACCTCATGATAGTTTGGTCCTCTTAGGATTAGAATAAAAAATTTAACACTATGAGTATTTGTTGTTCCCCTTTGAAATGGTTTTCCTTGTTAGAATAATTGAAGGGTAGACCTTATTGGTTGGATGAGACGAGATGGCATAGACATAACAATATCAAATTCCATAAAGGGAATGGTGTCAAGGCATGTAATATCCTTGCATTATTTAGGGCATTCTAAAAATACATTTCTTAATTGGTCATCTTGTTTTGTTTTGAAATAAAGTAATAATGATTTCTTATATATTTCTAATTATTATTACATATTTATTCTCGTGAGAAGATGTGACTTTGTGGATTAGAGGTATTCATACCTCATTCCACTTATGAGATGTATAGATGGAAGGAATTCTTAACTCACACTAATAATAAAATATATATGGATGGGTAATATTCTTACCCCATGCTAGCATTGTGTATGGATGGGATGAAATATCACCTCATGCCAGTATCTTCTATGGGTTGCAGGAATTCTTTTCCCCAACCATCTATGATTTATATGTCTGTGTTTATATGTGTGTGGGTGAGAAGAATTCTTTCCATGTGCATGTGATAACCTATCTTTTTATATGTATGTATGTATAGAAAATAGGCATTATTAAATTATGATTTCGATAACCTATGTATATATACCTAGTGACAAGATCAAACATGTCAACATTGAGATAATGTGGGTAGACCCGCCATGTGTCCTTTATGAACCTGAGAGGGAGGTTGATTGTTTATTTTTCACTGAATACATTCCAACTTTGACATGAACACTATTTACTTATTAGTGCCACAAGTACTACACATATACACAGTAGGTGGAGGAATACTGAGACATATGTCACACACTACTCGTGTTGCTATTGGCACCTGGGAATACTGCTTGCGTGTAGGTATGGATGGGGGAAAACACCACTCATTTGGCTAATGAATCTTTTTCTTTGAAAGAGATTATGATCGGAGGAATGGTTATAGCCTCATGATTCTATGGATTAGTTTTTGGGATTTTTTAATACTTTTTTAATTTTATTTGTATTCCTACTTCTTTTTTTCTATTCAAATTCTACCCTAGCATGTTATGAATTCATATATATATTAGACACTGCTCATGAGGCTTTTGTTATATTATTCAGACTTCATTAGCTTACTTCATCTAACCGTAAGTTTCTCTTCACTCAATTGCATGTTTTTGTTGATTCTGTTATGTAATTTGACATGGTTGTATTGTCTCCCCTCTGGTTTTCCTTCACATTATTGCTTCTAGTTGGAAACCCTTGGTTAAATAAGAGAGGTACCATGGGTCATGTGGCAAATCAGGGTCCAGGAACGAGTTATGTAGTTTCCAGTCCCAGACATCCTATAGAGGTATCACAGGGGATACCTTCATGATTTACTATTTTGAGACAATACATCAGAGATTTGGAATTCATGGGACTTGGTTACAAGTTGTGCTTGGGAATCACGAACCCATGTACGATGTAAAGACTATATTTCTTGAATTATTTCATTTATTGATTCTACTATTATAGTTGATTTATTTTACCATTGGTTGATTAAAATGTTTTTTTATATTATCAATATAAATGGAATAATAATTTTTATATCATTTTTCAACCCAAAGAAATGATGGTGATGTGTAGAACATGTATCATGATAGGTGAAATAGAAATATAGCATGCATTTTTTCATGAGATGTTCGAATTTACATAAAGAATTTCCAATATCATGTTGTTGTGCATTGTTTTAAAATGTTTTTATTGTTTTGAATCCTTTTTATAGGATGTGGATCGTTCTATGTTTTGAGTTTAGTGGGTTCCAATATTTTGTACATAAGGTGTATGGGCCATTGTGGATTCGAAAATGGAATTCTCTCTAGATATTCCATATGAGGAATATTTTAATCACATAGATAATCAAAATTTATGTTGAAATGAAATCAAAGTTGGCGTAATCTTCTATTGTGTAATGATTATGGTCACATGAGGGAAGGAAAATGACATATCATTGGATTCAACTTTTGGAAATGATATATCATATTTATGATTGACCTAAACCCGACCTTAGTAGTGGGTAGTGGGTGTTCTTCATTTTTATGGCATTTTGTGGCCTACTCTATCCTATAGTCCTTGTATTTCAAGAATGCAGAGCGGTGTGTCTATTTTTATAGTAAGTATTTTTTAACTATCCAAGATTAATAAAATCAATCTAATGAAATTACTAAGATCATTATAATATTTTCATTTGGAATTTTATCACTATTCTACCAAAACATCTTCGAGCCTTGCACCCTGAAGGCGGTGATGATCATGTTCCTAAGGTGGGAAGAATAGAGCCAATAGTTCTTCTTACCATCAAACCACTGATGGTTTCTCCACCATTACCAGCGTTGGGAACGAACACCCAGTTTCGGGAGGGCTTCTTGTGTATCAAAGAGAATATGAATAGTGGAGTGAAACCTACCCTGATCATAGAAGGTTTGGCTCATGAGTTTAAATTGCATCATCCTCTTACACACTCAAAAGATGGTAGACCACTCAATATAGAGTATGGTATTGAGGTGACCCCTATATCTTTTGGAACATAGTGACACCTACTAGGTGTAGGGTAAATCTAACTGCTTAAATGCAATGATAATAAGCCAATAGGTGGTGGGATGTCATCACCCACGCATGCTAGCATTAAAGTATGGTGTGTGATGACTTCCTGACCTTCATATATGAATAATTCTTTCTCTATATTTTGATGACTGACATAGATAGAGATTTTATGAATCTATAGCACGGGACGATGTCCAAAATGAATTACTCATCCCTTTTCACTGAGCGGAAACATTTCTCCCCTTCTCTAACTACTGATAAGATCATGGGTTCTAGGAAATTCGAGGATGGTCAGTGTTATGCCATATAGTCCAAGGATGAAATATATTTCAGAAATCATCATCCAAGATCTAATTAAAAATAAAATCGTTAGAGATACATAGGGTGAAAGGAAGGAATTTTTAGCAACTATTTCATTAAGTGGATATTTTTTTTGAAAAAAGTGGTGTTTCATAGAGTCTCTAAGAGTAGTGGAGGTTTAGATCCTTTCACTGGTGGTCCTCCGATCTGTCACCAGTATGGAGCACCATGGAATTTCAAGATCAAGTGTATGAAAAATATTTACATGTATAGAGGTTGTGGTAGGATGGTTCATCTCCAACATTTCTACAGATATTTTCCTCAACTTCCTTATGAGCATGTATCATCACCTACTCCACAGTTAGGAGTGAGGTCAGTAGGATCACAACATTCAAGTAGCTAGAATGCGACATATTTATTAGGCTAAGGTCACCATCTAGGAATAGGAATCCATGTTAATGATTCTTATGTCCAAAAGAGTGGTCCTACTCAGGCTTGTCAAGAACTGACTCAGGGTCGTGGTACATGCCAGTTACATGCAGTTCATCTTACACTATAGGAGCATAGCGCTAGACCATCTATTATATGGTGTAATATTCTAGTATCCATCACTTTAGTATTTTAATTTTTGGATATTGGTGTGTCTCACTCATTCAAATATGATGAATACATGGAGATACTGGGCCTTGATGTTTAGCATTATCATTTCATTATAATGCTAGATACACCCTTAGGTCTCAATTTTGAGGGTGTTCGCCACTGTCAGAATTCCTCCTTGAGATTAGTGGTTTTCTTTTCGAATAGAACCTCTATTTTCTCAATGTGAATGGATTCGATGTAATACTCAGAATGGATTGGATACTTCTATATATATTCTACATTTACTGAAATCATCTTGGGTTATTTTTACATCACCAAGGGGTGTTACGTACATGTATAAGAGATATTGGGATATTGGTGAGACATGTGTAGGACCCGAGCAACATAGGGTGGGTAGTGTTCTGACACATGTTAGCAGTATTTACCTTGAAGACCAGGTGTTGATACCCATTGTAATCCTCCATCAATATAGAATTTCATATACGTTTTTCATGAATGATTATCTAGTCTACCCCTAGTATGTGAGGTAGAGTATACTATTGAGCATCATCCATGTGCAGAACCTATAAACATTTCTCTATATAGGATGTCACCTAATTAGCCTCTACTGCATAAGAATTAGATTGATGATTTAGAGGAGAATGGTTTTATACAACTCAAAACTTCTCCTTCCTATCTTATTTTCCATGAAAGGAGACAATACCCATATGATTAATGTGGATTACCATTAGTGAAATCAGCAGAAAATCCATAGTCAATATCCCTTACTTATAACAGACAACCACCTATTCCATATACTGGGAGAGATGGTGTTTGTAAACATATATCTAAGGATTTTAAGTTATCAGGTGTGTGAATGGACTTTGGAAATACCTTACACAGCTTTTTGGAGTAGTTTTGGCCTCTACGAGTACTTGGTTATTCCATTCGGACTAAAAAATGCACATATTGTCATCATGGTTCTTATTAAATGGCTTTTCCACTTGTATAGGGATTTTCTTGTTGTTGAATTTGTTGAAAATAACATAGTGTATTATTTCTATAGAAACAACCATTAAACTCATCTTGGGATCATACTGAATATGCTAAGAGAGCGTCATCTCTATGTTAAGATCTGTAAATTCCACTTATATATGAAAAAAGTCCACTTAATGGGTCATATCATATAAAATCCAGGTGTCTCAGTTGACACATAGAATGTGAGGACTGTAGTTTCGTGGGAGAAGGCCAAGAACATCGTAGATATTCAGAGTATCTTGGGTTTTATGGAAATTTCAGATGCTTCATTCGTGATTTCTCATGCCTAGAAACACAGCTATTGGGCATGAAATATATGTTTTTGAATATTGAATTTTTCTAAATCCTGTGAACACTCCATTCAAGATTTTAAGGGTAGAAAAACTTCATAACCAGTACCAATTCATCTAGAGATAGGAAGGGATTATACATTCTATTTTGATGCATCAGGTATTGGGCATAGAGCTGTTCTGATGTTGGAAGAGTGAGTCACTTTGTATGATTATCATCAATTGAGGACTCATGAGGGGAATTACATAAATAAAAACATCTAGCTCAATATTATGGATCATGAAACATGCTGTTGGAGACACTATTTATTAGGAGAGAACTTTTTTGTGTTTATAGACAGAATGATACTCAAATACACCTTCACTCAGTGGGATTTGAATCTCCAGAATCGAAGATGGGTCCATTTCCACCAATAATATCAATTTATGCTTATATATACTCTATGGAATGGGAATTTAGAAGCCGATTCTATATGATAAAGTAAATAGGTATAGGTACATTAGGAGTCTAGGGATGAATGGAATATTATGTTCTTATTTATAGAGATGCATATTGAGGTTCAAGAGGAAAATGGTGATAATATTATCTCATCATTATCAATGACATATAATCTTCTAGAATGATTATGGTATGTAAAACAATATGATCCTGAAGGCCTCATATTATAGTTAAGTTTCTCAAATGAAGATGCATCTTTTGGTTAGACTATCAATGGGGAGGATGCTCTTTTATTCTTTATGTGTATATAGAGTGCTATAGACATCTGAGTCGAGCTAAGAAGGGATTTCCATGCCTAATAAGGGGTGTTTCTCCTAGGTATTACCAAATTGTGTTAGGATTTACTATGTCCATAATTTTGTCCCAATATGAAACATGAGATAGGTAGTTTAATTTCACGGTGTTCCACCTATCACCATGTGAAGGTGGAACATCAATGTCTGAAAGGGCTTCATCAACTGTTGTCCATTACGAAGTGGAAAAAGGATGATGTTACAATAAATATGATAACCATAATTCCATCATCGTCTCATGGAATTTACACAGGGTGGGTGGTCATTGATCATCTGATGATGGTAGAACACTTATAACCTAGGTGAGACACCTCTTTTATAGATGGTATGGGAATACTATGCATCAAGGTGGTGGTATGTCTTAATGGAGAACCTTGTTCTATCATTTAAAATGTATATGATCATTTTATGTCACAATTATAGTATTTGATGAAAAATGTCATGGGTATAAATGTACGTTTGAGAACAAGCTATCACCCTCATATCGATGGACAGATGGAATGTGCAATTTAGGTGCAAGAGGATGAGATCTTGGAATGCATTCTCAATATTGGGTGTTCCTAGAAGAAAAAAAATTCTCCTAGTTGAGTTTTCACATAAAAAAATATTTTAGGACACCATTGAGATGCTCCCTATGAATCCTCATATGCTTGGCCATGTCACTCCCCTATGTGTTGGATAGAGGTAGGGGAAACACCTATACTTGGGCCTCACATCATGTAGTGATCTTCAGAGCTAGTCTAGCTGATTCAAAAATTTATATTGATAGCTTGATCCGGATAGTAGTTTTATTCCAAATAGGAACCATAAGACTCTAGAGATTGAGGTTAGATACTTAGATTTCATTAATGACTCACCTAGGTTGGGGAATAGACATATTCAGAATCTGGGTAACCTATCACTGAGATTATTTATACCCTAATAGGTTGTGAAGTAGATCAGACCATCAACATACCAGTTATCACATCCTCAGAGATATCAGTCCACGCATGATGTCCTTCTTGTAACTACACTTCGTCGATATTATATAAAACCACCTCACATATTCCATCTTGATGAGGTTGTAAGGGATTTAAATGCTTCCTTCATGGAGTATCCAGTTTTTATTTTTTATCAAAGAATGAAGAAAAACTGACGTAATTCAATTCCTCTCTTATGGGTGATATGGAAGAACAAAAAGGTACATGATGAGACCCAAGAGCGGGAAGCTAAAATATGATAACAGTGGCCAGATTGCTTTGCAAATAGTTCCTTTTTAACCTCATAAGGGATGCCCTGGAACGAGTTTCTATAAGGATGGTAGGTTGTAATGACCTGACACTTAGAAAATTGTATTGATTTTTATTTTTTTATTTTTTGGATACCGTAAATGGTCCTAGTGAGGTATACTAATAATGGTGAAAAGGTTATAGGGGTGTCAAGGGAACATTAAGTGCTCAGAGGTCCAATAATGAGAATGTAGTCTAGTCTGTATGGTTTTTCGTCAACCATGCGACACTAGCACATGGCCATGCAACTAAGGCAGTGGGGGTCCAAAGCCCATCGTTATAGTCTACGAACATTTAGTGGATCCCTTTGTAGAGGTTGTGGGGTGTTCCTAGTGAGGTAGTGATCCACACATTGTGTGCATACATTTTGACAAAATCATCCCTAGAAACCATGCAGGGCTATTTATGAGGGAAAATGATAACTTTTAGTAACATAAATTTAAGTTCTAATTCTTATTTTCCTCTCCACCTATTAAAAAAACCATTGACCCATCTTCCATTTGAATCACAAACAATTATCCTCCTTGTAATTCATCCTAATCCTCCTTCTCATGACTGATTCTTGATCTGAGAGAATAATTGAACCACTTATTGTAAGGATAACCCCATGTTCTCCACCTTCCTCGCTAAATTTCTCTGTTTGTTGTGCTATTTTTTACAGGCTCATTTGACCTATTTTTTGGTCATTGAACTGAAACTCCGATATAATCCTAACATCTCCAAATTTTATGCTAATACTCAATGAGTCATCATCTATGACCCTAACATAGGTTGGGACATAGTTTTCCATTTAGTTTTGGCAGCTTTGTATTTAATCTCATATTAATGTGATCTGACTTTTGTTAAGAACCCTTGATGTGTTGATTAATTCATGTGTAATTGGCCCTAGTGGGATGATATAGGATAATTGACACATGTATAGGGATATCATTTTAACCCATTATTGGTATGACCTCCTAAGGGGTGTTCCAAAAAAATGTCGATTTTAGGGTACTTTTTCAAAATATCAAATTAGGGTTTATTCTTCTGGGTTTAGTTTAAAATTGAATTTTCCATTTTCCCATGTGTAATTTGATAAAACCAAGACTACCCATGGGCGTGTTTTCCTCTTGGCCATGGAATTACCAATTGGACCATATAAATATTTTACATGACCTTTTCCAATGACTTATTCCCCTTTGAAATGGGTGTCTTTATTAAAAAATTGAAGGGTAGAAATTGTAGGTGGGATGGGATGAGAGGGACTATAATTTCCATAATGAAATGCCAAAAATTTAATGGTGTAAAGGAATGTCATTTACTTGCCTTATTTGGGTCATACTATAAATTAATTACATAATTGGTTTTTGTCCCATGTTTTAAATTTATTTACGAATTTTTTCATTACATTATATATTATATATGATTATGTTAATTATATGCCTATGAGATACTATGAATATGTGGATGGGAGAAATTCATACCCCATACCACTTATGATACCTATGAGTGGGGTAAATTTATACCCTAGGCTGGTTATAACATTTTTATAGAAGGGATGCATTCTTTCCCCATGCATGTATCGTGTATGGATGGGAGGAATTCTTACCCCATACCAGTATTTCCTATCGGTTGGTGTAATTCTTACCACATGCAGGCTATGATACATATATGGGTCAGAGGCATTCATATTTTCTTCTAATGAAAACACAAACATATATATAAATATATATATATATATGTATAAGACATGAATTATTACCTCATGATACTGATAGCCAATATATATATATACGCGGTGAATTGATCATACAACCCAGCAATGAGTTGAATCATGTAGACCCACTAGGTGTCCTTTATTAACATGGTTGGGTGGTTGATTTTTTTTTCACTACATTTTTTCCTACTATAAATTGCACACTATTTTATTAATATATCCACTCTGATTTCAGGAAGACAACATTGGTGGCGGTCTATTGAGATTTCTCTGACACACTACTCAGGCCGCCATTTGAACCTGAATAAACTATTTTTTATAGGCATGGAAAGGGTAAAACACCACTCATCAAGCTGTTGACTCTTTTTTAGACTAACCTTATGAGGAGAAGATTTATATCAGGCTCAAGATGCTGTAGAGATGTTTTTGGGATTTCGTTTACTTTTGTACCTTGTATTTGTATGTCTGCTTCTTGTTTATAATTCTAATTATGTATTGGCATGTCATGGATTAATATCTATATAAAAGACTACACGTGATCCTTTTTTTATATTATATAGACTTTATTGGTTTACTTGATTTGTCTGTATGATTTTGTTTATGCTATTGAATGTGGTTGTTACATCCTCTATGTACACTGACATGTGGGTACAATCTCCCAACTGATTTACCTTAACACCGATGCTTCAGATCGACAGCGCTTGGTTTAAGGGGTGATGTTCCACGGGTCATTTGGCCAACTGGGCTCGGGGCATTGGTTACATGGTACCCATGTCTGGGACAACACAAAATTTATATATTGAAATGAGATGACATTACGATTGAATTGTTTTACTAGATTAAATATTATTCCTAGAAGGAATTAAGAAATATTTTTATTATTGACCACATCTCAAAATATGAACACTAACTTTTTATAAGAGAAAATTTTACTCTTTATTTCCTCACAAATAATTATACTAATGAAGTTTTAAGCCATCATGGAGTATCACTTTCAACTTTTCTTGATAATGATTATATTGTTACATAAAAATTACTAATGTATATTGATATAGATATTCATACTGAGCTTTATTAGTACACCTTATACCACCCTCAAAATAATGCCTAGTTTTAAAAGAATATAAAAAATTGAATTATATGTTGAGTTCATAATAACATAAAATTATACATATCTAGGAAATGTATTTATCTCAGGTATATTTTTCTTATAATAATTTTTACAATTTTTTATTCAAATATTAATAGGGGAATCATTATATAGAAATATATTTTAAACTAAAACATATTGGGATGATGTTTGGGAATGAATACTTGTTGGCTAAGAACATGTTATGGAGAAAGTAAGAATGGTAAAGAATATTTAGGTTCATATTAATAATTATACATGATTGAAAGATATTTATAATGAAAATTAATAGAAAGATTAAAATTTTCTTATAGAAGATCATGTTTTACAAAATTTCTCTATATGAGATGGAGTAAAAGTTTATAAAAGATGGGGGAAATGTGCCTTAGGTACATTGGAAAATTTAAAATTCTATAAATATTTTGACATGTTATAATTTGAAAATGGATCCAAGTCACATTAATTTTAGTGAAACATTTCATATATTATTTTAAATTAAATAAATTCCATACACAGCACAAGTATGTACCATTGATGAATTATAATGGGAGTAGACCTATCTTACTATGAAGATCCAATAAATATAAATGAGACTAGAGAGATAAAGTATTGAGGAACCATATAAATTTAATTATAATTGTAAATTGGATAAATAAAAAAATTGGGTTACCATTATGGTAAAAATATTATTTTATTTTGAATAACCACTCACATTTTTTTGAATGCATCATCCAGAGAAATTTTTTAGGATGAAAATTTTGGGGCATGGGGAGATTGATACAACATAGATTCAATTATTATAGGTAAACATAATATTAATATAAAACAAATATTATATTCACATATTAATATATCTTGAAAATAATTAGTTAATTTATAGTAGTAATTTCATATTTTATCTTACACAGTGAAAATGAACAAAAAATAAAATTCCGAAATTTTCCCTTAAAAATAATATTTTATGAAAAATTGAAATTTATAATTTAATTATTTGAAATTTTAATTACAATAAATTTAAATAATATATATTTTTTACATTTAATATAATAAAATTTCTATTGAAAAAAATATTAATAAAAATATTTATTTAAAAACTTGTTTTTTTCAAAACCAATGTTTTTTATAGGACACATTTTCTTTAAAAGGAAAAATGTATACCCATATTAATTTATTAAAATAGAACATGAGTTTTTATTATGAAAATTAAAAATTATTTAATTATTTTCATAATATATTAATTTAAACCTATATTTTTGTTATTATTATCCTTACAGTTATTATATTATCAACTAATACTTGAAAATTTCATTTATTAAAAACTCATTATTAGCATGATTTAATGGAATGTTTTTAAACTAAATTATATCGAATATGTTAATAGATCATGATAAAATTGATAAAATATCTTTATTAAATATAATTGTTCATAGAAAATAAGGGAAAATGGGTTATAATAGTTTTTTAATAAAAATTAAATTAATTACAATGGTTAATGATATAATGAAGTTTTGCGCATCACAAGATATTATATAAAAAATTAATCATTTGGACTTATAAAATATATTTAGTTGATATATTAAATTTAATAATTATACTAAATGGTTCTTAATTATCAAATAAGATCAATTTTATTAATTATTAATGGATTAATATACTATTTTAATAAAGATACTATTTGCAGTACTGTAAACTAAAATAGTAAAAGTGAGTAAACATATAGGATAAGGGAAAAAACGTTCAAAACTTCTTTAATTTTGTGTGTTTTATGTGTTATTTGAACATAATATATTATTTATATATTATGTATGCACATGGTTTGGGGGTGATTTCCAATTTTTCAATAGTTTGTGGTATTTAAAAATGTAAATCCTCCTCAATTATAAAATAGAAGTCAATCCCCTTTCTTATTAAATAATTTTAATACATTTGTCTCAACCAAAAACCTTGAAAAGATATCCCAAAAATTATCTCCATTTTTGAGGTTCTGTTCATCCCAAACAAAAATCCCTAGGGTCCACAAGAAGAGATCAAAATGTGGGGTTATCCATTAAATTTAGTGAAATTAATATAAATGTATATAATTCATTTATCATTTACCACAATTAAATATATGAATTAAACATACAACATAACAAAAATAGTATATATCATATAGATAAATGTTAATATGTTGATGTAATATTATTTAGCCATCTCATTATCTAATTGATGGGAAACAAATCCATCAATTATTTGGTTGGAAAATGGCATCCTCATGAACCAATGTATTTTAATTAATACCAAATCACTAGGATAGTTGTAAAGAAAAAAAATAAAGAATAAATATAATAAATATGAAATAATATATAATTTTGAAAAATAATATATCATCCACATCTATACCCTTTTTCCAAAAAAGGGAATGATATCATCACTCAAGAATAATTTCAAAATACAATATCCCTAAAGTGTTATA
Source organism: Viscum album (assembly GCA_963277665.1). Classification (NCBI taxonomy): domain Eukaryota; kingdom Viridiplantae; phylum Streptophyta; class Magnoliopsida; order Santalales; family Viscaceae; genus Viscum; species Viscum album. The sequence goes on from OY728156.1 coordinate 905,236,173, forward strand.
ATTCATTTTCCCTGTCCAATTTTATTGAAAGAATCAAAACTATTGTTTAATGATTAAATAATATTTTTTAAAAATTAATATCTGTTTTCAGAAAATGTTCCTATGTCATAGAAAATATAACTACGGAATTCTTCAAAAACCACAAATAAAAATACATGGAAATTAATACAAAAAACAATTAAGGTAATGAAATATTATTAAAAATGTGGGGGAGTACGTTATAATAGTATTATATGTGATATTATAAATAAAAATATAGTTCGTTACTAAATAAGAAACAATATTACAACAAATATAAAAAAAACAATTTTAGTTCAACTAAAGGTATGCTTGAGGAAATGTATTTTATATTAATTTCCTTTAATTAAGGCGTATTTTAATGATATAAACCAAATTATTATATATATTTTATAAAATTACCAATTTTAATTATAATATACATAATTCTTCAAGGTTCATTGTATTTTAAATATAAATTTTCATTATATCATTCTTGAGGATCTAAAAAAATAATTACATAGTTGTAATAAATGTTGACTCTCTTTACATTCCATTGAAAAATATTTTATAAAATGCACCAATTCAATTTTATACGGTGTATATATTGTCCATTTTAACTCTTTAAGTAGAAATATTTTTATTTATTTTAGTTACATTTAAATTCATGTTTCTTATTTTTCAGGTTTAATATTTGAATTTTCCAATTACTTTAAAATTTATTATAAATTCTCACTAAATATTGGGGTTGTTTTTATATTTTTCAATCAAAATATTATCAATTATTCTTTATAATTTCATTAAATTTAATATTAATGTTGATAATTATGATTATTTACAATTTTATTCAATGTTTTCCTCTTAGTTGATATTTATATACAAAAAAATATAAAAAGAAAATATTATTTCTTTTTCCATTAAATTAGATATATTTCACATTCATTTCCATGTTTATCAATATTTTTCTCAAATGAAATTTAATATAATGAAATTGATAGTGATGATAATTTTCATTAATACTTTAATTTTTAATTTTTTAATAGAATATTTATATAATTTTTTAGATGGTATTTTTAAAAAAAATGTAAAAGTAATGTTTTGTAATGTGTAAAATGATAAAATATCTCCCCCAATACCTTAACTACATTAAAAAATTTAGCTTATTCTAAATTATTTAGATGGGTATCCAAATAATACACTTTTTAGGAAGTTTTTTTTATAATTCAATTCCATTTCCATTATTCTAATATGGGACTTTATTTTAGTGTAAAAATATATATTCCCCAAGAAATGATGGTCCCCTTTTATCCCTATATTAATTTTTAGTATTATAACATTCTATTGTTATAATAATTTTCTTGTGGTTATTTACCATTGGACATTACATTTATCATAAATATCCAAACTCAATTTATCATTAATATTATTATTACCTATATTTTATACATCATCTATATATTGTGTTCATGTTGAATTTTGGTGATTCACTAAGGATATTTTGAAAAATCTATATTATTTAGTGAATATAGATATTTCATTATATGAAATATTGTTAATGAATAAAATAAATTATTTTATTTATGTAGAATGCTTTGGACATGCAGTGATGAGAAATGACCGTGTTTATATTCCTTGTGGATGTATATGTAGGACCTAAGAAATTTTTTTCCCTAATTAAATGGGGTTCTTTGATGTTTTAATCATCTATATGAATGTTTATTTCATTATTTATATCAAGATGTCTCAAATCTTGTTATATAATGTTAAAAATTTTGTTCACTGAGAAATCATGTATCTCTATCCTTGATATTATTTTTATTTATTTAATTCGTGGATGCTTTTTTAAATCATGTTACTAAATGGGACACGATATTTGTTATTTATCATGTCATGTTGATTATGAATTATCAAATTATCATAGCCAATTCGTTGAATAAATATATATTTTTCATTTATTTAACTTTATATATTGATTATTCAAAACTTATTCATGATAAAATCCACTATACTTAATCCCAAATAATAATTATGTGTCTTAATTATTTTTTATCCATTCCCCAATATATGAAAGAATATTAAATTTAAATACTTCATGGTTTTTGAATGATTTCATTTAATTTTTTTGTATTATTTCCCCATTTTATAATGGGTATCATGTATGTATTTGGTATCTAGTAGTACTAATGGGATATGTCCATTTGGATGTGATCCCTTTTACCTAAGACAATGTCATAAAGTAACCACAAGCTCTAAAAATCATTGGTCAAGGTTGTAACATTTTATAAGGAAATCTTACAACTAATAATTTAATGAAATTTTTCATCAAAGATGAAATTATATGATATTACTTCTTTTTTACTAGGAATATGAATTAAAGATTCCAAAATTATTCATTATTTTTATGGTTGATGATTATGATGACATTTTTTTATGAAACCAATTTCTTTTCCATTTGTTACATAATGATGAAATGAAAAAAATTTATGAATCCCATTTCATTTCAAAGGGATATGCTATAATGAAATGTTTATGAATGTCACTTTATTTTTTGAGGTTATGATATGATAACTATTTTATGATCACGTTGTACAATTATATGTGATATTAATTATATTATTGGTGGGACTAGAATTATTTATTCTTCAAATGAGATGGGTAATGGTGGATATATCATGAGATAAACATGATGCTAATTGTGAGTTTACCATGATCAGTCAGTTACTCTATCCATTGTGATAGTCATCAGAATGAACACAGACTATGATGATGGTTTCTAGAGAGAACACACTATACTATAATAGTCATTGAGGTTAACCATTACTAGAATTAATATTTTTGGTTTGAACAAATTCATCAATGATAGTCTTGGATGAAATCCCTAACTACTGAGGTAATGACTTATTATGGTAATGTGTATGCCACAAACAAATATCATATGTCAATGTTATGCACTTATAGATAATGATAATTGATTCTTTTATAATTAATGTCTTATAAATTCACATGAATTGTTCCATGATCCATGATTATAATGTATGATATATAGGGCATGGTTTTCAACTGCTATACTCACATCATCGTACCCTTTTCTCATGATATCTTTAATTATTCATTTTTATATACCATGTTTATCCTTATGGAGAATCTGAGATAATACCTTCTTATGGTTACCTATGTGAGGATATTAAAAATAGTATTCTGTATTTTATGTCAAATAAATTTTTTAGTTTAAAATAAGATAATGGGTTTGAATTTCATTCACTTATTAATAAATAATTTTATGTAAATTTGTTTAAAATGATAATATAAATTAATGATTATTGCGTGGATAATTATTTTATATAATTAACATTAATCTCTAATGATTTTATAGTAGTGTATAAAATGTATTTGTTTATATAGTTTGTTTCAATTAATGTATTGGTTATATTTGGAAACAGGAATTACAAAACATTATATTTAACTCATAGGGTATTCAAATGTATTATACAATATACAATGGTGTTGTAAAGAATATAGCATGGTTTTCTAATCAAAATATCCTTATTACGATAATATCAGTGGATTTTATTTAGGTAAAAATGCATCTAGGGGTAATAAACCAGAAAATTGTTGATTTCGTATACCTCTTCCATCATAATGGTTTACATAGTTTATTCTCTTATTTTACACCTGGTTTGACACTACAAGGGGAAATATTTAGACATCCCACATTTTATTTCAAAAAAATCAGTAATTATTTACATTGATGATGATTTATAATGATTGTGGCTAAACCTATGGTTTGTTATATTGAAATTAATGATTCATGATTCTGGAATCGTATATAGGATTTTTCACCATTAGTCTCTCTTCAAAAGATTCCTGATCACTATGATAAGCTTATTAATTTTAGAATGGTTATGAAGATATAACAATGATTTCTCATATTTAATTGTATTATAAAATATGTAATTATCTTATTATATGTTAGTTATATAAATAATCTTATGTTATAAATAATTTCTTAGAATTTTATTTTATATACTCAAGGATTAGATATGAATTTATATGTGAAAAAACCCAATATAACATAGGCTACATCTCCATTATATGATTGTGCTCTGGTTAATCTTTATTTGAATGTGATTCAATCTAATAATGTTATGATTACATTGAATGAATTATATATTATCATATTAATGGAATTGAATTCTTTATAGAAAAACAAAATTAATTTTCAAGGAAGAAATTGAACATTTGATATTCTTCAGCAAAATTTTGTTGTATATTATTAGGATAATAAATATAAAATTCGAACAAAAATTGTCTACATTTTATGCGTCTTTATTCCAACATAAATGGTATGATTTACTATGAATTGGTAAATAGAATATAAAAATCTATAATATTTTTATTGTGTGAGAGATTATTGATAACTTTATATAGTATTTCCATGATTCCAACTCATGAATTAGAGTTGTCAATAGATCTCATACATGGTATTATACAATTTTAATGATTTTATTTTGAATTTGGGTCATCTCATAAGTTTTCTAGTATTTATCTCTTATATGTGTAATAATAGTTGATGGTCAATAGTGATGACATGCCAATAACAACAGTTTGTACATGGTATGGTCATTATGAATAAATAATTATTTTAATTAACCTAACTAAAACACCCAATATCTTATTAGAATTATTGGGAGAATCCCTATAGTGAATGAATTAATTATCACTACAACTCATTGTATTAATAAATTATAATTTATATTTTTTTCATTCTTAAAAATTCATAAATGTGTGTAAACGGAGCTATTGTAATAATATTATAACTGTATAAGGGTACTTATTATTTTCATAATATTTAATGAACCACATGTCTTATTAATAGTAAAATTATTATTATTAACTTTAAAAACATAAAATTATATAAAATATAAATACTTTCATTGAATAAATAATATAATACTTATTAATGTTATAATTAAATAGATATTTTTTCTCAGACCACTAATATCCAATTATAATTCCTCTCAATAGTTATCATTACATGAATAATTTCTAATTAATGAATTGCCACTATATAATTCCCCAATTAATTAATAAATTTTATATTCATTACACTAGTATTTTTATTAAGTATTAATGTGACCAAAGAATTAAATATATGTTACTTTGAAAAAAATCAAAAAAAGAACATTATATTTTTATTTATTTAAAAATAATAATTAATTGGTGAAAAATTATTTATTAAAAGTTCATATTAAAAATACATTTCCTTGAATAATTGGTGAGGTAAAATTTGTGATAAAAATAACATTACTAATCATTTTAAAACACATGAGAATAATATTGATCTAACATGTTAATAAAATTTATAATATTACTAAGGCCCATATAAAATTATGGTGGGGAAATCTACTTCCCTTAATGAATGGCATTATCAAACACTACCAATAATATAAGGAAACATTTATAAAAATTCTAGGGCTCCCAATTAGAAATAAGTTAATATCAAAATGGCTTAAAGACTCCTAAAAATGTAAATTTTTTAACATATTCCCTTTATTTTAATATATATAATCATTAATGTATAATGCTAGTGTCATCAACCTATGATCTGGATGTCTCTTTCTTGGTTATTCTAGAAAATAATTTACTAACAAAACACATTTTAAAATGGAAATAGATAGGTAGTTCTATTCAACTAATGGGACTGAGATATTAACTTCGATTAATGAATATATAGCAAAAATTTTTTCATTAAGTATTTTTTTAATTAAATTTCAATCATGATGAAACAATCATACCCTAGTTCCCTTTACAAAAAATTATGGTTCTCATTAGTAAAATAATGTACATGTATCATGATGTGGATTTATTATAATATTATTTTTAATGAATCTTTATACAAGAACAAAGATAGGAATAGATAATTACATTATCAAATTATAATTTCCTACCGATGGGAAATGATTTCATAATCTAATGCGTTATAGATTACAAGTGGTATACAACATCATAATGTGTTTCAATGTCCTTTTAGACTTAGGCCAATATATTCAATATCATTTTTCCAAATAAAAAGTTATCCTCCATCTATAGAACATATATTAATGTCTATTGTCATAGAATTTCTTAGTTTTCACCACAGTAGGGAATTATTATGTCCTTGGAATGAAACAGTTACACTTATGAAATTATGAAATACTATTTCAAACATAATAACATACATGATATGAAAAAACACAATTAATATCAAAAACATAATTAATGATATCATAAAGTATGTAGTATTTATTATAGGGAACTCACTCCAATATAATCCCACTTAATCTTCAAATAACTATCACTATGGGAAAAAACAATATTTGTGATGGGTTATTTGCGACAGGAATAAATATCGTCGCAAAAAACCAGTCCAAGATGGTATTTGCGACTGGTTTTCATCTCCCGTCACAAATATTTTTGCGCGACATGCGTGCCTAATCGTGCGAATATTATTTGCGACGAGAAGATGTCTCCCGTCGCAAATAGTTTGGCATGAATTGCTTCCCAAACCACGCGGCTTACACGCCAAACCACGCATGAGAATTAGCGATGTTACCCATCCCAAATACCCAGCGGCGGTTAATAGCTTTTTGTGACGAGATGTCATCCCGTCAAAAAAAGTTTGTCGGAAGGAACTATTTGTGACAGGCCCCGTCGCAATTACCCATTTAACCGCCAACTTTAATTAATGCGGGAGAGGGTATTTGCGACGGGGCCCGTCACAAATAACCCAATCGCAACTAATATAACCTATATATACCGTCACCCGTTTTTTTCCCAAATCACTCAGATCTTCCTCTCCCCCTCTTTTAATTCTCCAATTTTAAGGAAAAAATTTAATCTAGCTAAAAATTTTATACGAGAGAAATTGGAAGGCGCCAATAACATCAGAATATTATGGTTTAAGGTATTTATATTTTATTTTTTTTATTTTTTTTATTTTTTATGTTAATTTTAATTGTTCTTTATTAGTTGTAATTAAAATAGATTTCAATTGATTTTTATTTATATTTACTTTTACTAAGAAATAGTTATTTTTAGTGATAATTACAAATAATTAGTGTTAATTTGCAATAAATAGATATTATTTGATATAACTTTATATAATTAGTAATAATTTGTAATAATTAGATATAATTAGTAATAAATAGATAGTTATAATTTCTGATAATTAGTAATAATTAGATATAATTGGTAATAATTAGTAATAAATAGATATAATTAGTAATAAGTAGATATAATTAGTAATAAATAGATATAATTAGTAACATTTAGATATAATTTGTAATAATTAGATATAATTAGTAATAATTAGTAATAGATAGATTTAATTAGTAATAAATAGATATAATTAGTAATAATTAGATATAATTAGTAATAAATAGATATAATTACTAATAAATAGATATAATTAGTAATAAATAGATATAATTATTAATAAATAGATATAATTGGTAATGATTTTCTATAATTATTAATAATTAGTTATAATTTGCAATAATTAGCGAAAATTAGTAATAAATAGTTAAAATTAGTAACAATTAGATAAAATTAGTAATAATTAGCTAAAATTAGTAATAATTAGTAATAATTAGTAACAATTAGTAATAATAAGATATAATTAGTAATAATTAGTTATATTTAGTAATAATCAGATATAATTAGTAATAATTAGATATAATTACTAATAATTGGATATAATTAGTATTAATTAGATATAACTAGTAATAATTAGATATAATTATATATAATTAGATATAATTAGATATAATTAGATATAATTAGATATAATTAGATTTAATGAGATATAATTATATATAATTGGAAATAATTAGATGTAATTAGATGTAATTAGATATAATTAGTAGTAATTATTAATAACTAGTAATAACTAGTAATAATTAGTAATAATTAGTAATAATTAGTAATAATTAGATAGAATTAGTAATAATTAGATATAATTAATAATAATTAGATATAATTTGTACTAATTAGATATAATTTGTAATAATTAGATAGAATTAGATAGAATTTGTAATAATTAGATATAATTAGTAATCATTAATTAAAATTAGTAATAATTTGATATAATTAGTAATTATTTGTAATTAATACTAATAATTAGTATTAATTAGTAATAATTAGTAATAATTACTAATAATTAGAAAAAATTAGTAATAGTTAGTAATAATTAGTAATAACGAGTAATAATTAGTAATAATTATATTTAAGTAGATATAATTAGTTATAATTAATAATAATTACATATAAATAGATATTTTTAGATATAATTGGATATAATTAGATATAATTAGACATATTTTGATATAAATAGATATAATTAGTAATAAATAGATATAATTAGAAATAAATAGATATAATTAGTAATAAATAGATATAATTAGTAATAAATAGATAAAATTTGTAATAATTACTAGTAAAAAAATTATATTATCAATATTTATGAAAAAATTATTAAAAATATTAAAATAATAAATAAATTATAAAATATTAAAATTATCAATATTGTCAACATGCTTTTTTCTATTCTTAACATGTTCAAATTTCAATGGGTCATCAATTGTCTGGTCATGCACAATAAAAAGTTTTTGTTTGACATGTCCAATATAAACTCTATAATTGTCCATGCATGGTTGATTACCTCGCATGTAGTGTTGCAATAGGACTACACAAATCATGAAATTATCATCTATAAGAATTATCTCACATGACCCATTAAATAGCCCATTCATCCTTGAAAATTTATCGGAAAGATACTGATATCCCCTAAAATTTTTATAGAAGAATGGTCTATGTAAAGGGAGTGTGATGATTCTTAGAGACTAGAACGACATTACTTTGGTCATCCTATTGCAACACTACATACGAGGTTATCCACCATCCAATTTCAATTATATAGTTTATATTGGACATGGCTGACACAATCTTTTTATTGCGCATGACCTGACAATTGGCAAGCCTTTGTGATTTGAACATGTTAAGAATAAAGAAAAGATTGTTGCGAATATTGATAATTTTCATATTTTATAAATTATTTATTATTTTATTAATATTAATATTGTTTTCTCATAAATATTGATAATATATTTTTTTATTAGTAATAATTAAAAAACGAAAACTGCTTGGATAATGAAGGGAAAATTTTTGATCATCTCCATAATGATGATTACCAAATTTCGGTTCATTATTCAAGTAGTTTTTATTTTTCTATGTATTTCAATGTATTGTTAAATTAGTAATAAATTGTATTAATTAGTAATAATTTATGATAAATTATAACAATTAGTAATAAATTGTAAAAATTAGTAATAACTGGTAATAATTTGTAATAATTTTTAATAATTAGTAATAATGAGTAATAATTATTAATAATTTGTAATAATTAGTAATAATTTGTAATAATTAGTAATAATTTGTAATAATTTGTAATAATTATGAATAATTAGGAAGAATTAGAAATAATACGGTATAAATATGAATAATTAGGAATATTTAGGGATAATTATGAATAATTAGTAATAATTAAGAATAATTATGAATAATTAGGATTAACTAGAAATAATTAGCATTAATTAGAAATAATTTGAAAAAATTACTGTGAGAAAGATGCCATTAAATGAGTCGTCAAAAATAGAGTAACTGTCAATCCACTGGAAATTTTGTATCCCTTAATTAATGGTAATTATTAAGTAGTTGTAATTATTTATCTTCTTTTTTTCAGATAGTGTTTTTAATATTTCAAATTATTCAGAAACGGTTATGATTTTATGTGTTATATAGAAAAATATGGAACAAGGAAGTCGACATCACTCATTATAAGATGATCACGCTTGGATAAATCAGTGGGGAAATCCAAATGGTTAGTGTTTAAATCCTGTATATATTGAGGGTGTTGAAGCATTATTATCATTTGCATCATCAAAACCAGAATATGTTTTTGAAGGAAAAATTATGTTTTCTTGTAAAAAATGTTCTCTGAGAACGTTTGACACATTTGAAAAGGTTGGGGGACATCTATTTCGATTTGGTTTTCGACCAGATTATGTTTTTTGGTATCAACACGGTGAACGTAGTTCCAGAGAAGATCCTAATAACTTGATATCAGATCCATCATGGTTTCAAAATATAGTACATGATGTTGCAGATCCATCTGTGCAACAAACTGAAACTCACGATGATATTGATTTAACTTCTTTGTTGGCACCATCTGAATTTTATGAGTTGTTGAGGTTTACTGAGGATGCATTATATCCAGGTTGCAAGATAAGATAATTAGAAGTGGTTGCAAAATTTATGGCTATTAAATCAAATAATTCAATGTCAAACAACTATTTTGATCAGATATTTTCTTTGGATAAAACAATGTTACCTGAAAGAAATATGCTGCCAGCATATTACTATGAGAGAAAGAGGATGATTTGTAATCTTGGCCTTAGTTATCAGAAGATTCATGCATGTAAAAATGATTGCATCTTATATTCTGGCGAAAAGGAGTCATTGGATTGTTGTCCCACATGTGGACAATCGAGGTATAAAAAAGATCAACCAGGGATGTCTAGATCGATCCCAGTAAAACAGTTGAGATATTTCCCTCTTACACCAAGGTTGTAGCGTTTTATTATGTCTCAGAACACAGTGTTAATGATGTCATGGGACAAAACCAAGACTTCAACTGATAAAATATTGAATCATCCATCTTTTGGTGATTCATGGAAACATTTAGACCGTCTGCATCCGTCTTTTGCTACAGTAGCCCGAAATGTGTGATTGGGCCTTTCTACTAATGGTTTCATCCATTTGGTTCTTATGGTAGTCAGTAATCATTTTGGAATGTCTTTATATCTCCGTACAATTTTCTTCCATTGATGTTGATGAAGGATCCTTATATCATTTTGACTCTATTAATACCAGGAAATACGAAAAAGATTATTGTTGTTTATTTTAAACCATTGATTGATGTGTTAAATGCATTGTGGAGTGATGGTGTTAATACATGTGATCTTGCTACAAAACAAAATTTCATATTAAAATCTGCATTGATATGGATGATTAGTGACTTTCCTGCATATGGCATGTTATCTGGTTGGAGTACATTTGGTCCGAAATCATGTCCATACTCTATGAAAGAAAACAAATACTTTGTGTCCATCAATTGAAAAATCTTTTTATTTTGATTGTCACCATAGATTTCATCTAACCAATCAGCCTTTTCAGAGGATAAAATCTCATTACAGAAAATTTACAGTTGAAACAGATGTTACTCCAAAGATGTTCTATGGTAAAGAGTTAAAATCTGTGGAATTTTTATTACCCCCATCACATTTGGACCAACATTAAACCAACAGAAAATTCATGTCTTTGAGAAAGAACATAATTGGATAAAACAGATCATTTTTTGGGATCTTCCATATTGGTCTGATTTGTTTCTCCGCCACATGTTGGATGTTATTCATATTGGGAAGAACTTTTTTGATAATTTATTTCATTCAGTTTTGGATACACCTGGTAAGACCAAAGATACCATAACGGCACAATTAGATCTTGCCCAAATTTGCAGGTGACCAGAACATGAAATATTTGAAAATGTCAGATCATAGATGATAATGATTCCAAAATCAACTTATACACTATTCAAAGAGATTCATTTTTTGAGTTTTTTACGTTATTTTTTTTATTAAAATCCAGAAAATGGTTAAGGAAAATATATTTTAAAAAATTCACATGAAAGGCGGCATCCCAGATGCCGCCATTGCATTTCCTGTGCAACACGGCATCTGCGATTCCACCATTGCACTGCGGGTGAATAGCGACATCCGCGATGCCGCTTTTGCACTGTGGGGGAAAGGCGGCATCTGTGATGCCGCCTTTGCAAGTCGGGTGGAAGGGGGCATCGCAGATGCCGCCATTCCCCTAAAAGATTTTTTTTTAAAAAATTATTTTAATTTTAATTTTTTTTATATATATAGATATATAACAAAATATTTCATCATAATTTCTTGTATATTAAAGATCCAGATCTATAGCCATTACATCAGCCTGGATTCTGACAGAAACCCTTACCCCGTCATCCCTTTTATAAGAGGGCTTGCCCTGAAAATCATTCTACATTTTTAATGTGGGATTTATGTTCTCTATTTCCTGCGCAGTACATTCTGCATTTCTGATGTGAGATTTTGTTTCAAGTATGTGAATTTGAAATACAATAATATATAAACTATAAGGCCAATATAAATTAAATTTTAAACATTATTTAAAAATATAATAAATAGTTGAAATCAAAAAGAATTTCCTCAAAAATGATGATGGAAAATAATCTATAACCTTTCAAAACCGCCTACTTGAAACTTAAAAATATTTCAGGTACGTGAATTTTAAAGACTATAAAATATAAACTATAAAAATAATATAATTGAAACATTAAACATTTATTAAACAAATAATAAGTTGTTAAAAACAAAAAAAATTCCAAAAAAATGTTGAGAAAATGTAATTTATAAGCTTCCAAAACCGCCTACATGAAACTTAAAATTTTTCAAGTACATGAATTGGAAATACCATAAAACATATAATAGAAGACCAATATAAATGAAACATTAAAAATTTATTAATCACATAATAAATAGTTGAAAACAAAATTAATTTCCAACAAATTGTTAATGAAAAATATTTTATAAGCTTTCAAAACCACCAACTTGAAACATAAAAATGTATCAAGTGCATGACTTTGAATGATTATGATTATATTACTAATTAACTAATTAATTATTATATAATTAATATTATTATTAATAAATAATTAAATAATTATTATATAAGTAATAATTAATGAATAATAATTAATAATTAATAATTAATAATTACTAATTAATTAGTTATAATTTTTAATTATATTTCTAATTAACTAAATAATTATTATATAGGTAATAAATATATTACTAATTAATTATTATATAATTAATGATAATAACAATAATTAACTAATTAATTATGAGATATTTAATTATTAATAATTAGTAATTATAAATTATAATAATTATATTTAATAACAATATTACTAATTAACTAATTAAATGTTATATTAATAATAATTACATTACTAATTAACTAATTAATTAATATATAATTAATAGTTTTATTAATAATTAATTAAATAATTGTTGTATAAGTAATAATTAATAATTAATAATTAATAATTAATAAGTAATAAGTAATCATTATAACTAATATCTATCTCTAATGATTTTATAATAGTGTATAAAATGTATATGTTTATATAGTTTTTTTCAAATAATGTATTGGTTATATTTGGAAACAAGAATTACAAAACATTATTTTTAAATCTTAGGGTATTTATATGTATTATAGAATATCCAATGGTGTTGTAAAGAATAATGCATGGTTTTCTAATCAAAATATCTTTATTACGATAAATGTAATTAAAAATTATATTGAATAAATGTAATTAAAAATTACATTAATAATTTACTAATTATTTGTTATATAATTAATAATTATATAACTAATGTACTAACAAACTATTATATAATTAATTATTCATAATTAATAATTAATTATTATAATGAATAATTATAATGTAAAATTATAATTAATATTTATATTACTAATAAACTAATTAATAATTAATAATTACTAGTTACTAATTACTAATTAATAATTAATAATTAAAATGAATACATGTAATTAAAAATTATATTACTATTTTAGTAATTTATTATTATATAATTACTAATAATATTACAAATTAACTAACTAATTTTTATATAATTAATTATTAATAATTACTAATTAATAATTATAATGAATAATTATAATTGATAATTATATTATTAATTATTAATTAATAATTATTATAAATAATTAGAATAAAATATCATATTAAAAATTAACTATTAAGTCTTATATAATTAATAATAATATTACTAATTAACAAATTTATTTTTAGATAATTTATTATTAATAATTGATAATTAATATTTATAATTACTTATTATAACTAATTATCATATTTATAATTACCTAATTAACCATCATATATTTAATAATGATATTAGTAATTAAATAATTATTTATTATATAGTTACTAATTATATAATTAAACCTTATATTACTAATTAATTAATATATTATAAATAAATAATAATCAATAATTAATAATTAATAGTTGTAATGAATAATTAAAATGAACAATTAAAATGAATAATTAAATTGAATAATTATATTACTAATTAACTACTTAACTAATATATAATAATTATTAATAATTACTAATTAATAATTATAATGAATAATTACATTACTAATTAACTAATTAACTTATATATAATTAATAATTAAATTACCAATTAACTAATTAATTATTATATAATAATTTTTAATAAATAATAATTAATAATTATAATGAATAATTATAATTTATAATTATATTACTAATTAACTAAATATAAAAAGTTCCTCGACTCTATCTTTCTCAAAAAATTAACTAATTAACTATTATATAATTAATAAATATATTACTAAATAACAAATTAGTTATTATATTATTAATGATTAATATAAACTAATTAACAAATTAAAAATTAAATAGTTAATAATTATATTACTAATCAAAAAATTAATTATTAAATAATTAATAATTATATTTATATGTAACTAATTAATTATTAAATTATTAATAATTATATTACTCATTTACTAACTATATTAGCAATTAACTAATTATTTATTATATATTTTTTATTAATAATTAATATTTACTTAACAAATTATTATTCAACTAATAGTTTTATAATTAATAATTTTATTATTAATTAAAAAATTAATAATTAATTATTAATAATTAAAAATTATAATTAGTAATTATAATGAATAGTTATAATTAGTAATTATAAGGAATAATTATAATTAGTAATTATAATGAATATTTATAATTAATAATTTTAATGAATAATTTTAATTTATAATTACATTACTAATTAACTAATTAACTATTATATAATTAATAATTATATTAAAAATTAACTAGTTAATTATTATATAATAATTTTTTATAATTACTAATTATTAGTTATAATGGATAAATAAAATTTATAATTATATTACTTATTAACTAATTAAATATTATATACAGAATAATTATATTAATAATTAATTGGTTAATTATTATATAATTATTTATTAATAATTTCTAATTAACTATTTAATTATTATACAATTAATTATTAATAATATTAATTTAATAATTAAATAATTTATTATACGTTTAAACAATGTTATAACTTTAAATTTTATCGGACTTATAGTTTATATTTTATAGTCATTCATAACCATATAATTTAATCATTTTTATGTTTCAAGTAGGTGGATTTGAAAGCTTATAAATTATTTTTCATGAAAATTGTTTAAAGAATTATTTTTATTTTCGACTATTTGATATATGTTTAATCTGCGTATTATGTTTCATTTATATCAGTCTTATATTTTATATTTTATAGGCTTTCAAAGACACCTTCTTGAAACGTTTTTAAGTTCATGTTGGTCGTTTTGAATGCTTATATATTATTTTTCATCAATATTTTTTACGAAATTATTTTTATTTTCAACTATTTGTTTTATATTTAATCGAGGTGTTATGTTTCATTTTTATTTCTCTTATAATTTATATTTTATAAGCTTTCAGAGAACATACTTGAAACTTGTAATGTTTCAAGTATGTTGTTTTGAAAGCTTATAAATTATTTTTTATCATCATTTTTTCTGAAATTATTTATTTTCAACTATTTTTTATTTGTTTAATCCATGTTTTATGTTTCATTTATATTGCCCTTATAGTTTATATTTTATAGTCTTTCAAAGTCACGTATTTGAAACAGAATCCCACATCGGAAATGCAGAATGTCCTGTGCAGGAAATGGAGAACCAGAATCCCACATCGGAAATGCAGAATGATTTCCATGGTAAGCTCTCTTATAAAAAGGAGCATTGGGTTAGAGTTTCTGTCAGAATCCAGACTACTGTAATGGCAGTACTGTAGGATTTTAAATAGCAGATAAATTCTACTGAAAATTTTATTTTAGTTTCTTTTTTTTCTTTATATATATATAAACAAAACAAAACATAAAAAATAAAAATAAAAATAATTTTTTCTGTTTTAGGGGAAAGGCGGCATGGTGGATACCGCCTTTGTGGCGTATTTTCGAATTTTTATTAACCTAGCTTGTTTAAGAAAAATAAAAAACATATTTAAAAAAACATGTCACTTATTATTTTATCAGAGGATTGCAGATTTGAGGCTTTCAGATGGCTATGCTTCCAATTTGGGTCGTTGTGTTAAGAATGGTTATATTACTGGATTAAAAAGTCATGATTGTCATTTATAATGGAATGTCTTATTACAATTAGATCTAGAAGATTGTTGAATTCTATGATTTGGGATTCGATAACAGATATTTCATATATTTGTTTCGAGACATTTGTGTAGCAACAACAGACTAAAATGATCTATGAAAAATGGAAGAATATGTTGTTGTAATTATACGTAAACAAAAAAAATCATTCTGCTAGATTTCTTTAACTAAAA
The DNA here is from genome assembly GCA_963277665.1 of Viscum album. Classification (NCBI taxonomy): domain Eukaryota; kingdom Viridiplantae; phylum Streptophyta; class Magnoliopsida; order Santalales; family Viscaceae; genus Viscum; species Viscum album. Next base: position 905,252,824 of record OY728156.1, read on the forward strand.
GGAACATCTTATATTAAATTTGCAACATGAAGCTAAATATGGAGGTCCAATACAGTTTTGATGGATGTACCCATTTGAGAGATGCATACAGAAATTGAAGAAAAAGGTATGTAACTAAGCATCAGTTGAAGGCTTAATTGCTGAAGCTTATTTGCAAGAGAAAATTGATTTTTTCTTCTCACATTAGTTTGAATCTCAATATCCCTCAAAACATAATCTCATGGGACAAAAAGAGTGGAATGATAAAACTAAAATATAAAATCAATTAACAATTTTTAATTATCCAAATCTTGGTTTTGGTGGAGTTCATGAATGGTGGATTTCAGATGATGAACATTAAAGAGCACATACATACGTTTTGCTCAACTGTGAAGAAATGACATCATTTTTCCGGAGAGTTCTTCAATCAATTATTCTAAAATTTATGTTAAAGTATTTAAACATATTTTATTTGAAGGTTATACGGTAATCATATCAAGAACCATCTTCCACAAATTACAGTAGCCGATCTTGAAGAACGCAGACAAAAAAATTCTCAATGGTTTCAAAAACTGGTAACATAAATTATTGATAGTTTATTATCAATTCTACTTATTATTTTTTATATTGATAATTGTTCTAAAAAATTTCAGGTGTCTCAATATGCTGATAATAATGATAAGAGACTATGTATATTGAGTAACCCACCATCCAAAATGGTTATATCGTATAATGCATATGTGGAGAATGGTTTTTGATTTCATACACATGTATAAAGGGAATAAAAAACAATGAAAAGTGGAGTTTTCTTGAGTGGATCACATCACAGAGAAACTAGAGTTGATGTTTATGGCATTTTGGATGAAATTATTGAGATGTGTTATATAGGACAGAATTACATAATAGTGTTTAAATTTCATTGTTTGGATATTGAGAGAGGCTTGAGTATTCATCCAAGTCATAGAATTGTTGATATTAAATATAAAATTCTTCTTAATGTAAATGATCCATTTTTACTGGCTAAACTGGAACATCAAATTTATTATGCTTAGTACTGTGATACTTCAAGAGACTTGAGTGATTGTTGGAGCATAATAAAAATGAATCCTCCGGAAAATCAGTTCACACAAACTGAATTTGGTTCTGCTGAAGAGGAAGGAATTGAAATTTTTCAAGATACTACTTAGAATCCATTTTATTCACAATGAGACGTGAATATCGATGATGACACTCCACAATTAAGGATTGATGGTGATGAAGATGTTAATGATGTTACAAATGTATTTTAAATGATAAGAGATGATGAAACTAAATCTCATATGGATATTGATGATGTTGAGGAGGATGATTTAGACAGTGACAATGACAACTATGGAGAAGAAGATGAAGTTTAACATTGACACAGTTAAATTCTGGTTATAATCATAAGTAATATATATCTATATATAATAGATATTTTCAACTTCCTTCTAACAATAATCATTTTGAGTTTCAAATGGACCCTGATCTATATCTCGAGTTGCAGGAGGCTGACCTTCCGTTGGATGAGGGGGATTTGGGATCTTCTGACCCTCAGCCTACTTGCGGTTTAGGGGGTACACAGAGGGGGCACAGTCTTGCATGACTGAAGATTCCTAACCCTATCCCTGAGTGACGCCCACATCTTTGTTTCGATCCACGCACACGGAGGTGTGGTAACCTATATATTTTAGTTACATTTCATTAATTTATTTATATATGTTATAATTGTTTTATTAATTATTCATTTTTCACAGTTTTGAGCATGTATCTATTGGACAATGGAGTGCTATCTTGCACAATTTATTTTCTTAGCCACTGATCACATGGGAACAGATTCGTGTTGTTGTGTGAAGCGACATGTTCCATCATTGGATGGTATGTAAATAAATAATATATATTTTTTAATTTATTTTAATAAAAACTTGATATTATAAATTATTTGTGGATTTTATGGTATCCTATCGATGATAGCATGCATGATGCTATCCACGCGGCATGGCATGTTTCTGTGCGTGACCATTTCCGTCTGTTATTGCACAATTTGAGAAGGAAATCCATTAAGAAAGCAGGAGTGACAGAATTCAATGAGTCATGTAGAGCCCACCGACCAGGGTATATTTTATCTCACGTTTGGGATTGATTATGTTTTCCCTGGTTGGGTGGTAGATTTTAGAGGAGATCTTCGGTGGGACAACAGAACTGGGAAAGATAGGAGATGACACATTGAGTTGGTAGTCGTACATTCAGTTCACATAGAGTGCATCTGGTAATTATATTTTTTAAATATTTTATATAACTTTAAATATAAACAGTTTATTTTATATTTATGTAGGAAGTCGAGTATCCCGATATTATGGAGTAGGACATTTATCGGAGAATGTACAATGATCCATCCACTTGAGAGATTATAGTTGACCGCCTGTGTCAGATTGTGGTTAGTATTATTTTTTCAGTTTGACAATTAACTACATATAATATTTTAAGAATTATAATTTTAAATTGGAATTGAAGGACTCGTATGAGGCTGTGACCTCTTAGACATAGGCTGAGAGTTTGGATGAGACGACTAAGCAGACCAGTGCTCACCATTTCTATGGGGCGGCATGGATACATGTGACTAAGTATGGCTTTGAGAAAGGTAGGGTAGTTGGTATCAGATCTAATTTGACACCTGGTACTTATTAAGGTATTGATGCGATGTCGATGTCCTGCTCGAGGGGAGTTCATGGAGAGGCATCATCTTCTGGCTCATAGTATCCATAGTAGTTTCATGCTCTAGGTGAGTTTATAGAGACTTTTCATAACCAGCAAGAAGAGATGTGTCGGTGACAGTAGCAGCAGGAGCAAAATCATGAAGAGCAGATGCGTTGATGGTAGTAGTAGCATGAGGAGGAGATGCAACGATGGTAGCAGGATCATCACGAGCAGATGGAGTACATGTGTCGTCTGACATGTAGTTTAGGGATGGAGTTTCCCCCACCATCTCCTTCAGCACATCCACATCTTCCAAAAGACGAACCCCAGTGATTTTTTTAAGTTAAAAACATTTGAATTTAACATTTTAATATGAAATATTTACATTTTCTATCATTTATATCGGTGTAAATATTATATAATATAATTTGTAATATTTTAATATTTTTATATATTTTTTTTGTGAATACTGAGTATTTTTATATTTTTTATATTTTTTATTAATTTAATTATATTAATATTATTTTATTAAATATAATTTTTTAGTATTATATTTCTCAACGGGCCCGTTTCCGAATATTTTATATATATATATATATATATATTACATACGGGACAATGGGCCCATCGCCAAAAATATTTTTGACGGGCTCATCGCAAAAATTTTTACGTATATATAATGTATATAACCGGAGAATTATTTGTGATGGTGAGGTGTCCCATCACAAATACCATTATTTGCGACGGGCCTGTCACAAATAATGGTATTTTTGCTAGCGTTTTCTGCAACGGGCTATTTGCGATGGGATCCCATCGCAAATAAGCCGTCGCAAATACCAAGAATTCTAGTAGTGTATTTCAAACCTTCAATTATCCATGTCCCACATGATATTCATGTTTATCTATGATAAAGAAATAGTGAAAATTCTTCCTCATTTTACTTCATATAATTTTTCTCACTAAAACATCACCCCTAAAACAAAAATCCCTCAACATGTGGTACTTCAAGAGTACGGGATTCATCCATTAATGCCACAATTGGTCCTCTGTAACATCCACCACTAGAAGTTATTCATTATAAAATGTGACAATATAATTACTTAAATTATTCATTTCATTCTCATAGATGATTATAAGAATACTCAACACATCTTAGGTATCATCAGATGTTAATATATACTTGAATTTCTCTACGGAATCAATGATAACTATCTTGTATGAACTTATCTATATTTGAGATACTCCATTAATACAAGATACATATCCATAAATTTAAATCATATCATCAATAATTATTTTGGATTATGGAATGTAAACCTCCTTATATGATTAACTCCTCATATCCTCAATATATCATTAACATATCCTTAGTATGCCACACGTTCAATTGGATATCCTTTATAACATATCAATGTTGGCCTCCTTTATCATCTTGATATAGACCAACCATTTTTAATGAATTTTAAACACAAAACCATGGATATAACTTTGAATACATTATTTATATTATCATTGAATTATTTGTGATCAAAATTATTCTCATTTTCTTCATTTGTGTATAGAGACACATTTTAATAGAGTGGTATTTTCTATTAGAAACATAAACTATTCCGGTTAGATTGGTCCATACTAAATCTCATTAGTATATGGTCAATATATGTATATTTACCTTGTACAATAAACCTTTAAGATCAATCTATAATGATATTTATTGTATGAATATTTGTTTCATCACTATTTTCCATCATTGAGAAACACATTTTTGCCATTTCTTAATTAACTATATGACTAACATTTCCATTCCAATAAGAAAATTTTCATCAAATGATAATACAAGGAATATAATCAAACTATTACTATACTACTAATCTAAAAAAGGATTACATTCATTAATTATGAATACAAAATATCATATACACTCATTAAACCAAATTATTAATGTCATATATTCTTTCCTTAATCTATAAATGGATCTCATAAGCATTAAAATTTTCTTAGAATTTCATAGAGACAAAAATAATATTGGTTTTGTTATATAGTCATCATCATGAAGGTTCCCATTATCGTTAAATGTTTTTAAATAAATATATTAAATCATGTATTCAATGAATGATAATATAGAAAGTAGAATTCTAAATAATTTTAAAAATGAAAATGTAGAAAATGATTAATCTGTGTAAATGAATTTACAAATTTGAAATCTTTTATCCACATGAATTTATTTATTGGTATATAAATTACCTTCAAATGTGTTTTCACTATTTAATTGTGATTTCCTCCTAATGATATTTACATCATGTATTAGATCTACTATAATTGATGTATTTATTTGATACATTGAATCCTATTTATAATTAAATAATTATTACCATATTATATCATCTGATATCTATAATACCTCATCTTTGGAATGATTATTATTATTTTAAACCAATAATGTTTCATTATCCTCAGTGGCATGAAAACCATATCAATTTGGTTATCTATCATCTCAAATAATATAATGTAGTTCTTTTATATTATGAATTTCATCTGTCACATTGACATAAGAAATTATTTTTGAAATAACTATAGAGTATCTATATAATAAACATCATTGAAGTCAATAAATCTCTCATATTAATTATTGAAGATGTGATCCCTCTATAGATATGATAATTTTCTTTTTGATGAATACTTTTTTTAAGGTCATATATTAATACAGTAGACTTATATCCACAAGATACCATAATAATATACACTTCATTAATAAGGGTGATATTTTATTTCATGTGGTGTAATTAAAAAGTTCCACACATCCCCATACATATATGTTTGACAACACAATATTTCATTCCAATAATTACCTTAAATGATATTCTATTTCCAACCTTACTTGGATCATAGTCTTTTGTATATAGTTCATTTCATAATACTTATCCCCAAAAGGATAGTTTAATGTAAATATGAAAAAGCAAAAAAATCACAATTTAATTCATTGTACATATCCTACGTTCATTTATATGATTTTTCTATTGTGTATGAGGTGGAATGAGGTGGGATATAATTTAATAATTTCATTTCAATTTGATAAATTGTTATTAAATATATTCACCACATTAATCATATCATTTTTCAATATATTCATAAAATTTTTATTAGCAACTTCCTTATAGAACACATAGAATTTCTCAATGGATTTGGACTTAATCATCATGAAGTAAACATATCAAAATATAGTTACATCATCAATAAAGGTAATGATGTCAAAATTCCCTCCACCCATTCTATTTGAAAGGATCCCCATATATTATTGTGGACTAATTATCGATGCTCTATTTCCATTTCACCATTTATACTAAGTGGTTTATTTTTCATTTATTAATGTAAAACACCTGACATATATCATGAGACATTTTCTCAATAGAGTCTAAAGACAACATTCATAGATCATTTTTAGATGCTTCTCATTTACATGACCATGTTACTGATTCTACATCTTGGTGTAAAATAATTTATTCAATTATGATTGTTTTTCAATTTCCAATTCATGGATTTCATTATTTTATAATTATTTCCAATTATTTAAAAATTGTACTACATAGTATATTTTTCTGCAAAAAAAATAATGAAATTTAATTTCAATTATTATAAATAGGACAATAGAAATAAAGTATGGATAGAGAGGTTATCTTCTTGGTAATAGTTGGATCATAATAATATTAATTCAAAATAAAAATAATCTTCGTTTGATATGGAAGGATGAAGTCTATTAGAGAAAAATGAATAAAATGTACTCCATTGTATTTTTGAAGATACACTATGTGATGAACATGACCTTGACACACTATCAAACCGATACTCGCCCTGAATTTTCACATACCGAATGGTGTTATTGATCGTATGGGCTAGGGAAAATCAGCAATTCATGAAAAAACAAGATAGAGTGATTTTTCAAAACCTAAATTAAAAAACTTGAACATATAAAAATATATAAGGAAACATAAGAAGAAATCATCAATTCATTTTTCATAATAGATAGAAAGTAATGGATGTTCTATTACTAAGAAGGTAGAAAAATAGTATCCAAGTGACAAGTCTAGTTACAATGGATAATTTTTCTAAAAAGGATACACCAATTTTATCCATGTTTTACTATAGATAAACTACCACCATATTACCACCAGATACCCAAATCTAACTTACAAAAAAAATTCACACCTCACTAAGACACTTTTCATATCCATACATCGAAAGAAATAACAAGTTACACAATATTCCAAATGGGGGCATTGGTTTGATCTAAAATTCTTGTTATAGTGCAACCCATGTGCTCCATATCATGCATCTACACAATAATCCTGAAATTCTAAACATGAATGAAAATGTTGAGTGGTATATAGTTTATTAGTTTAATATCCTAAGCATGGAAACATTATTTAATTTACCAAGGTTCCAAATTTCATAAATGATATTCATAAATTAGTTTCAATGCACTTCATATTAATATATTTTTATAGATATATTAAAAACCATATCATGTATCACATATCATATCAATTAAATTGGAGTACAACAGAAATATTACAATTCAAAAATCCAAAATTTTCTAAAGAACAAGTATCACCATGCTAAGGATCTCATGAGGATGGGATACATAGGACACCCTTACACATAATATAGATAATAGTGTAATAATTATGCTCCTAGGAAGATGCATCAAATTCAGGGAGTAGAGGGAAACCAAAAAATCTAAACCTCACAAAGGTGTCAATCAAGCCCCAAGAAAAATAGGCCTATGGAGCAGGTGAACACCCCCTGAGTGAACCTCCCGATAGTGTCAAAAGACGATTCCTATTACCAATCATCCAAAAAAATAACTAATGTATTCCAATGTGTTCTATTTTCCAAATAATTTCATCAAAACATTTAATTCAAACCGTTCTTTGAAAACTATTTTAGAAAAAAAATAACAAATCACTGGAAAATAATTTTCATTTACAAAATGTTGGGGAAATGAATCTTTTAACAAAAATCCATTTTTACACAAAAAATAGATAAATCAATCAATCCAATTAATCATAAAATAAAATAAAGATAAATCATGGAAATACATCCAACAAAAGATACATACATAACCACATACCTAAAAACATTGGTTGCACTTTCCGTCAATGGTATCCACCTATTAGGGAGAACTGAACAATTAAAAAAATTACATATAATCAGTACCCAATTATCAATGGTTATTGAACATAACATTAGGCTTTGGGTAATGAATTTATGAAAACCTAACTAGAAAATTAAAAATACATACAAAAATAAACAATGGATTTCCCATGATAGTTTATCAAATTCCCAATCGAAAAATAAATAACCATATTACTATCACATAACAATAGATTGAATAAGTCATCCAAATGGTGATACAATGATTATTGAAAATGAATAAATAGGAGTATTTCTCACCCATAGATATTAAATGTAACTATCCTGATGATACAACATCAAATGAATTGAACCCGAATGAATAGAGCTTCCAAAATTCATAGGATAAGTGAACTAGAATGATATAAATAAGGTATCACGGTGAATGAATAAAAAATCACTCTTATGATTCCCAAAGAGCCACTATTGAGACATAAACAGTGTGAAATAACATTATGCATAATGTAATACATTGGGTGAATATATTATGAAAACTCAATAGGCTATTTATTTAAAACTAACCTTTTACCACTTACATAGAATTTAATGCGTAAGAGGAATGTACTCGGTTATTTTGTGTAATCAACTTATGACATGAGGTTAGTGAACAAATGGATGACATGTATACCAGTAACATGGTTTGTAATCACATTGAATACAAAAAAATAATAATTAAATGACAAACAACGCCATTCATTCTAAAAAATTGGGGAGATTAATGAAAAGCACTTAAAAGATTTATACATTGACTCCATTGATTAAAAAAATACGTCTTTATACATTAGATCATTATCCCATTCAAATTGTCTCCATCCACGGGAGTCCCAATGAACATTAAATTAATGAGGAAACCATATAAATATTTGGAAAATTCCTAAAATATGGTAACATGATGCTACAAATTCCCCACCAAAGTACTTTTTATTCTTGATAAGTATGTTAAATGAATGAGCTCTAATATGTTGGTTAGGCCACTACTCCCTCATCATCTAATTTCTCTTCCTAGACTCATGGAAATTTTATATGTTCCACCATAACACTATGAAAATATAATTATAGTTTCAACATAATAATTCATCATGATAGTCAACGATCTCTGTATGCTACTCCATAATCGAATCATTTTGCTCTAACTAAATTTCTTCCAAACTCAGAGCATGGCACAAACCAGGGTGGTATTTCCTAAGCTATGATATGAGGAAAAAACATGAATTATTATCAACATAACTGAAAATTACAATTGATTTGGAACCTTACAAAACTAATTAGTGACCTCAAATGGATGAACATATCATAGAGCCATATTTCCTAATTTTTCATGTGGACAATGACCCAAACATGAAAAAACATTTATTTAAAATCATTCACCTATGAAAAACACCAATAAATAATTATTCTCATATTGAAATGATTTAAATTGACAATAATATATAACTAGATAGTAACATATTTCCTAAATCCTTACATATTATTTCTAAATAAGACTTGGCCGCACCAATGTAGCTTCTCACAACTCCTCCCAACAAAGAGGCGACCTACAAGGGAAACTAGAAAAATCCTAGAATGGAGCCATTATAATTGATGAATAAAATTTAGTGTTATAAGAAAAATAATTTAGTCCCATATAGATATCCTATAATCTCCCAAAAACCATGATACCATCATAGCTCATATCCACGAGGATCAGAATAACTTGGTTTTTCTGACCATTTTTAAGTGGATGGTATGTTGTACACAACCAAACATAAGTCCCCAGCACCTCATATATAATCCCCAAAACATCAATCTAATCCTAGGATATAAATTTAAAATAATAAATAAAAAAATCATGTAATATCATGATCTCCTCCACATATAATGTACCTAATTCGTCAAATTTTTAAATGTCCCTAAGAATAAATGAAGTGCCCCAACATTGTAAATAAAATAAATCCCAAAAAAAAATTCATTCCACTCTTGGGGGTTTCATGATTCTCCCACAACAAGGTCCTTAAATATCATAGACCATATCCAAATTTTCATCAACATATTATGGGGAAAATCAAAAGTTTATAGATTATTTTCTTTATTCTTATATTAAATATATTAGTGGGACACATGAGAAGAAATTTTATGCTTCAAACTAGGAATCGAGAAATACTGTCCAATGTCATAATACATTTTCATAGTTCCTCGAGGAGTTATCCATAAAGAGTAATGAATGATAATATGAACTTATATTCTCATATATGGTAAGTCATTACATTGATCCCCAAACCAAATAAATCCATTTCAAGAGATAGTCAAACACAAAATGATCGCTCCACTAAATAGGGTTTCTCAAATTTCGCTGAAATCATCATCATGTTGTTGAATCAATTGAACTTAATCAGAGAGAGTTGATTATAAAAACCACATGTTAGAAACATACATGAAACATCATCCAAATAAAAAAGTTCAACTAACCAAAAATACATATAATTTTCCTCACCTCCTTTGATTCCAAATCATCATATGATTGAACATTCTTGTTTGAAATAAAATTCCCCTTCCCAAGAGTGAATGAAAAGTCAAAGACACACATAGGAATGTATTCTACCCAACACCTATATGTAATATTCATGTCCTTCTGATAAAATATATTTCTCAATCTACTATGGTCTGAAAATACTGTGATGCTATCCCAAATAAGATAATATGGCTAACACATAGGTGCATACATAATGGAAAAATTCTCTAATTCATGAGTGGGATAAATATTATCTTTTAGACAATTTTTATAATATATTATGCTACCACATAATCATCCTACATGAGAAAAAAAACCAAAAACGTTATAGATTCATCAAAAATATCTATATAACCTTTACTTAGATATGGTAAGATCTAAATAAGAACAGATGTCAGATGTAAATCCAGCTCACAGAAATAAAACTAAAACATTTCATCCAACATTATTTTAACCTCATTCCTGGCAATATCGGTCAATGTAGATGTCATCATTGACAAATACTTAATGAATTATTGATAATATATATTAGAAACAAGGATAATATTAGTATCAAATAAATTGTAATGCCACAACCACAAAATACTAGTGTCAGTGCATTATTTTAATACATTGGCATGATTAAAAGAAATCATGTCCTCAAAGACTGATCAGTTTAGCAGTCTGGGAAAATAAATTACATACATGAACATTACATTACACATTATAAAATATAACAAAAAATTAATGATCCTTTGAGAACGCCGTTAATCCCATAGCTTAACCCTTTCTATCAATCAAAATACACATATGTGAATCCTAGGGAAAATTCAGCATAGAAAGTGGTGAGATCAGATTCTCATTAAGGGTAACAATATAGAATAAACATTCATCAATAAATATAAACATTTAAGAAAATGTATTAAACTAAATCAAAATACTTTTAAACGTAAACTAAAGCATAATATTATAATGATAAATGAAATAATTCCATTTAATTATTCACATTGATATTCTACTAGTCAAATAAACACATGAAATATCTATAGCCAAATTTCTCATGATGGAATGCATAATTCCATATTTAATTACCAAATAGTCAAGGCCTTGCTCCAAGACTAAAAATAAGATTTTTCAAGTCCTTGTGACAAAACAATAGTTTATCACATGATACATACTGATGCATCGATGAGCTATAACAGGCTCCACACGAAACATACTAGGTCTAATGCATTACTCATATGAAAAGTTTAAATATATCATTACATTAGTATTAGAACTAGCAGATGAAATGTCAATACATTATCCATAAACCATTAATGGTTTAAAAATAACACACCAATAGTCAAAATTATCACAAAACCATCAATACAATATGTAATTCTTGTATCATAATAAATCATCCTCGATCAAGAATAATTTCCCTTAATGAATGTTAACATAGTTTAAATTGATCAGTAAAAATAATTGTGAGAAATATCTCTTTTTCCTAAAATAATTTATAAGTCACATAATTTATAATGGAAGTAATTTAAAATATATTTTTGAATCAAAGTGTCCCATATCACTTTTATACTTTTGAATGTAATTAACATTATAAAACATTCTTTTCCATTTAAATAAACCCGTAAAACGATTTGGAAATCATGGACATTAATGAAAAATGATTCGAAGAATAAATCATTAAAACATCTAAAATGATGTTTTAGTAAAAATTATTCTAAAAAATAATCCCTTTGTAAATACTTTTATAAAACATGGACATGGATAAAAAATATGCCCCAGTAGAAACTTACATAAAAAAAACCACAAAAAATAAATAGATTGTGAAATTAACTCTTACCTTGCACTTTCCTTTGGTCAAGGGTACGTTTAACATTTTATATAATTAACATAGTATGTTATTAAATTATAAAAGAACCACATTCAAAATTATTATATCTTACATGACTCATTCATGCCTTTATACATCCCATTTAATAATGATTTCCATGTTAAATTAACATTTCAAGTAATAATCGCTTTCTTTATCGTGCGGGTTTTCACATGTTATTATTGATTGTATCATTTAGATCATGATTGGAATACATCCAGAATATAAAAATTGATTTATATATAAAATATATTAAGATTATAAATATTTATAATAGATATATATATGAAATGGGAGGCACTGTTTATGGAGACGACAGGTCATACGTACGCATAAACGATGATTCTGTTTTCATATCGTGTCGAACAGAAGTAAGTGAATAATATTTATGTAAGTATATAAATATATATATATATAAACAATATAATTATTACGTCATATATTCAATACTTATTAATAATATATATTTTTATAATCATCTTTGAATGGTGAACATGGAAATGAATCTCATCACGTCATGGAGACGGTAATCTATCCGTACACACGAGTGACAATATCTTTATATTGATTGTGAAATTTTATATAATTGGATGTTATATCATATAGAAAAAATAATTAAATGTTATATTTATTATTTATAACAATTATCCTCATAATTATACCCATCCAAATAATTAAGTGTTTGAATAACAAACTACACCACGACATGGAGACAGTTAGCAAAACATACGCATGTAAGGTGACATTTCCATTACAGGATGTATATGATAACAAATATGGTTGTACCATATTTATAATAACAACACAGTATATAGAAGGTACTGGATTTTTCATTTTATTATGGATCCAACATATAATGTGGAATTGGATGAAAAAAAAGAACATGAAATAGGGTGGTGTAATTATAACCTCTTCTTTGGGTGTTTCCTTTTTGGTTGATCAAAAGGGCTTACTAGGCTAGATTTCTGCTGAATGTATGGATTAAATATTGATTGTAGGATAGTTGAGAAGGTATTTGGGTAGGGGATGTCCAAGAAAAATGGATTTGGAGGTGGGAATATTAGAGAATGTGAACTACCCATTTCTAAGAGAGGTGAGGGTCACTTCAGGAAAAGCTTGAAATATTATTTTATTATAAAATCATTTTAGATTTATAATTGCTCCAAAATTCATTATTTAGTGGATAAGGTTGTTATGGATCTAAAACCACTCAACCAATTGACTTTATACCAATTTAGGTCACCATATTAACCTTTTATTTTATATTTAACTCGTAGTTGAAAAGTTTAACTTTTACAGTGTCTTTTTGTATTATTTTATTATATTGGTAATAAATATACTCTAAACATCCAAGAGAACATAAAGTGGTTCATTAATGACATGTACAATATTATTTAAGACCTTTGGACGAAGAATATCTTTTTATGAATATTATATCAATGTATAATTTATTATTTGTTTTAAAAACTAAATTATGTCAAATTTGAATAATTTTGGTATTCAGTTTTTTTAAAGTGATAACAACATTGTGGCTTAGAAGCAATTTCAATAACAAACCCTAACATGTACTATTAACCTATTAAATTAGTGGAATTTACCAAAAGCCTCAAATTATATTTATTTGGACATTTATAATATCAATTATTTAAATATTTATTTAAGAAGGTAATTATTGCATCATCATTGTGCCATAAATTAATTTAATTATTTAATCTCTAAAAATTATAAATAAAATACCAATATCTAGAATATCATTTTATCTTTCTAAAAATAATTTATAGTTTAATTTACCTTATGTATAACCCCATATTAAAAAAATGTTTCAGTTAATAAACATTGAATTTAACACTTTTAAATATTCTTTAAATAAAATAATAATAAATTCCCTAATCTGATTCAAATTGAACAAATATGATCATATTTTCTTCAAAATTTCTTTTGGTCGAATTATAATTATAAAATAGAATCAGAACATGTGTTAGGATAATTATAATATCATTTTACCCTAAATTTCCCTTTTTACTTTTAATCATTGTAAATAAAAGTCAAAAGTTACTATTCATCAAAAATTATTTCTATCTTATTGAACCAAATTTTAATCAATAATGTCCAAATTGGCTCTTAGATTTTTGAAATTATACCCAGATAAGTGGTAAAATTAGGTTTTAAGCAAATTTAAAAATATACCTAGAAGGTTGATTAAAGGGGTTAAAAAGTTCGATAAAATTTTATACATCTAATTTACTTATAAAATAACACTGATGAAATACATTAAGCATATATAGGTATTATATATCAATGATTACTCTGAATAAATTTAAATGAAATAAATAAAAATTTAAATAAAATGTCTGTTTTAAATCATAACACAATACTTTTCACTATTCAAAAAAAAATGATAGTTTTCAGAAATATACAAAAAATTCTCCCTAAGATAATTTTGATATTAAAAATTCAAAAATTAAGTTTATTTTAACAAATTTAAAACATAGACATTTCATTTATTAATATAAATTTAATTCCCATTGTCAAAACCAAAAAGTGGGTTTTTTAAAAAGTAAAAATTATCAAAAGATTAACATGTGTTTATGTAAAATTTAAATATGAAATTACTTATAATGAACTAAATTGTATTAAATGATAAAATTTTAATCTAATAATACTTCAAAAACATTCAAATTTATAATTTAACAGTATTAATTATTTCAATTAAAAAAGATGTTTTCAATTAAAACATAGAATTTTTCACTATTATTCAAAATATGAATGTCATCAAAAAAGAATGAAAAAATTTCCAAACTAAACTATTATTTCTTTCTTATAAATAAGAAATTATTTTCAATAAATTGAATATATAAAAGTGTCAAATATTTTTTTTAAATGTTTCTCCATTACAAGGCGGTAAAATTTCAATTTTAAAAAAATACTTCCATTGTCTAAAAAAATGGATGTGTTATTATATTATTTTTAAGAAATGAATAATAGGGATGTGAAAATTATATATAGTATATAAAATTCAAAATGCAGTTAACACTATTCATAACCGCTTTTAGAACGCAAAATTTCGTATGTTGTTTGAGCTCAATCTCGGTGTTGCGTTTAGTGCTAGATATTAAATTACCTTAATGAGATAACATACTGTGAAATCATGGGGTGTTACAATATCCCCTCCTTCAATAAATTTCATCCTACATATTTGAAATTTCTTTTTGAAAATAAAAGGTTAAAATAGAAAAATACCTTTGTGGAAAACCCATATCAGAAACTTGATTAATAAAATTTAGTCTTAATAATAGGGAAATGGAAATGAAAAAGTCACCACAAAATTATGATCTCTATTTGGAGATCATTGGTGGAAAATAGAGATGCATAATTTGAGTGAAAACATACATATTTATAGGTATTTATTAAGGTCATCAATCAGAAAAATGTAAAATTGAGGGCCTCAAAGCCATCAGTCTATGTTGATTTAAAATATCATAGTTTCAACAAAACATAAGGTATTAGGATAACAAATATTTGGTTTTATGATCTCTTCCATAACGATTAATAATTTATTTATACATATAATAGGAGGAAAAAATATTCTTGAAAGTAGAGTTTCATCCTTCTACTAATTCCTATAACAAACTCACGCTTCACTCTAAAAGATAAAAGAATTAATAAATATCCTATTTATCCTAATCATATAGTGTTCCAAATATAATGAATTTATAATTTATTATTACAAATATTTAAAATAAATACTTTATACAAATTGGACATCACGTATGCAATTGGTATTTGATCCATCCTTGTAGCCCTTTAGTTACAGGTTCAAGTCTCACGGCCTTGACGGATGAGAGAGGTTGTCACCTGACCTTCGAATTTTCCTTTTTAGGACAATGCAAAAATAATCTCGTGAAATAATTTATCCATAAAAATAGTATCCAATGTCAAACTTAATCGATTCCAACATTTAGACTTATTCAAAATACTTCTATCCAAACTAACAGTTCCAAATTTATAAGGAAGGGAAACACATTGAAGATCCTTTTTTCCATGTAATAACATGTGAATAACTTCATTATGTATTCTTTTAAAACATTTTAAAACTCTGAATTACCATAAAACCATATCGATTACATTCATGCTCCATTATTCTTTATAGAATACTGGATACAATCAATATATCCAAAAATGTTGTAAACTCCAACAAAGATGGAATAAACAATCCATTAATCAGTTCCAAGGATGTCTATAATATCCAACATAATTTATCGAAATCAATCATCTCTTATTCCAAAATCACTACCTCGGTATTAGAACAATATTAATTTTTATCTTTCATTCAACTATGTATTTTCCAAAATATTTAACATTCGTTTGAGTCACTTATCTTAGAACCATACAATCTTAAATCATTAATGAAATAGTACTGCAATACAATCCTTATATACATTATAATTATTATAACATTTACATCATTAATTCAATAATAAAATGACACAGTACTTTACTAAAAACATAAGGATTGTAATCATTCCTCTTTATCTTCAACAGTATCATCACATGATTATTATCCAATAGCAGCATTTGGGGTATACTTTTATTTTTTGAACCTTGATTCTCAGTGTTCCAACTCCTTGCAGATAAAGCATTGTACATTTGAAACTTTTTTCTTACCCTTATAATCATGTAATTGGTGTCCTTTTTCTCTACAGTTATATCAAACTACAATTCCCATTTAATCTTTTACCACATTGATTCATTCCACAGTTATCACAAAAGGGAAAATCCTACTTTCCCCTCTTCCCTTTATCCATCTTTCACTCTTCCATCATTTTCATCTCTTTGTTCTCTTCAAATCCATAGGACTCAGAGAATTATTAAATTATCTTATTAACACATGATACTTTTTCATCATCTGATGAAAATATTTTGGAGACTATATATTTTTAAATGTTGTCTTAATACCATGAAAGATATGATCCTTATAAATCATTTTATTATGTGTTTTTCTGGAATTTTCATTCCAACCAATATGCGTGATTTCTAAACAGATGGAATACACTAGGTTAGTTTTTTAATCTTAATGCATAAATCCAAACTATTAAAATACATAATTTAAATTAAAAATATTATGCATATAATCTATAATCATAAAATTTTTTCTTTGAGAACGTATTTAAACCTAAATCTTTAATTATGGATTTTACTAAACGTTTGAATTATCCAATGAATATCCTCTATGAGTGTCTTAACGAAGAATAATGCAAGGCCCATTATTGTGCACCAGTACTTATTAGAGTCTACATCAAAGAGGTGTTATCAGGTTTTACCCCTAGGTACATCTTTGTCAGAGCCGCATCTACATGATCGTATCTAAACAGTGATGTATTGCATTGAAAACTCACAAAATCACTAACATACCAAAATTCTAGGAAGTTCATCTATACTAATCCACCAATACAATCATAGGGTAATGTTCTCTAATAAGAGTTTTTCTAAATCTATTTCCAAGGTTGTTGCTAAAATTCCTCTGATACCAACTGTAATGCCCAGACCCCAAAATCCTAGAGTCGGTGAATTATTTTAATACAATAGCATTATTACAAGGAATCAATTCCTGAAATACCGTTCATTTTTACAGTCTTGGAAAATATATTACATACATGAATGTTACATTAAAAATTAGAGAATAAAACACAACATAAATTATCCTTTGAGAACACCATTAGTCCCATAGATAAACTCTACTTATCAATCATAATACACTTCTTGGAATCCTGGGAAAAATAAAACATAGATAGGGTTGAGCTCAGATGCTAGGTAAGGATAACAATATAGAGGAAATATTCATAAATAAACATTAATATTTAAGGTAATGTATAAAACTAAAAAAAATTATACAAAAAAATCGGCATAATATGGAAAATATAAATCATATAATTCCATTTACTTATTTACATGGATATTCTACTAGTCTAATAATCACATGCAATATCCATAGCCAATTTCATATTGATGGAATGCATAATGATAGACTTCATAACCACATAGTCAAGGCCCTATGACCATACTACAATTACGATTTTGTCATGGCCTTGTCTGAAGACACTAGTTTGTCTCATGAGACCTACCAATGTATCGAGGAGCTATAGAAGGATCCACCCATCACTTACTAAGTCCAATACATTCCTCATATGATACGGTTTAAACAGAACATAAGCATTTGTATTAAAACCGACATACAAATGGTCAATACGTTATCCCTAAACCTTGAAGGGTAAAAAAATAAAACATCCACAATCAAACATATCACAAAACATTCAATACAATATGGAAGATTTTTATCATAATAAGTCAACCTCGATAAAGAATAATATCCCTTATAAGATGTTGACATAGTTGAAAATGATCAGTAATAATCTTTGATAAAAATATCACCTTTTCATTAAATAATTTATAAGTAAAATAATTAATAAAGGAATTCATTTAAAAGATATATTTTAATCAATTTGTCCCATACCACTTGGAATCATTTGAAAGTAATTATGATTATATAACAATCTTGTCCATATAAATAAATACATAAAACCATTTTGAAAATATAGACATTATTGAGAAAGGATTAGAGGAAAAAATCTTTTAATCATTTTAAATTATGTTTTAGAAAAAAATCCCATTAAAATTAATCCCTTTGAAAATACTTTTATGAAACGTGGACATGGATAATAAATATATCCCAGTAGATACTTACATTAAAATAACCTCAGATAATAAAGAGATTGTGAAATTAACCCTTACCTTGCACATTCTTTTGGTTGAGGGTACGTTTAACCTCTTGTATAATGACCATAGTATGTTATTAAATTATTCCAGAACAATATAATTATTTATTATATCATATAGGATTCATTTATGCTTTTATACTACCCATTTAATAATTATTTCCACGTTGAATTAATATTTCAAGTATTAATCCCTTTATTTATCGTACATGTTTTACCATGTTATTCTTGATCGTATCATTTAGATAATTATTAAAATAATTAAAAAATATATAATTTGACATAAATATCAATTATATTTAGAATATAAAAAATTCTAATAGATGGATATATGAAATGGAAGGAACGGTTTATGGAGACAGTTGGTTGTATGTACGCATAAACGATGTTTCCGTTTTCATATCGTTTTGAATGGATGTAAGTGAATATGATTTATGTAAGTATATACATATGCGCACATATATATATATATATATATATCCATTATCATTATTATGTCATATATTACATAATTATTAATAATATTTATTTTTGTAATCACCGTTGAATGGTGAACGTTTAAAGGAATCTCATCGCATTGTAGAGACGGTAATATGTACGTACGCACGAGCAAAAATATCATTATATTGATGGTGAAATAGAATATAATTGGAAGTAATATCATATATACAGAATAATTATAATGTTATATTTATTATTTATATCAGTTATACTCATTATTATACCCATCTAAAAAATTAAGTGTTTGAATAACAAACTACACCACGACGTGGAGACGGTAAGTCGTACATACGCAGGTATGGTGACATTGTCTATATACGATAGATAAAATAACATATATGGTTGTACCATATTTATAAAAAATATCCTAGTATATAGAAGGTACTGGAGTTATTATCATATTATAGAAACAACAAAGAATGTAGAAATGGATGATGAAAAAAATTTAAAGAGGGTGGTGAAATTATTACTTCTTCTTCGGGTGTTTCCATTTGAGTTGATCAAAAGGGATCCGTAGGATGGATTTATGATCAATATAATGACTCTAGTTTTATGGGAGGGTAGTTGAGAAGTTATTTGGGTAGGTTTTAGCCAATCCAAATAAATTTGGAGGTGTGAAATTAAGAGAAGGGGAAGATCCCTTTTGTAAGAGAGGCGAGGGTCACATTAGGAAAAGATTGAAATATTATTTTATATTAAAATAATTTTCAGTTTATAATGGATTCAAAAATATTTATTTCATGTAAAAGGTGGGTATGGGTCTAAAGCCACTCACTAGATTGTTTTAGATCAGTTTAGGTCACCATATTAACCTTATCTTTTATATTTAACTCTTAGTAAAATAGTTTAACTTATACCATGTCTTATTGTATTCTTACACTATATGGTTAATAAACATACTCTAAAAATCCAAGAGAACCAAAAGTGGTTCATTAATGACGTATATAATATTACTTAAGGCCTTTTTTATGAACCTTAGATTTTTAAAAATATTATTTCATCCAATAATATAGTATTTTTTTAAAAAAACTAATTTATGTCAATTTTGAAAATATTTGGTATCTTGTTTTTTAAAATTCATAACAACCATATCACTTAGAAAAAAGTTATATAATCAACCCAAACATGTCATATTAAACTATAAAATTAGTGTATTTCATCAAAAGTCTCAAATTATATT
This sequence comes from Viscum album, assembly GCA_963277665.1. Lineage (NCBI taxonomy): Eukaryota > Viridiplantae > Streptophyta > Magnoliopsida > Santalales > Viscaceae > Viscum > Viscum album. The sequence goes on from OY728156.1 coordinate 905,273,499, forward strand.
TATTTGGATATTTATAATACCAATTATTTAAATATTTCATTAAGAAGGTAATTACTGTATCATAATTGTGTCATAAATAAATTTAATTATTTAATCTATAAAAAGTATAAATAAAATAACATTATATAGGAACTCTTTTTATATTTTTAATGAATATTTATAGTTGAATTTATCTTATGTATAACCCCATATTAATAATGGTTCAGTTTATAAACTTTCAATTTAACGCTTTTAACTCGTCTTTAAATTAAATAATAATAAACGTCTTAATCTAATACATGTGGACCAAAGAGGATCATATGTTATTCATAACGCTGTTTTTGGTTTAATTACACTCATCCAATAGAATTTGGAAATGTGTTAGAGTAATTATAATATCATTTTTCCCTCAATATCCCTATTTACATTTAACCGTGGTAATAATAAAAGTCAAAAGTTATTATTCACAAAAAAGTATTAATATCTTATTGAAACAAATTTTACTTACTGATTTCCACTATGTCTCTCGGAATTTTGAAATTCAACTCAAAGATGGGGTGAAATTATGTTTTATTCACATTTGAAAATGTACCTAAAAGGTGAGTAAAAGTGGTTAAAAAGTTCAATAAAATTTTATATATCTAATTTTATTTTAAAATGACTTCAATGAACTACATTGATCTTTTATATTTATTATATATCAATTTTGACTTAAAATAAATTTAAATTAAAATAATAATTATTTATGTAAAAAGTCGATTTTAAATAATAATGCATTCTTTTTCACTATTCATCAATAACTGAAAGTTTTCAGAAAAATACCAATAATTCACCCGAAAAAAATTTAGAAATTAAATATTCAAAAGTGAAATATATTTTACCAAATTCAAAACATAGAAGTTGTATTTATTAATTTAAAATTAATTCCCATTGTAAAAACCAAAAAGCATGTTTTTAAAACGTAAAAACTATCATAAGATTAACATGTGTTTATGTTAAATTTAAATGTAAGGTTTATTATAATGAACTAAATTGTATTAAATAATAAAAATATAATATAATTATACTTCAAAACCTTTATGAGTCATAATTTACCACTATAAATTATTTCTATTAAAATGATGTTTCCAATTAAAACATACTATTTTTCACTAATCATCAAAATATTAAAGTTATCATAAAAGTACCAATAATTTATCCAAACTAAATTTTTAGGTCTTACTTACAAAGAATAATTTAATTTCATTAAGTTGAATATATTAAAGTTCCAAATATTGGTTTTGAAAAGGGTTCTCCATTTAAATTTGGTAAAATTGCATTTTTGAAAAATAAGCCTTTATCTGAAAAAATGAATTTGTTCTTATATTATGTCTAAGGAAAACATAATATTTTTTTTAAAATTATATATATTATATATGAGTCAAAATGAATTTAACATTATTCATAACTTCTTTTTGAATGGCTAATTTAGTAGGTTATGGTGCGCACAAACTCGGAGTTTCTTGTTGCGCAAGCTATTGAATTACACTAATTAGATAACATACTATGAAATCTTGTGGGGTTACATAAATTACATGTTTATTACTCTAGAAATAAAAAATTCAACTTATTAGGATAAACTGATATGCCATACTAAAAAACCACATTCCCTATTTACTTATCTTCAGGTACTCCGAAACAACATCTCAAAATATTTTCATATAATCGGTTACGCCGTAGGATTTCTAGAACAAAGAACTAAATGATAATTATTCTCAAACATAGATCTGGAATAAACAATAATTTCATCCATGATTACAACTACTATTATTTTTGACATACCAATTGAATATTTGATTGATAAAATCCATAAAACATTCTAGAGCGTTAGTGGGAAAAAATTACATCACTAGATATTCATAAGGTCGGTACCTGATACTGTAATCCATATCTAGTATATTTGAATCAAAACTCAAATATGGTGATATATAGACCAATAGAAAACCCTCTAAAACAACTATACCCCCTCTAAATAATTAAACAAATCATTTAAATGAGGAAAATGATACTTCTTCTTAACTGTTTCACAGTTTAACATTTAAATTCCACAAATAATTGAAGTTAACTTTATTATTTCATGGAAAAGTGTACTAGGGATTCCTAAGGTGATAATATAGAGTGAACAAATCCCAAATCTATTAGATCTTCTAATAGAATATTGACCTATATCTGCTACAATGGTTCTATATATTAAGCAGTTATAGAAATGATTTCTCTACATGTATCCATATCAATCATAAACTATACCACACTCTCTAGATGAATCACTATGATGTAATATGGGGAAAATTGGATAATCCCAACTTGATAATAAGAAGATCAAAAATAGAAGAAACGTCATCTAATCCAACACCAACTATGTATGACACACCCATAATCTCTGAGAGGGAAGGTCTGGTATAGGAAGTCATTGGATTTCACTCTCTTAAAAACACCTATGATCTCTAATAATATGTAATAAAAAATAAATTAAGATAATAATAATACCCATCAAGATTACAAACTAACCAATACTTCAGGATGATGATGTCAAATAGATCAATATTGAGATTAAGAAACTCTCAGACTAATGCATCAACATATATCGATAGCACACAAGGACACTGACACCCCTTCTCATTCATCTTCCAATGATGTTTATTTCGCTCCATAACCATTTAAATGAGATACATTGGATGGTTAATCATATAAACATATATATAGATATAATTTTGTGTGTATCTATGATTTCAAATAAATAAATAGTGATTGAAGATGCAATAAAATGGAACCTTTTACTGTTTTTTAGTCCCACACCTACCTCTTTTGGAAACTCATCTTCAACGTGGTGGTGCTTAACTCATGAGAACTATAGAAAGGGCCCTATAGTATTTGAAGAATATGAATGCAGTACAATATACATTGCATCTTATTATAACTAATCATATAGAGGAGTATAAAAAACATTATTGTAACATTGTCAATGATCCTAATTTCAATCGTTGTTGCGCATACATTCATGTGATATACTAAAACGCATGTATTTCCATACATTACACACTAATATTAAGTCAGGGGAACACCTCTAGCTATTAATAGTGGTGACAAGGATTCATTATTTTGATACCACCTCTATCACTAATGTTATCAGCTTTCATCTTCCACTTTTTACGTTGTACTCCACTGAAGCTGCTACATGGTGTAAGAGTACATGAATTTTATCCAAAATCCCCTTTTGTATTTTTCACTTCCATAATATCCCTATCATTTGTCACTACATTGATAATAAATGATATCATATATAGCAGTAAAATAATATTTCACTGACAACCCTTCTTGTACATTTGAGCTTTCAACTGGCCATTATTCAGCACCTCCAATGAAAAACGTCCAATCTTATAAACCCGTAGATGTGTTTTTGGAAATGAATGATTTCACTAAAATAATGAGGGGATTTATAAAGACTTATATATCACTAGATACTCTAAAAAATATACAAAAATTTCAATACATTTAGTCGATATCACAAACATCCTATAATATTTCCTCAATAAAATTCTGATATAGGGGTGGATTCCCTTATTGAGGATTAGTTGAAAAAACCTATAGATCATTTGAGATATATCACGGTGAAATACTACAAAAAATTGAAATAGAAAAATGATCAGACCTAGAAGAATCACTCTCCAAATGAGGAAACCCATAGAAAAAAAAGATATTAATATTAAAAATCAAACATGGGTTACACACCTCATCTACCCAAGTTAACATTAGTCCTATCATGGAATGCACTAGCCATGAAATCATAACAACCTACCTATCACATTACTACAATCCTATCTATAGTATATCATTCATCCCAAGATAATTATTATTCAGGAAAAACCACCATTGATACCAAACTATGAATAATGTGACCTAGATAACCTTTTAACCTCCATTTCCATATACCCATAAAGGATTTCTAATCCCCACTCTATAAAGTCTTGCACAGATCCATCAAAAAACCAGAGGGAATGCATTCACTAAATAAGAAGAAACAACCTAAAATATATACAAATAAAGTCCAAAATAGTAGAATAAATAATTAATACATGTATTATAATAGACATGGTGAAAATGATGGTATATAATTGAAAAGGTAAAAAAACAACCTCAAATATATATGTAAATCTCTAAATAATGATAACACATAAAAAACTACGACAACCTTTTCCATTTAATTACATGGAAAAACTCCATGTATATCACAAACAACTACCCAACCCCACTTGATTGTGAAAATTTATTCCACATTACAGCGCCTTGAATTTACTACATTTAATGTCATAATAAGTTACACATACTTTCGTAGGGGTGTGTAGTGAGTGAGATAACATGATCAATAGGGTCCCTACTAGGTTATCTATATCATTTCTCTGAATAATAAACCGTGAATGATCAAGATTATATAAAACATTGAACGTTATGTAGTTCATTAGATTTATATCCAATGCATTAAAAAAATTAATTTCCCATTTATCATGTTTCTAAAATATAGTTGGGGAGTAAGTTTCAAATCATTTCATATAAATATATAAAAGAAGATATATCAAAACAAACTAAATGATATATCACATAACATATAAAATATATTGTAGTACAACCAAAATAGTACAATAAAAATTTCCAAAATAGGAAAATGAATAGGTAACATCACAAAGAGGATTCCACTAGGACAGAATACATAGGATTATCATACCCACAAGCACAGAAAATTGTGATCAAATACTACTCTTAGAAATTTTGCTCGAATCTAGGTAGAATACAAACACCCTAGAATGTGATCCACCAAATTGTGTCTATCTAGTCCCTCGAATAATTGGATCTGGGTGAAAGAGTCATGATATTAGTGACCCCCCTAATTGAATCAATGGACATTGAATTTTAAAAAAACATAAACCTAAGAACCAAATACATCCCATGAATTTTATTTTCTAAAATATTTTATCAAACAATTTCAATAAATCCATGCTTTAAAAACCATTTCATGAAACCATTTTACAATTTATTGAATTCCCATATTCATTTACCATAACAATGGGAATCCCATATATTATCAAAATACTATTTCATAACAACAAAATCCCTCCATAAATAATTATAATTCATTTTTAAAAACAATTTATAACCAATCAATGTAGTTCAACATATGAAAGGTAACATAAAGAATAACTTACCTCAATACTCAGGACGCACACTCCCACAATGGGAAGAACCTATATGGAATAAGAGAACCATGAAAATATAATCCAAATGATAAATCTAAACATGTAATAATAGAATATACTAAATAAAAAATGTGTTCTAAGTGGAAATATCAAAACATACCACTAAAAGAAACAATCACTGCACCACATACATAAATGGCTCATCCCAATAACAAGACAACATAATGAATATAGAAGTAAACAAGATAATTATCATCTCAAACTGATGGATACCATAACAAATTAAAACTCCACTACCATTATAAAATACAACTAGTGTTATTGATGATTACTCACCCATAGGAATGAAACACCACTTACCCGATGATCTAATGTCGAATAAATAAACCTTAAAAGAAAGGGGGTCCTAAAATTGATGGATAAGAGATCTAGGTGGATAGAAAAGTTTCTATATGTTGAATGAATAAAAAATCACTCTTATGACACCATAAAAGTCACACCATGATAAATATAGTGTTTGTAACACCACTGTACATTATTAAATCCACATGGTCCATATACATGAAAACCACCAATGAATTTTTGTTTAAAACAAACCATTTCCACTTAAATGACATGTTTTCTGAAAATATCATTTACCAATTAATGTTGTTTACTTAAATTAAAACATGATAATGGAGATCAAATTCATGACATATTTTATTCACATTTTAGAATCCCTTAGTCAACTAGAAAGATATTATATTCATAGATGAAGACTCAAACCACCTATGTTTCACTATGATCAAGGGGGAACCCAGTTAGGCCATTAAATCATCTATTCCCGTCCACCATTAATCCAAAAAAAACCATTTAGTCGATTTCATTTCTATATTAAATGATATATTCCATTTATAGTTTGAAGAAACACCTAATTAAATTAGAAAAAAGGTAATGGGATGATTAATACCTGAAGTACTGTAACAAGATATTACAGACATCTCATATGGAAAACATTCAGAGTCTATGTGTGTCTTATATTGGACTATAGATATGATAAATAAAAATTGTATCTAATACCAAATATGTATGAATGTAATGATTACACATCAAAATGATTATACCATTCGATTTTACTCTAATATTTGATTGGATTCATTTCTTATTGTTTTGGTCCAATATATCTCATACAAAACATATTGTAACTTTTTTCATCAATTTTATTTGGATGATTTTATTCATGGAGTGATATTGATTTGTATAAATAGATATGGAATGGGTCTTGGGATCCTTTCTCTATTTATTACTTTAAATTTTTCACTATAAGAATAATGGACTACTAACAACCCATATCTACACCAATATAACGGTTCCAATATAGTATTTTGAAGGAAAGTTATCAATATTAATCATATTTTAATTCATAATGAATATAGTGAAACTCATATATATTATGCATTTAATGAGACATCTTTTCACCTCATATGAGATGAAAAAACAGTGGCTTCTAATTGATAGAAGTATCCAATAGTCTTTATTACATGATTAATAATAAAAACAGATACTCATATATTTCATGTGAACAATTCATTGGATATCTCATAATCCATCCCATTAGATTTTATTGATAATGATAGCAAAGGAGGTACTTGATTCTATACATATCAATTACCATATGGTACATTAGGACATCACATATCATGGATGGTATCAGGAGACAGATCATATTTTTTTCATTATAAAAATGTTTCATAAAAGAAGATGTTTCATCCTCACCATCCTCCCAGATAGGAACCACAAGGATATGGATTTTCCAAAAATTAAATTTCAATTAACAGAATCATGAAATAAAAAATTTAATTTAATATTCTAAGAATTTTGAGATAATGAGAACATTTTCAATCCCTAATATGGATCCCTATGAAACATTCAAATTCATATGGTATTTTATTTCTATAATAAAATTATCAAAATATTGAAAATTATTTAGAATAATAAATGATATAAATAATTAAAATTTATAAATCCCCAACTATATTATTGAAACCAAATTGTAACATCAATTAATTTTATAATATCATTTCTTTCATATATCTTTTGGAAGGGATACATTTGTTACTTATCATAACCCAAAAAGGCCATGGAAAATTACTTTTAGGAATCGAGGTAGAAATAAAATTCTTTCTATCTTAAATCTCAAACTCAAGATATTTTGAGTAAATTTTCCAATATAGAAAACCTGGGATTGGATTTAATTAAATATTTTCCTCCAAATTTACAATAATCCTGGAGAATAATTTTCCTCTTCATATAAATATGTTTATGTCTTTCATTAAAAAATCATTAGAACTCCCCATTAAATAATAGTGTCCTGAGAGGGATGAATCAATACCTGGAGTCTATTAGATCTGTTATAAGTTATTTAATGCATGAATAAAATAAAATAATATTTTATTTTAAGTATTTTATCATTATGTGTAAACTTCCCATTGTATCTTATTTCATATTGTATAATGTTATGTGGTCTGAAAATAAGTTATCTACCATGTTAACATAAATTTCACACATATTATAATATAATTTTAATTCCATATATTATGACTATTAATTTACTTTTTTAATAATTTTCAGTAATAAATAATTAATAACGTAAATAATAAAAATAGTATAAAAAATGTGGGTTGACCATGAACTCTTACCAATGGATTATTTACTATGGGAAAATGAACCATTTAAACATAGGGGGGAAACTCATTAATCCTTCCATTGTTCGAGTTTCAGTATCCATTATGGGCTCTTATGAACCTCCATGGGTTGTATCACATCTACTATATACATTGAACTCCCCACTATCCTGATTATATTCTCATTTTTACATATTCACATGCTTTCATGAATGGGAGGGGATCTAAAGGATACATCATGGGGATATATTAATAATTACATGGATACATGAGAAAACTGATATTAAATTGGAAGGGGTGATGAATATACCATCATAATAATTTAATAATAATAATTTTCAAACTCCTTTATTATATTAAATTTAATGAAACAAGAAGTATATAGATTTGTCTATGCTCGAGATAATCCAAAAATATCCACTCATTCACATTTGAATAAAAGAAACTAGTAAACTAAATTAGTTATTATTTATTAATATAAAATTACCTAAATTAATTAGTTAAATTTTCATATTTATTAAATATTTCAATAATTTTCATAGTGATTTTGAAATGTATTAGTATCTATAATCATTAATAGATAGTTTATATGTACATGGATGAGGTTTAAATTTTTTCATACTTTAACATGAAATTAATAACACATTTTATATTATTTAAATCATTTAAACAAAACATTTATAATAGTATTATAATGTGACTAATTTAATTTCCACTTCAATTAGATAATTACAATATAAATATTAAACACCTCTTATGTATATTAATTTTAAAACACAAAAAAATTAATTATAATGCATGTGAATTAATTACACCATGTGAGAATAAATTAATTAAAACAACCATAAATTAAACACACATCACGCGAATTTTTGAAATGAAAATTAATTAAACACATAACATGAATTAATTATACACATCGTGTAAATTAATTACATATTACATATGAATTAATTCTAAATCTTGTATATTATATTTTTTTAAAATGAATTAGATAAATATTATATCATAGTTACTAAATAAAATTTCTCTAAATTTATTTCATGACCATCACATCATGTTTATTAAATATATTGGGTTTTTTAATTATAATACCATTGTGTGGTGCTCATCAGTTACATTATTGATCAGATGTTAGTCCCATGTATTATTTACTAAATACAAAATGCATCATTGATTATGAGTATTCCCTAATTTACACCATGAAAACACATATTCTACATTGTGTTTACTGAGGCTACCCAACTTTTAATAAAAAATCATAATTCTACACTATAATGAAAACAAAATAAAGTTAAAAAAAATAAACATAGTGATGGTTCTTTGTGGTGTTCTTTGTAAACTGTATCCTATCCAAATTCGGAAATATTGACCACCTGATGTGTAATCCATATCAAATTCCTGAAATCTTACAACCTCTCGATTGAATTAATTAACTTGTTCATCATAAATATTGTTAATTTTATTAGATACATGAAGGTTTTAATGTTTATATATGTTTTGATTAATATTGAATAAAAAATAAATGCATACGTTGAATAAATTTCTATAGAAAATGAGAAAATAATAAATCCTAAATAAATTTGTGACCTCTCTAATACTACATAAGGCCACAACTGACATAGTGGATGTGGATTTGGCTTACCCCAACAATATTTTAATCAAATTATTATTAATGACCCTAAAAACTATATTAATTCACTTCAAATTTTATATTGGTAGTAAATGTACAAATATTATTTAAAATTAATTTATATTATAAAGGAATTACATGATTTGTAAAACAATCTTCATTGTTCAGTCACTAATCATTTCTGAGCATATCATTATTTTCATAGAAAAATAAATGGTCGAATCCCTCTAGTAGTGACCCACATGTGTTATACTAACAACGTTACATCATCATATAATATTATAGTGTCTAACACCAATAGTTATAACACTTAAATCAATTCATTATTGATCAAAAAAGAAAATTCCACATATATAAAATGTCTCTTTAGGGGTGGAGTAAAATATCTCAATTCTCATTATAGATATCAAGGGTGGATATATCTATAGCCTAAGATAATCATGTTTAATACTATTTTTTCACAACTATTATAATGATTAAAACTTTCCAAAATATATCATGATTAGGATTATATATATATAGGGATTGAAAATTATAATTTTAGATGGGCTCTTATTTTTTTAATAAGTTATAATGAACCCCACATAAAATTTTTATATTAATTTTTATTTACATGGTATTTGTTAAAGAAGTTGATATAATATATATTCTTTCATTAATTAAATACATAAATATTTTATCAAATAATATTTATTTGGTCACTACTAATCAGACCATTAAACATGGTCTCCCAATTAGTCCCAACATTTATTAGTCCTTGAATAACTCTATTTGTTTAGTTAATTAAATATATATTTATTATAATCTAATAAATGTATAAAATTTAGATTTAAAAACTAGTGACCAATATTTTCAAAATCTTCAAATAAGGATATAAATAAATATTTTCTATCAATATAATAAAAATAGAATACATAAATATTATATAATTAGATAATTAAATGAATCATTGTATAGTAAATAAATATTTATTTAGTATTAAAAAATATACACTCTGAATAATAAATAATGTTGGAATATTTGAAATAAAATTATAATTAATGATTTTTTACAAAAAAACGTGAATAATATATATCCAACTTATCTGATCCATATAAAATTTAATAGAGGTTCTAAATACACATAGAATGTAACCATCAAAGCGATTTTCTAAGTGTAATAAATCTACACTGATTAATGTCATGCATAACATTTAAAAATACAAAAAGGCTCACATACAGAAATATTTTTTTATTTTAATGTAATTAAAGAAAATACAAAAAAAATGTATTTAACATAATCACTTTATCCCAATATCATTAATCAAGAATATTTTATGATGGGGTCATAAACCTGTGTAATCGAAGCCCCTATATTTTACATTCTATAAATTAACATTCCAATAGAATTCTATAATTGCAGAATTAATTATGTAGTTCCATTTCCATTAAAGGTGATTTTATATTAACTTTCATTAGATAACATAAGAGAAATATATATTCTTTCATTATACATTGATGTATTATCACTCATGATGCACATAATATAACATACATCATAGAAACATATACTTTCATAGTTTTAACCTTTAAATGAATATACACAATGCATGCTCTATAATATTAGTTATAAAAAAAATTATAAGGATAATTTTATGGTGACCCATAAATTTCATACATGGATAAAACATATTTTTAGATAAATATACATTACATATCATAAGGATCCCCAATAGAATCTTATAAGTCTAGTAACTTTTGAATATATATATGTATACTATGGTTTCTAAATATTCTACTTAATCTATCACTAGGTTAATCAAAAATAAAATCTTCCATAAATGTATCATTCATAGTACATTACTTCTTGAAATATGGAATTGAATCATAGTAAATGGTGGAAATAGTATAACAATAATTTCTAACAGGAGATATATCATTGATCACTTGAAAAGTACTCGATTATGGGTGTGTAAAAAAAGTAAACAAGTTGAAAATAATTCATATCATGTCATATTCATAATAAATATTCCATAAATTAATATTATTATTTCACAAGACAATAATTATAATTAAATAAATTAATATAATCTAAAAGATAATAACATTGGTATAATACATATGGTTGTAGAATACATATAACCAAAACCATTATAGTGGTGAAATTTAATTTCTAAGACTATATCAGTGGATTGTGTTCACTACCCAATCCATTATAGTAGTAATGGTTTTCTCCCAAGAAATTCACAGTAGAAAGTGCTTTAAACTGAAATGGGCCCACCCTTAGATCTAGTTCCTATTTATTTAATTATATATCTATATTTTTTAAATTAATTGGAACTATCCTCAGTTATAACATGACCACTATCCATGTTAATAATAAAACCACCATATAAGGATATAACTTAAACAACATACATATTTATTACGTAACCACCATCATCGTTTATAATGTAACCACCGTCACATAATGGATACCATACATATGTCATCCAAAAGATCACGAAATATTAATGAAATAATTATATTATATCCCATTATAATAAAATGGGTTTCATGTCCATTCTAAATTTAGTGAATCAAATTTCCCAATTCATTTACATAGAATATTAAATGGAGTATTTTTGGATATAGGGGCTGAGACAATGTAAGAATCTATGACCTATTATTCCCAAAATTATTTTTTGAAATAACTTATATATATTAATACCCTATGTGCATTATTGTGAAAATATATTGGAATATATTCTTAAACGATGTACAAATTGAAAATTTTATTCCATAAATGTGATAAGTGTGTGAGTTATAAAATATTCTCAATATAATTCATGTTATATTTCGACGTTGGGCTTGATCACCTTTGTGGGGGTTGATTATATAAGTTTAAATTAAATTTTTTTAATTATTCAATTAGAACCTACACATAATAATTTTTTTAAAATACAAATCTATTCGAAAGTATCATTTTTATCTATATAACCCTACAAATATAGAGGATCTATTCTATATGAAGGATGAAAGTCATATTAGAATGCAATAATATATTTGATCATGATTGTGAATCAGTGTTCCGACAGTATGTGTGTATCTAGATAGGAAAATTGATGTTCAATCTTTCTTCAGTAGCGATTCATGCACTGTGGGGTTGGAATTTTTTATTTTAATTTTTGGATGTTTACCCATTTTATTATTACTATGATGAACATGGATCAATAATGTAATGAATTGATTCATGGTTAGATCATTTTGTGTGTGTGGGTTTATTTTTGGGTAATTTTGTTGAAACTTTTTAGTTTGTGATGGATATTTTTACATTATACTAATGATAATGGATCAATGGAAACCAAACATGACCAACGTGTATTCCACTTTTTCGTGTTTTTTGGATTTCCCCCAATATTAATCATATGAGAAACAAAAAAATCGATTTTGATTTCTGGTTTGACATTTATAAGATAAAAAATAATTACATAGTAAATTCTTGTAATAATGGATTATTTTCATAGATTTAGGTTCTGATGGATGATAAGATCAAGAAACGATGATGCAGATGATGGATTGGGATTGTTCTGATGATTTTTGTTTTCTTTGTTTTGATGTCATGGCAACGAATTGTTGTTCTGGCCATTTCTAAATCATTTTCAAAGGCCTTATTGTGGAGATAGATTGCAGTATGGCTCCTACAACACATTTCTATACAATCCATCGGGATTTGTTGCTAAATCAAAGGCATTGGAGTGGTGATGATAGAAGATAAAGATCCACAGGTGTCTAGAATATCTAGGTTTCGTGGAATGTCAATAGGGATCACATGCTCTCTGGGACCCCAAATCTGGATCTAGATTTTTCACTGAATTGAAAGCATCACACACTATTTGGAATGTTTCGCACATATCATGACCCTCACAAGGTGGCTCAACAAGAACATAGGTAAGAACAATGATACAGACAAGTTTGAACATACATGGACATGGCTAGCTATTCACATACAAGTTCAGGAGTACATAGGCATTGAAATTCCATGTACTCAGACACAGACATGGCCACGAGCCATGATAAATTGGATGAACCCAATGATGAAGGGAAATGGTGTGTACATCCAATTCAGGAATTTTACTCCGTAAGTGATGGTTTAGAACCATTTTCCTCATTAGCGGGTATATGATTTGTTAGGGAACATTCTCATTATCTATTACAGGTTGGTTTATTATAGGGTTTTATTGTTTTCATAAGATGGTGATCCCATTTGAGGTACTTCTATATTAGATAAATTTAGGACAAACCATCCTTGAGTCTCAAAATGAGATCATAGACCATATTTTAATTAGGTGGGGTTATTTTTATCATTGTGACAAACAGTATTGAATAATTGATCCCATACTTATCATTTTAAACTATATTAGGTTGTTTATATGCCCCATGGGTGTCATATAATTCAATTTTTTAGAATTAACCTCTTTATACATCCAGTGTGTACATATTATAGAGAGAACAGATGGTCATGAAATCATTGATGGATTCCATCAGTGCTATCTTACTTTTGGAATGTGTAATCCCAAACTAGTGCCATGTGAAATATTCACATTGGAATTAGATGATTATATTATGGTAATGAAATTACATTGATATTGTCTGTCAAGTATGAGTATATCTTTATATTATTGTTATATGCACTGTTCACATATTCATCTGATGTGATAACTATTTTAATCCTTTATATCATTTTCATATAGATTTTGGGGTGTCCTCTTTGCATTTTCATTCACACATGTGTTGTTTCTTATTAAATTGGCCAACCATTTGATAGAGTCCTAGATGTACAATGACCAAGATGAGATTAGTGATCTATATATACCCCGGTTTCGTCCTATGATTCTATTGATAGTAGTCCTTGCAGACATTATTAGTAGGAAATGTTTTTTGTTTCTTTATCATTGGAATGTATTGGGCCCTTTTCAATTCCATTAGTTTTTGTCACACTCAGATGGTTGGATATTTTATGTAATGATGCAAGTATATCAATTTTATTACATTTTAGAATTTTATGGGATAAGATACATTTGGGTAGGTTTATGTACATTATGATGTGCACTCCCATATGTATGAAATTTCTACTAAGTGCAAGTCACATTCCCATGGCCTATTCAAGGTGGGCATGGGTTAGTGGAAACATGGGCCAAATTAGAACATGTCTTGACATTGTGGTATCAAATACATTTTATTCTATATCAGAATAGAGTATGTGATATTAATTTGTCGAATAATTGTAATGTTATTAGAGTTCAGATCTTATATGAGGGACTCCAGTGGTTGTGTAGGAACCAATTTGTCCATTCATTAGGACTCCAAAAACCATCTTGATTCAATCGACACATATGAACCCTAGTTTAAGGGAAAACATTGTTACATTAAAAATATAGACATATGTTTTGGTTTCCATTTCATACATGAGTCTTCCCTCTAGATGTACACATTGATCCTTGTATATATTTTCTATTTCTGATTTCTCCGTGACATTATCCATTTAGGAATCAATATCAGGATCATGGGGAAGATACCTAGAGTTATGACATATCAATATATGGACCTGTTCTAGAAGTGTTACCTCTATGTCAGGATCCCTTCATACAACCACCATTAGAGTAGTATATGGTACCCAAACACCCATAGATGATGTATATAGGATAAGCATGATACATCAGTTCCAACAACAATGACTCAACATGTTATAGAGGTGATCCAAAAGAAAAAAGTGCTTCCTGATTGTCATCAGGTAATGACATGAATCTTATATATTTTCATGAAACTGGATTATCAAATGGTGGTCTGGGATGAAATATATAGAAATGGATATGTAAGACCATGGTGGTTCTTAGTAACCCAGTTGTATATTAGGGCTACTCATTTATGTTCATAGTTTGAGAAACTTTTCATAGGTGGGTATTCTCAGGATATCATGGGAGGTGTTTGCTGAAAGGATATTATACATATTAAATGTGGGTAGTATGAATATGGATTAGTAATAAAAAAGATTCACAATCCAATCTCTATACTCAATGGATATGGTACGTGATCAGTTCTTTTGGGACCAGACATTTTTGTAAGGACAATACAAAGAAATCTGAGCCAGTATGATACATATAATAATTTATTCTGATATTTAAGTGTTATAGTGTTCTTTTGTAGTCTAGAGTTTCTTGGATGAATTGAAATAAATTGTTTCTATATGTAGTGGGAAAATATTATCTTCATCTTCAGATGAAGGCAGATGAAATCAGGCTTGGGGACCTAGATGTTCATGAAGCTTTATATGATGATCCTTAGAAATAGGATCTATGGTTCAATTCTATCATTGTAGACCCAATTACTCTAGAGAGATGTGGTGCTTCACTTTTAATGGTTAGTTTCATATTTCATTTGATTGTATGAAATAAAATATAGATACCATGGAGGTAGTGGATATGCTACATAGATAGAGGAAATAATAGGAGAATGAAGGTCTGCAAGGCAGCGGTTGTTGCAGAAGAGATTTGAGAGATTTTAAAGTTAGATTAAAATCTATATTTTTTTCACCAAAAAACCCAAGTTGTTCACCCCAGGATATGAGAGGTTTTTTAGGGGACACTAATACAAAACAATCTACTAATCATGTGAGAAATTATCCGTGATAGAAAAATAGATGATAAATGGAACCATTATCAGTTCTAAAAAAAGTACTGATAAAGGGAACATTTTATCTTTATTTTTCAATAACTCTCAAAAACTACAAATTATTATAACTTTTATTCAACATTGTTAAATGTTACCCATAATTAGTAAATTATTTTTAGCTATTATAAATTGTACAATGTGGCAATCAGACCAAGATATCCTGAAGCTATTTTTAACTTTTAATTACATTACTATGAATACAATGAATCAAATCATAATGGAAGAACAGTTTTATAGTGTTAGTATTCCAAATACATCCATAAATCTTTTATTGTAAAATAATACACTGATTACAATATATTTTTTTTAGTTTTTACAGATAAATAACATCGAGAATAATAACATTATTCTATCTATAATATCCTTACATTTATTTCGTTGTATGATTCATGGTTTCCTTGGTAATTAAATATAACATGGATGAGAAACAATTATTATTAAGGGTAATTTATAGTGGAAAAACTAATGAATCAGTGAGTATAATAATTACAGAATAGTAAATAATAAAACACATATACTATATAATCAAATAATTGAGAAGGACATTCTTAAATTGTATATAATGACAATAAATGGAAACACGTGCCATTAAAATTTCTATATTTGGAAAAATAAATATTATAATTTAAGTCAATGAAAAAATATTCCATTTAAACAATAATCAACGAAGGGAATGAATCCATAGAATTAATCATATGAAAACATCATGGATAATAAATGGTGAATCAAAATTAATGCGTTGAATAATTATTTGAAATCTTTTATCAGGCATATAAAAAACTCTATAGTCCAGATCCATCTTATGGATAATTTAAAACTAATGATAAAATCTAATTTAATTGGAAAATATTATTTGTATCATGAGAATATATCAATGCAACAAGGATATTTATAAAATATAAGATAAACCCATATTTTCATATTCATATCATTCCTAATATAAAATAATTAATATAATAAATATAAATCATTAATTATAAAATATTCTTATATAATAAAATATACAATTTTATCAATAATTCCCTAGTTTATTAAATAACATTCAATGTAAACAGCATATGTGAAATGATACATGGTTTAAGAAATAATAATATCTATGATATATAAATATGGATATTAAATGAAATTTATCTTTAAAAATTGTTAAAGTAGAAAGATATTTTCATGACATTTTTAACAATACCAAAATTTATATATATTTAACATATAATAAATAAGAACATTCTTGAGGATAATAATCTTTAAACATTCCAAGGTGTCCCATACCACATTGATACATTTAAATCAAAATATCGAGAACGGTATGGCATTATGTGAAACGTGGAATATCTAGAGAATAAGGGTATTCATGATATAACATGAAAAAGGAAGTATATACACCAAATAAATGAGATTTACATAATAGTAACAAATAATTCTCAATGGAATTTCAGTTGAGGGGAAATTCTGTTACCTTGTGTTCCTAGTCGGGTGAAAGTGCTTCAAATAATTGTATATTAATTATATTAATTATATTACATGAGGAGAAAATTTTTCATGTTTATCATTTCTTTTATTTCACTTATTACTAAGTTTTATACAATTATATAATAATTTGTGCTTATGATATGCCTTGTGACCAAATTCTCTTTATGTATCCAAAATGACATGGGTATGTGAGTATGGTCAAAGGGGTAATTATATAACATATATATAATAATAATGATAAAATTATTATCATATTGATACACCAACATTACTTTTCAAAACAGTCATTAAATATGGTTATTTAAAATGTATCAATGTTACGATCACTGAGATGGTATGTTATACGAACGCATGATTAACATTCTCATTTTTCTATGATCATTAAAGAAAATGTGTAAGTATAGTTATATTATTTTTGAATGTTTTTTATATCATAAATACCATATAATTTAATCATATATTCTTATATATATAATTCATTTTATGAAAAAGGAATCCCATTATGTCATGGTGGTAGTATTCTACATGTCCACGACTGACGTTATAAATTTTTATGTGTGTTCAAGGGTAAAAAAGAAAATGATATATATTTTATTTTATGATATATAAAAATTTAATGAATATAATATATAGTCATTTAGGTAAAATATGTTTAAAGAAAAAACCATACTTTATACATTCCATGTATCCTGTGAACAAATCGCATCGCATTGTCAGTTTAGTGGTCAATACTTCCACAACCGATATTATCATTTTACACAAAGTATAAAGTTTTATAATATGTTTTGTTTTATAATTAAATAAGATTATAGAAATATAAAATATCATATATAAAATATATTATTATATCTTCCATTATAATGGCCATCATAAGAGGATTTAAAGGAAAAATGAACAATCATCATTTCACGAGGCAATTTTTCACCTAATATAGAAACAAAATGTTTGTTACCCATTTGATGGAAATGTGTATAAGTGTAGGATGAATAATTTACATAAAAAAAACCTTGTATATTTAGGATAATTTTGTTATTATATATTCATGTATGGTGTATATTTGAGTTGGTGGATAGGTAATTGAAAGAAAAGTGAGCATTTGAAAACAATTCCATAAAAATCTAGTAACTCTTTTTTGTTTTATAACAAAATGATTCATTGGAATGATTTATTCCAAAAGGTATACATGAATATAGAAGAGAGGGATGTTTGGAATCTATTTTGGAAGATTTTCCGAACCTATTTTCTTTGAAGGGTGTGGGGAATGGATAGAATTAATGGCCTTTTATAGTGGTGGAAAGTGACACTCATGTAATATTTTGAAATTGTAATTCTTTCTACGTTTTTCATGTTAAAATAGGATCCAATAACATACCCACATCAAGCCAAGATAAGAGAGGGTTTATATAAGCCCATAAAATAGCTATTGTACATGATTAAAGGTTGTTTCAAGAATTATGGTAAAGGTTTAGTCCCTTCATAATCATAATTTAACCTTAGCCATGATAATTAATTTTAATGTGTTTCACTAATATTTTTGGTAGAAACTAATTTTTTCTTATATGATATTTAAAATATTTTTAACTAAAAATGTTAATTTAATTTTTCAAAATTACATTCAATGAAGTGGAATAAATCAACTTAAATTTAATCTTGTGGCGAGACGACAATACAGGTTTTTAAATTAAAAACATCAAAATATTTATTATTTTTTATAATCAATTTGAAATTTAAATAGATTACAATTATATATATATTATTATTGGATTATAATATGATCTAAATAAACATTAAAAATAATATAAATCCTAAATTAACTGTATCATGAAGTTAGATGAAAAAAAATTGAACTAAAATTCAGTATTTCTAACTATACATTTAAACAGGAAATGTTCTCGAAAAATATAAAAAATTCCCCCAAACTAATTATTATGTTACATATTCTAATATAATTTTTATTTTTTCTGAATAAAATAATTAAGTTGTCAAATTTATGAATTAAAATGTGTTCCCCATTATAAGATGGAAAAATTACCTTTAAAAAATTGTATGTTCTTATGTGTAAAATAGGGTTTGTTCTTATATTATGAAAATCAATTCAAATTGATGAATATCAAAAAATATGATTGAATATATAACATATATATTTCATTAAATGAATTAAAAATTAAAAATTAATTTTTTAATACAAATCTCTTTTGTAAGCATAATAATAATATATCTTTTTGTGCACAATTGGTTGTTATTTTTGTTTTTCATTAATTGGAAACAAATTAATTAAGATTATATTTTTATAAAAAAAACTATTATGTTAGTAAATAATATTATAAATCTCTAATTTATATCTTATTACATTAAATTAAAATATGATAATAATATAGTATTTTTAACAAAAAACATGGTCTTGTGTGTTACTTAAGACAACAAAGAAGGTCCATCTTGCATATAACGACTGCTAACTTAGTGTTTCATGCATTGAAATATATATGAGCTATTTTATATAGTGAATATATTATGATGTATCCAGATATTATATTCCCTTACATGATTGTTGTCGCACGTCATACACGCTATTGAATACAAGGTTCTTAGTTTAGAAATTTGGTTTGTTACATACCCTTTCTCAGCTGAATATTTTAATCCATTATAAAGAGATCCCTTATCAGAACTTTTTTAGAACTGAAAAAGGTCCGAAAAAAATAATCTCATTCATAAAAATAAAATTGTTTTTATATAAAAAATCATGGAAAAAATATTAATTTGATATTCATTTTTAATAATTAAAATATTTAATATAATATATATAAATAATAAATATTAATAAATTTAATATATTAAATTAATATATATAAATATGTAAAATGAAATGATAAAAAAATTAAAATTCAATATCAGAAAACTGGGAAAATTATTTAACAAAGTATTAATTAAAAAATTATTTACAACATCAAATAATAGAGTAGATTTAATATATATATATATATATATGAATGTATACAAACATATCATTTATATAATAAATATTATTATTGAGTTATATATTTGTGAAAAATGGTATATAATTACAAATTATTAAAAATTATAAACACTCACTAATTGCATTGACTATTGGACATAATTGAATGTCCTATGATATTTCTATTTAACATATATAAAATTTGTGATTTATTTATTTCCAATACGTACATAATTATTTAATTTCTATTTCCAATGAACACACACAAATATTATCGTAATAAATTTAGTCTATATAGAAACACATACAACTAAAATTTATGTAATTTATTTATAATTTATTTTACATTTTAGAATTTTGTTATAAAATTATACATTTAATATATCATGTATTCAGTCAGTACATTTAATTTAATTCTTATGAATTTTATTGTCGATATGCATTAATTCATTTATATATATATATATATATATATTTTTTTAATTTAATATATTTTATTATATATATACATATATACTATGTTTTAATATTTTTAATATTTATTCAATATATATAAATATTTTTTTATAATTTATATTTAAATAACAAAAATATCCATTTTTAAAAATTATTAAATTGTATGTGTTATTAATTATCCAATTTCACTAATTATTTATATGTGTGAACCAAAAATTAAAAATTCATTAATAATGATAAAAATATATTTTGAAAAAAAATTTATAAATAAATATATTAGTAAGTTTATATTAACTATATCCAGACATTTTTTTATTTATTGTAAAAATATAGATAAATTTTATTTCGCTAAAATGTATTATGATAATTACAAATAAGTATATATTTTTTATAATATAATTATAATTTAATTATCATACTAAATATATTGAATATATTTATATTTATATTTAAATATTAAATATATATATTCATATAAATATCTGTAGAATGATATAAATATATGTATATATATTAAACATTATTGTATTAATAAAATTATAAAAAAATAATTATCTTGTTAAATAATAATAAATTTATAATATTTATATTTAGTATATTTATATTTTAATATATTAATTAAAGAAATATATATATATTTCTATATTATATTTAAAAAATGATGTGTTTATAATTATAATTTTAAATTAATTATCTACTCTTAATAAATAATTATTGGATAAAGGCATCTTTATAAGTGAATTTTTTGATTCATAGAAAAAATTGTTCCATTATATTTCAATAACCTTAACTAGTAACAAAACAGTTACGACATCCGAATATTTCCATGAAATCCACCTTCTAAAGGCTCTCCTCATGGTCGAATCTAAGCCCAAATCATGGCACAAACAATTCCAAGGCTTGAATCGAATGCTCGAAGGATTTTTGTGTCAAATAAATCGACACCTCAAATTAATTCCATGGGTGGTGATATCTCTAATTTTAGTCAGATGATTCTAGGCATCAATCCAAGGTATGTTTTTTTCTCTTCATTGGTCATTTATTATTGTTTGGTGAAATATATTTGTGTTTTTTGGTCATTTTCTATTTCTATTCATTATCCATCACCTATTTATATTCTATAATGAATTTATAATTGGAAATTTTTTTGATTTTGTGTTTTGATTGTCCATTTATATTTTTTCTGAATACTCAAGTTTTCCATGTTATTTTTAATTATATATAATTATTGCAGGTCTGTGAAAATAGACGGCGTGTGATTCTGAGGCCCGGTGTTCCTGAAATTTATGCGTAAACCTTTTTAAGGTATGTCTAGTAAACACGAGGGTGGCGTTTTCTAATGTTTGAACTGGTGCTCGGATTAAAAATATGTGGGTGTCGTTGAATCTGCAGTGTCGGGATTCACTTATCGAAGATTTCACTCTGACTGCAGTAGGACTAGGGAAAAATATATGTTTTGTGACATTTCAAAATAAATAAAATAAAATAATTTTATTATTTCATTTTTATTCTTATCCTCCAATGTACAAGATGAGGTCAGTCTAGTGATGTATTAAGCAATTAAATGGATTTACCCCCCATTCCAATGTAACTGTATCACTGTAGAATCAGGATGCTTCCTAATTAATGTGACCCCATTTATCACCAACACTGTTAGAAACCCTCCTCCTATCATATTTATATGGATAATTGGTTTAGGTGTTGGTACAACTTTTACATGAAACGAAGTGCTAATGGAGTACTGAGACGCCAAGCCCATGCAAGTTCGAGCTACTTCTGGAAAGCGATGACGAGCAACACTGAATCCCTGAATTGAAGGATGACATTCAAGCAGCATCGTTGGGAGGCTGTGGTGGTAACAAGGATCACCGATCAAACTTTAATCTTGTACGTTCTCCAATGGGTTTACGATATAGGGTTTTGATTCTTAATTTCAATTCAAGTGAATTAATTGAACCCATATTATCTCCATCTTGATTAAAAGCTAACGTGGAGGGAGGGGCCTAACAAACCTAGCTCGGACCCTCCACTACCTTTTTTACCCCATGCGTTCTCAGTAAAAGACCACTAGTATGATGTTATAGATGACCATCACCGGTGGGGACCTAGGCAGTGGCCGGCACACCGGCCAGCCGCCTGGGAGGAAGTGGCGCACCCATGCCACCAGAGGAACCGGTCATGGCTCATCATGCGCAGTGTTCATTAGAGGCAGCCGACAGAGAAGCATGCTACGGAGGAGGAGGGCGGCATGACCAATACGTCGTCGGAGGTCACAAGACATGGCTCGTCTACTGCGACAGATCGGCAGGCGGCCGACATACTGGTCGGCCATGGGTGGCGGAGTGGGGAGTCATCACGCGCTGTTGGAGATGGTGGTCGGAACACTGGCCACCCATAGTAGGATGCCTGACCCACTACAACAGGTCTCTCAAGTCACCTGGTGTCCCCAAGTGGAAACACTGTTGAAGAAGAACTGAACAACCCTCACATCCATCCAGGAAAACCAAGAGACACAACCTCGGGTAGTGGCTAGGGAAGCCCCCTCCACATTGGGCCACGTCACCCAGCTGCGGGCCGCGCTTCATGATGTCGGGTTGTGCCCCACCCTATGCCAGACCGGCGGGTCGCCCCCTTGTGGGGCTTGGCCGAGCCCACCATGGACTAGGCCAACCAAGTCAAGCCTGTTGGGATGTCGTTTCAACCAGCCCCACTTGTAGATGATGAATGCAGACTGAGCGCATTTCATGTGATCCAATGGTAGAGGCCTCTGAGGTTCCAAGGTGAGATGGAACCCACAAGCGGCTGAGGATTGGCTGGAGGCTGCTGTCAGAGTTTTCTTCCTGGTTTGGATTCCTGCTAATGTTTTATTAATCCTAGACACCAGCCTTTTCCCAGAAGCACTAGGGAGATAATGGAGCTTGATTCTTTAGATACATGATGAGGTGACCCTCATCTAGGAGGTCCTTGAGATCCTTTTTAGGTCACAATTCATCCCACCAAATTTATGCTCAGTGCGTATACATGATTTTTTACACTTACAGTAGGGCGACATGACACTAATGACTTTTGGTACTCCACTGACATGGTATGATACCCTTTCTTAAAACCCCATACCTTTGATAATGATCTCTGACAATAGATCATAGCATCGAGAATATCACTAAGTAGGCATTATACCATGCGCTTTTGGTGGAGAACTTCCCAGTTGAGTAGGGACCGACAGCGAGGGCCACCACTAGACGTCAGGTAGAAGAGTCATCTGTAGTAGGTAGTTGGTGGATGATGCAGGGGAACAAGTTGGCCAAGCCATATGATGGATGACCTCAAGATATAGGGTCAGTATTACATGGAACATTGGATATATGAGGACATCTAAGGAGTAGAAAATGATACACGTGTGGCGGGAAGGGTCACCTGGCTTTCGACTACCTGACCCACCATACAGATGTCCAGTAGATTATTGAGGGACCACTAATGTAGTGTCTCAGATTTTTTCGTGTATTGTTTTTAAATATTATATGTAATTTTTATGAGACTTGGCGCAGAGACGACACCTCATTCTGAGTCTCGATGATCATGGAATGGTGGTTAGATCATTTTTAAGTTAAGTTAGTCGGCACTTGTGCATGGTTGAGGCAGTTTCCAAATGGATGTATGGATAAAAAATTTGAGGGCACCGTTCTGTCCAAGATGACGACTTTACCTATGAATGAGATTAACCTCAATCACTGTGGGTCGAGGGAAAAGTTAATTTTCAGATGTTTTTAGTAAAATAAAAATTAAAATTAAATAGCAACGTTAATTTTTTTTATGGAAACAACGGCTACAGCGCAGCGACGGGGCATCTGTTTTGTTAATAAATGCCATGTCAAAATGTCTCAGAAAGGGAAAGATGGACTCATTAATAAAATAGCATATTTTTAATTCCAAAACATGTTTCCCTTTTATTGGGATGATCGAACGTCAATTGTTTTTGAAACATTGAGAGGAAACTCTAGAGAAAACTCTCGTTGACAAACGACGACAGATCGAAGCTATGAATCCCTAAGCCAAAAAGGTTGAAGGATCTAGACGACGATGGTAGTATGGACCCTTCATCAGTGATCGATCCCATATTGGGGTGGGGCTTTTTATTTTAAAATAATCTTTCCCTATTTATGATTTTAAATGACTGATGCGGATCAACCCTGAACATGTTGATCAACGGATTCATACGTTCTTGTGGGAGGGTTTTATTTTGTATGATTTTGGGAATTGATCCTTGTTTAATTGTCATTTGATTCTGCTCTATTTAAGCATACTAACAGGAGAAAATCAACACCGTGACGAATAACGGCAGAGGTTCGTTCCTCGATTTTCTTTGGCTTTTTCCTTCCCCCTTTTCTTTTCTCCGTACATTCTTTGTGATATTCATTGGGCGATGAAAAACGGATATATTCTAATCCTTTGTGTTATGAAACGATACGAAATTGATTATTCGGCACCAAAACAACCTTGCGGACGTGCGATGATGATAGTCGACGACAAATCAGGCCAGATTGGGAACGGTCGTTCATCGAGCGTTCATCATGCGGGTGATTCGCTGCATGTTTTTTGGAGCCGATCAGAGGTATGAAAACAACATAATCTTTTTTCCTTGTGTTTGGGTGACCAAAACCTGAGAGTTTTGTGCCGATCAGATGGTCGGATTGACGAACATGGCATCATAGAAGGCGTGACAGCGGAGGTTCGTGTTTCGGAATATTTCCAGAATACACGTCGTGTACTTCCAAAGAACTAGTTGTGTAGTACTGGAGGAGGATAGGGTTTTGGGGGTCATATAAGAGTCACCCGGCATGTGACCCTGGTCACATGACTTGTTAGTCATTCCCTGAAGCTTGGTGGGTATTTTCAGATGTTCACAGACTAGGGTTGGAGTACATGGCTTTAGACGACATGACGTGTACTCTCTACACAGGATGGCAGAGGTGGCTATGCGGGACTCGTTGTGTATCCAAGGGATTAAATGACATGGGATGGAGTAAATGGCTGTGTACTCCATCACACTGCCAGGCGAGGCCAGTAACGTGGGTCTCCCCTTGTACCAGTTTCACAGGTTGGAGTACACAGGTTGATGACTGTGAAAGGGTAGATGGCCAGCATACACAGAGCCAACCCCAGTCACTCATTCACGGTGTGTACACTGTAATACATGCTATGTAATAACTTTT
Organism: Viscum album; assembly: GCA_963277665.1. Taxonomy (NCBI): domain Eukaryota; kingdom Viridiplantae; phylum Streptophyta; class Magnoliopsida; order Santalales; family Viscaceae; genus Viscum; species Viscum album. The sequence goes on from OY728156.1 coordinate 905,299,777, forward strand.
ATACATGACCCGAATTATGAAACATGTCATTGTACATGGTTAGTACCCGAGGTCAGACGACAAAATGTGTAACTTCTGTACACACCGTGTACTTTTTGGAAAATGGCATGGTTCTCTTGTCCACTGTATCATGGATATCTTTTCATTGTGTTAGTGCACCTTTATCTCATTCCCCTGATGGTCAGGCATTGTTTCCTTCTACATGAGTATGATCCCTTTATCTGGACTTTTTGTGATAGAGTCGGAATCCCTTTGAGAGGCCCAGAGAGAGATCCACTATCCATTCATGACACTAGGAAGAGCCAGACATCGACATGAGAAACTCTAATGGGAGTTGATCCATTACCTAGCTGGTGAATCACCTAGATGGTGAATCTGGATGAGTCGCGGTATCCGCCATGGCCCTCACATTGATCCTCATCTGTGTATCGTGATCTTTCCCACTCAGAAGTGTATCTCCCATAATGAATTCTTCTATCTGCCATGACCATCCCACTCATGAGTGTGTATCCCATAATGAGTGTATCTACCTCTCCTAACGTTTACCAAAAAATAGTAAATCTCAGATAGATGCCATCACAGCTACCAGACTCGTGGCGTGTGTTCTCCCGAAAAGTGTACTTTCTAGAAATCTTCAAACTAATTCCCTAGCGGGGTATGTAGCCATGTGACTTGTCTCTAGACCACGGGTCTGAGATTTGGATATATCTGGATTGTGATATCCTATTATATGTTTTGTATACATATATTGTGTAGAGCTGACTGTGTCATTCCTTTGTGTACTTGATTTGTTTTTTTCGGGGTCCTCTACTGAGTATAGTTATACTCACCCCTGTGCGGGATTTGCCCACCCGTGGCGTGTCTTGTGCAGACGAGAATCATTTTGATAGAGTCTAGGGCAGACTAGGACATGACCGAGCATTATGAGTTCCCTATAGTATGAGGTTTTCCTTCGGCTATGAGCAGCAGTCCCAGTACCTCGTGTTGTTTACATATTGGACTTTGTAGTTTTCAGACTCTTGTATTTGGTGGGCTTGTATTCTGGCTTATTTTAATTTCAATACATTACTTTCTGTTGTAATTTATTTGTTGGGTTTAGTTTTATGAAATCATCTTGTTCCTTAGTTGTTTTTACATATCAACATTTTTGTTCTTGGAGAAGTGTGTGTTTTTACTGGTTCTTAGGCAATGCCTCCCATGTAGAAATATACCTACTCGGTGCTAGTCACCAACCCCTGGTCTATTGGAGGCGGTCTTGGGGAGGCATGACACAGTTTTCACTTGGACGGATCATGATAGAGTGGTATCAGAAGTGGTCAGTTCTACCTTATGACCAAGGGTCTATGTGATTGGTTTGGGGCAACAATGTTCAGTGTTTTGAGCTCGGCTTTCAGGCTAGAGACTCCAGTGTCGGTGGGGCGGCCCACGTATCTGTACACAAGGACTCTGATAACCTAATTTTCAACTTGGTACATGAAAAAACTGGTTGTGGGGAAATAAAATAATGTTATATGCATCATATAAAAATGATTTGTGTTTTCCATATCCTAGTGTCAGCTATCCAGTTATAGTTATTGACCATGGTACATCTTGTTACCTTATAGGATGCCTCTGTGATGCATACCCACTAGGATGAAGCTGCACGATCATGAGGATAACCCCCTCAGTGATGAGGCTTCGATACAGGGACCAGTTCTCCAGGCGTTTCTACAGGTGGTTCACTATTTATGCCACCACCAGTGGAGCAGCCCATGGTACCTGCAGTACCGACCGATGAGGGATGCAGACTTAGCGAACTCCATGAGTTCCAGAGACAGAGACCCTTCAGTTTATGAGGTGAGCCCGACTCTCAGGTAGGTGAGGATTGTCTGGAGGTGGTGATTATAGTTTTTCAAATAGTGAGGATGACAACAAACCAGATGGTGTTCCTAGAAGTGATCCTTCTTTAGGTTTCGGCAGGACAATGGTGGAGTTAGACCACACAGACTAACGACGAGGTGACTCTTTCACGGACAGAGTTTGAGAAAATAATCAGGGAGGATATTTCTCAGGTTATGTTGAGAGAGTTACACATCCATGAGCTTCATCATCTCCATCAGGGTAGTATGATGGTAGCTGACTATTAATAGAGGTTCACAAACCCTGCCAGGTATGCGATGGATATGGTCAGGGATCAGTACTTCAGAACTCAGACCCTCTAGCGAGGTCAATGAAAAGGCATCCAAGCTAGTTTCATACCTCTATGCATTTCTACTTAATCTATAGTTCTATAGTGGGCCTTGGTGATCGAGAGATTATTAGCAGAATAGATACAACCGACTATAGTCATCAACATGCAGATAGGTGCAGAGACCTCGGTAGTAGGGAGATGACGTCAGACATTGGGATCAAGACATGAGAGACGTCATAGGAGGACGTAGGATAGGGTATCGACAATATAGGTTTCTCAGGAAGGATCCAGTCATCATATGGAGAAGTGGTGCTATGCATGCGACAGTAGGGGACATCTCGCTAGAGATTGTCCAACCGGATGAGCTGCTGATATGGAAGCAGTCGATGGGCCATTGAGGTAGAGGTTGAGAGTTGAGCAGACAGACCCTCTAGGAGGATGACGTGGAAGAGGAGCAAGGAGAGCTATGGGTGGTGGCAGACGCTTCGACATACTTCCACCAACACCCCACGAGGTCCGCACTAGGCTCAGGGAGCTGGGGGGAAAGGGTTAAGGACAATTGAATGTAGTCAAGGCATATGACCTAGTGGCTCCAGGGATGATATGAGGAATGATATGTGTCTTCTATACCTTAGCTTCCATACTTATAGACACTGGTGCTAGTCATTCCTCCATCGCAACATTTCTTTTGTGAACCCTTGAGATTCCTGTAGAATAGTTGACTTGATCCTTATGCTTTGAGACACCTTCGTGTGGAGACTTGACGATCACACACCTTTTCAGATAGTGTGATCTTACCAGTGGAGGTGGGAGTTTCAGTTGGAACCTCTTGGTGGTAGAGTCTAGGCCTTACGACGTCATTCTCAGTATGGATTGGTTATGTTTATTCCATGCTCATAATGATTATTTTAGGTGAAGTGTGTGGTGTGTCCGTCGTGATGGAACGAGGTTTTCCTTTGTCAGAGAAAAAGGTGACTCAGGCCGCATAGAATGTGCTCATTCATAGGAGGGTGCAGCCGATCAATCATGAGATGGCTAGCCTTACCTTCAGAGTTGTAGATATTGTGAGCTCTCAATTCATAGAAGAAGTGGCAAAGTACGATGATGCCTTTCTCGAAGATGTTTCAGGACTACCTCCCCACTGGAAAATCGAATTATGCATTACCTTACACCCCAGGATGACACCAATCTCCTCATCAAAATATAGGATGTCTCCCATAGAGCATCACAAGATGAGGGTCAAATTTTAGGATTTGTAGAGAATGGGTTTCGTGAGACCAAAAGTTTAAGCCTGGGCGATCCCAATATTGTTTTCCAAGAAAACTGATGGTAGTTTGTGGTTGTCCGTGGATTATCACCGCCTGAACTAGGTAATGGTGAAGAATAATTATCCACTGCCAAGCATCGAAGACCTCTAAGATCAACCGAGAGTGGCACAATGGATCTCAATCGGTTACCTTTGATTATGTTATCACCAGTTACGATTACGGGATGCAGGTATTCCGAGGAAGACCATTAGATGCCACTACAGTCATAATGTGTACATGGTGATGCCTTTCGGTGTGAGGAACGCCCCCGTAGTGTTCATGGGACTGATGAACTAGATCTTCTATTCGTACATGGACTTGTTTGTAGTGGTCTTCATTGATGAAATCCTTGTGTACTCAGTGTCATAGGAGGAGCACATGAGACACCTGTGGATATTTCTAGACATACTCCGAGAGCACCAGCTTTATGAGAATCTCTCAATGTGCCAGTTCTAGATTCAGGGGATCCACTTTCTGGGACATGTCATCTCAGCATATGGAGTAGCTATTGAGCCATCCAAGGTGGAGGTTTTGTTAGAATGGGTGACACCTCAGAGCGTGATGGATATGTGAAGCTTCCTTGGGTTGGTAAGTTATTATTGGAGATTCATTCCTCATTTCTCTCGGATATCATCACTGATGATATCCTTGACTAGGAAGGGGAGTCCCTTCGTGTGGATGGGGATGTTCCAGTAGGATTTCGAGCATTTGAGACAAGGTTTGATGAGCGCCCTAGTTTATAGATTGTCTGCAGATGGTGTCGAGTAAATAGTTTTCTGCTATGCATCCTGGATCGGGCTTGGCTGTGTCCTGAGGAAAATCCAGGTACTGATTGATTATGGTACATGCTAGTTTATTCCACATGAGAAGAACTATGTGACCCATGATCTGAAGTTGGTTGTGGTAGTCCTAATAATGAAGAAGTGGTGAAACTACCTTATGGGCGAGTGGTTAATCGTCTAATCTAACCACAAGAGCCACAGATACATATTTTCGCAGAGATATCTAAATATGAGGTAGTGTAATTTGAAAGAGTTCCTCCAGGATTATGATTTTGAGATTATCTATACTCATGGGAAGGAGAACAAGGTGGCAGATTCTCTTATCAGAAGGTGGATCTCACAGCTGTTGTGTGAGCTGACAGAGCAGTTGGAATCGTTGCATTTATCCTTCATGGATGGAGAGGAAACAGCTTACCTATAGTCAATGTTTGTCACTCGTCCACTCTAACAGTAGGTTTTAGAGGCACAACTAGGAGATTTCAACTATGGGGATTTATGTGCTCAGTTATCCATAAGACACGCTCCTTATGGATATTCTCAAGGTGGGGAACACACACGTCTTTTCAGAGGATGCACTATTGTACTAGTGGTGTTACAGGAGAAGGTCCTGACGAAGTTTCATACACCCCATTGGTATTACATCCTAGAGTGTAAATGATGTACCAGGATCTCCTGTTACAGTTCTGGTGGTCAGGCGTGAAGAAGGAAGTAGTAGATTTCATTTCCCGATGCCTCACACTCCAGTAAGTGAAGGATGACCCCCAGGTTCCAGTGGGATTTGATCACACCTAGATTTTCAAGAGTTTAAGTGGGATAGAATACTGATGGACTTCATGAACAACTTACGATGAACATCCAACGGGCATGATTCTTTCTGGTTGATCGTTGACTGACAAGCCAAGTCGGCCCACATATTTACTATCAGGGAGCAGAGTTCCGTAGAAACATGGGACGCCTATACATGTAGGAAATAGTTAATCTTTATGGAATCCCTTCAACTATAGTCTCGGACGGAGACACCCACTTTACATCCAGGATGTGGACGGGGTTGTAGGAGGGCTTTGGGACAATTCTACGCATGAGAACAACGTTTCATCCCTAGAACGATGGTTAGACAAAGAGAACAATTTAGGTTTTGGAAGATATGTTACAGTCCTATATCTTGGACTTTGTTCACAGTTGGGAGGACCACCTACCACTGGTGGAGTTTGTGTACAACAACATATACCACTCCATCATTGGAATGACACTGTTCGAGGCCTTGAATTGGAGACCCTTTCGGTCACCGCTTTGCTAAACCGACCCTAGAGAGTCAGCGCTCGTGGGTCCAGATTTGGTGTGAGATACCACTGAGAAGGTTCAGATCATCCAAGATCGGATGAAGACTTTACATAGCTAGAATAAGTCTTATGTTGAAAGAAGACAGAGTCCTCTGTAGTTTGAAGATGGATACCACATCTTTCTTCAAGTCTCAGCAGGTCGAGGGTTACAGAGATTTGGCTGGGGCAACATGCTATCTCCGAGGTTCATCATAAAATTCCAAATATTATGTAGTGTAGGTTAGGTGGAATACCGCCTAGCTCTACCACCACAGTTTCATCGGGTACATGATGTCTTCCACGTGTCGTGGATGAGGAGGTATGTACATTACACATCCCACGTCATCGACTGGGTTGAGCTGGACATCAAGGATGTTGTGTCCATTGCTGAGTAATCATTGGAGATTGAGGATCAGCAAGAGGGGATCATTGGTGGGTGATTTATTCCCTTTGTGCACATTTGTTTGTATCACAAGAATCTTCAGGAGAGAATGTGGGAGCAGGAGGCTCAAATCGGTGCCCAATACCCACATCTTTTTGAGTAGTCTTGGTTCTGGAATTTTGGAGATGCAATGCCCCATGGTGGGGAGAATGTAGTATCTCAAGGTTTTCTATGTATTATTTTTAAATATAATATGGAATCATTACGAGACTAGGCGCAAGGAATAAACCAAATTCTGAGGCCCGGTGATCCTGAATTGGTGGTTTGATCTTTTTTAAGTTATGTGAGTCGGCACTTTTGTGTGGTTGATGAGTTTTCAAAATGAATTTCTAGATTAAAAATATGAGGCCATCGTTCCATCCGTGATGACGACCTTACATAAGAGTGGGTCTACCCTAGACTGACTCGGGTCAAGGGAAAATGTTAATTTTCAGACATTTATTGTAATATAAAAAATAAATAAATTCGCAACATTTATTTTTTTATGGAAACATTCACTACAGCGCGGGGACGGGGTAGTTTTTTCTTTAATAAATGACGCATCATAATGGCTCAAGAATGGAAAGCTGGACTCATTAATACTACAACTTATTTTGAATTCCAAAACACATTTCCCTTTTTATTGGGATGATTGAACATTGATCGTTGGCAAATGATTGATGGGAAACTCTAAAGAAAACTCTCAGCAAAGAATGACGGCGAATCGAAGCTGCGAGTCATTGGGCCAATGAGGTTGGATGATTTCTAAAATGATGGTAGCATGACCCCTTTTTCATAGATCGATCCCTTCTTGAGGTAGGGTTTTTTATTTTAAAATATCACTTTCTTATATTTATTTTAAATGACAGACGACGATCAACGATGAATATGTTGATCCGCGGATTCGTACATTCTTGTGGGAGGGTTTTATTTGGGTTGAATCAGGGAATTGAATCATTTTTAATTGTCATTTGATTATGATCTATTTAATCATACTAATGGTAGTGGATCAACATCATGATGGACGATGGCAGAGGTTCATTCCTCGATTTGATTTTTATTTTTCCTTCCCCTTTTTCTTTTCTCCGTGTGTTATTAGCGTTCTTCATGGGGCGACGAAAAATATATTTTTGCGAATCTGTTTTGCAACACATCAATCCCGAATTTATGATTTGACCCCAAAACGACTTTTCGGAGGTGCGATGATGATATCAGATGATGAATCAGACCAGATTGTGAAGGGTCTTTCTTCGAGAATTCATTGCGAGGGTGGATCGTTGCATGTTTTTGGATCAGATCGGAGGTCAAAAAAAAAAGAATCGACTTTTTGGTGTCGGGGAGACCAAAATGTTGGAGTTTCATGGTGATCAGATGATTGGATCGACGAACGGGGCATCACCGAAGGAAAGATGGCAGACGTTTGCATTTCTGGAGATTTCTAAAATAAACATCGTGTACTTATGAAGAACATGCCATGTAGTACTAGACGCGGCTTGGGTTTTTGGGGTCAAAGAGGAATCACATGACATGGGACCCCAGTGGCATGACATGTTGGACTTTTAATGAGGCTCAGTGTGTATTTTGGGAAGTACACGGACATGGGTTGGACTACATGGCTTCAGACGAAAAAACGTGTACTCTCTACATATCATGGTAGTTGTGGATACGTGGGACTCAGCATGTATCCAGGGGATACATAGTCATGGGTTAGAGTAAATGATCGTGTACTCCATCACACGGCCAAGAGTGGCCAGTAACGCATGTCACCCAGTGTACCGGTAGCATGGTATGGAGTACACGGGTTGATGAATGTGTACGAGCACGTGGCCAGCGTACACGGATCTAACCCCAGTCACTCAGAGACACCATTTACAGTAGACTAAAATCCGTGTACTAACTTCTCTTCATGACCAGCCTTATGACACGTGCTATTGTACATTGGCTATACCCGGGGAAAGACAACACAGCATGTAACTTTTCTACACGTCATGTACTTTTTGGAAAATGGAAGTGTCCTGTTGTCCACCATATCTTAGAAATAATTCATTTGGGGTAGTGCCTCTTCTTCTTGTTTCCCGAAAGGTCAGGCATCATTTCCTTCTATAGATGTATGATCCCTTCTTCAAGACTTTCTACGATAGATTCAGAATCCTTCCGAGATTCCCAGAGCGAGATCCTCTATCCATTACTGACCCTAGGTAGATTCAGGCATCAACGTGACCAACTCTACTGGGCATTGATCCTTTACCTAGTTATTGAATAACTAACCTAGTGAATCAGTATGAGTCGTGGTATCTGACATGGCCCTGGTAGTGATCCTCATCTGTGTATCATGATATTTCCCACCCAAGAGTGTGTCTCCTATAATGAGTGCTTCTATCTACTGTGATCTTCCAACTCAAGAGTCTGTCTCTGGTAATGAGTGTATCTACCACTCGCAATGTTTCCAGAAAAATATTACTTCTTAGTCAGATGTCATCAGAGCTACCAAGCCTGTGGAGTGTGTTCTCCAGAAACTAGAACATTGTGGAAATCAGTGAACTGAATCCCTAGCAGGGTATGAGGTTGTGTGACTTGTCTCTAGAACACATGTCCTAGATTTGGATTTATCTGGATTGTGATATCCTATTATATTTTTAGTATAAATTTATTGTGAAGATCTAAATTTTGCTTTCCTTTGTGTATTTTGTTTCTGTTTTTCGGGGTCCTCTACTGAGTATTGTTATACTCACCCCTACATGGGCTTTTCCCATCCATGGCATGTCTTGTGCAGACGAGCAGCCTTTTGACAGAGTCCAGGGTGGACCAGGACAAAACTGAGCTTTATGAGTTCCCTACAGGATGAGGCATTCCTTTTGTTATGATCAGTAGTCTCAGTACCACGTTGTGTTTACAGGCTGGACTTTACAGTTTTGAGACACTTGTTTTTGGTGGTCTTGTATTCTGGCCTTGTTTACATTCAGAATATTACATTCTGTTGTACTCTTTTGGTTGGGTTTAGTTGTATGAATGAATCATGTTCTGTAATGGTTTTTACATTTCCGCATTTGGGGGCTGAAAGATGTGTGTGTATACAGGTACATTGGAAATGCCTCCCATGTAGTAATATGCCTACTCGGTGCTAGTCACCAGCCCCAGGCCTATTGGAGGTAGGAATTGGTAGTTAATTCCCGGGCCCCACTGGGACGGGTCCTGAAAACCTAGGCAGAGGAAGGGATTCCATCGGGGTGGTCCGCAGGTTGTAGGCAGACATGGCATATGAGTTGGACCTGCAGCAGGCGGTTGGTGGTGATTCGAAGTTTTACCTCCACCACCTCCCTGTGGTCCACCCTAACCACTAGGAGAAGGTGGATAGGGATGAGATCTACTCCAGTAAGCTGAGGTTAATGACCACATCACTCCCAAGATGATTAGAGATATGATCTATTTCTTATCCTCTTTAGATGTAGAACTTATAGACAGAGGTACCAGTCACTCTTTTATTTCCATGACCCTCGTTCAGAGCTTGGCGATTCTTGTGGAGCCTTTGGCTCAATATTCAGGGATTGATACTCATAGGAGAGAGGATTAAATGATTACACATTGGTACCAGTAGGGTGAAATTACTCTTGGAGACTAGAGCTTCGGATGTGATTTTCTAGTAGCGGCATCGAGGACTTACAACATCATCTTGGGTATGGACTGGTTATCTTGAATCCATGCTCATATTGACTGTATAAGGCACAAAGTGTGGTGTTTCTGCGAGGATGGGACTAGGTTTTCCTTAACTGACAAGAAGGGAACCTTCATAGAACATTATGGACTTACCCAGAGGATGGTGAAGCCAGTCACATATCATCTCACTAGACATACCCTCGGGGAAGTTGATGGTGATAGTTCGAGAAATCATGTAGAGGTGGAATAGTATGTCGATGACTTTCCTGATGTTGTTCTAGAAATACCCCCATGCAGAGAGGTGGACATTATATCAACCTATATCCTGGGATAATACCAATATCTACACCTATATATCGGATGGCACTTACAGAGCTTCATGAGTTATGGGTACAGTTGGAGGACTTGTAGAGAAAAGGGTTCATATGGCCCAACGTTTCTCCATGGGCTGCCCCAATTTTGTTCGCCAAGAAGGTAGATTGGAGTTTGAGACTATGTGTGGACTATAGATGCCTGAACATGGTGACCATGAAAGACTTGTATCCATTTATGAGGATTGATGATCTTTTTGATTAGCTCATGTGAGCTCATTGGTTTTCGAAGATAGACCTCAGATCATGTAATCATTAGCTCAGAGTACATGATTATGATATGAAAAAATGGACTTCATATTCCGGTATGGCCACTATATGTTCATGGTTATGGAATTAGGCATGACCAATGCCACTGCAGTGTTCGTGGGACTCATGAAAATGATATTTCCTCCATATGTTGATCGCTTTGTTGTGGTCTTCATCGAAGAAATCTTGATATACTCTGTGATAGAGGAGGAGCATACATATCATTTGTAGATAGTTCTGGATACACTATGAGAGTGCCAGAATTATGTTAAACTCTCGATGTGCTAGTTCTGGATAGGAGACGTCCGCTTTCTGGGACACTTTATCTCGGTGGCTAGAGTTTCAGTGGATCCAGTGATGATAGAGGGTATACATTCTTGGGATCCATCCAGGAGTGTGATCGAGGTGCGGAGTTTCCTGGTATATGATGGATACTACTGACGATTATTTCCTGACATTTTCTAGAGTTTCAAAAACCTAGTATTAATTGGCGATGAAGGGATAACCCTTAATATGGATGGATAGATGCCATTATGGTTTTCAAGAGTTGAGGTAGAGTCTGAAGAGTGACCCCATATTAAGGCTACAGGAATAGGGGATTGGGTATTTAGTCTACTGCGACACATCGGGAAAAGTACATGTGTGTGTGTCCTGATGTAGGAACAAGTGGGGATCGCCTACGACTCCCAAAAATTGAGACAACATGAGAAAAACTACACTACCCATGAATTGGATGTAGTAGTAGGGATATTTTTCTTAATGAGGTAGCGACATTACTTAATGGGTGTAGGTTTTATAACCTACTGTGATCACAGTAGTCTCAGGAATTTCTTCTCTCAAAAGGAACTGCACATTATAAAATGAAAATGGATGGAATTCCTCCATGACTATAACTTTGAGATAGTCTATACTCTTGGGAAAGGGAATGTGGTAGCAGATTCAATTAATTGGAGGTCTGGTCAGCAGTAGCTGAGTGATCTGACAGAACAACAAACTTCATTTTTGATATACATAGCTTATTAAGATGGATCAACATACCGCCAATCTATGATAGACACTCTCCCACTTCATCAGCGAGTCCGGGAGGTTTATATTGGGTACAATGACTGCCTGGATCGACGTGCTCAGATATCAATAGAATAGGCACCTGATAGTTTTTCTAAATGTGGGGAGTAAATCATCCTCTTTAGAGAATGTACAATTATACCAGTGGTGCTACGGGAGGAGGTGTTGGTGGGGTTCCATTCGTCCTCACTAGTGGTACATCCGGTTTTGTGGAAGATGTATCAGGACCTCTGACATTAGCACTGTTGAATAGGGATGAAGAATGTATTGAAATAGTTTGTTGCCCGATTCTTCAATTTTCAGCAAGTTTGGATTGAGCATCAGGTTCCAGCAGTCTTATCCCAATCACTAGAGTTTTGAGTGTGGAAGTGGGATGGTATATCCATGTACATTGAGACAGGGATTCCATAAATGTCTTGGGAACATTATTCCATTTGGGTAATTGTTTAATAACTCAATTTTTCATCCCAAATCTTACCTATTTGAGAGTAGAGATTAGTAGTGGGATTGGGACACCTCTAAATTCAAAAGATTGTGTGACTTCATGTGGTGCCATCGATGATCTTCTGTGACTTAATCACATGTTTTACTTCTTTGTTGTGGATGTGGATGGATGAGGCAATCGGGACTCAACAATGTATGAGAACCGCCATTCATCCTTAGATGGATGTCTAGACAAAGTAGAACATACAAACACTAGAGGACATGCATCGTTCATGCGTCTGAAATTTTTACCACACCTGGGAGGATCACTTGTCCTTGGTGGAGTTCTTATATAACAACAGTTGTCACTCCACCATCTGTATGGAGCCATTTGAGGCCCTTTAATTTCAACCATACTGATCACCTCCATAATGGATGGTCTTAGGGGAATCATCACTTATGGGTCCAATGTTGGCACAAGCTACAACTGAGATGGTTCAAATCATCCAAGAGTGGATTAAGACTACACAAGGTTAACATATTCTTTATGATGACAAAAGATATAGACCATTGGTGTTCCATGAATTATACCATGTATTCTTGCTAGTCAATCCTGGTCATTGACTACATAGATTTGGCTGAGGCAGCATGTTATCACCTAGGTTTATCAGACATTTTCTGATACATTAGAGGATAGTTTAGGTGGAATACTTCCTGGAACTACCACCACATTCGAAGAGGGTGCACGACGTATTCCATGTATCTCAGTAGAGGTGATATGTGCACAACCCATCACACATCATCGACTATAGAGAGATTTATTTCGATGATGGGGTGACGTTTATGGAGGTTCCAGTGGAGATTGAGGATCGATAGGATTGAGTCCTTCATGGGTAGTCGATACATCTAGGGTGTGTTCCATATCAGCACATGAAACCCCAGGAGAGCACATGGGAGTGGGACACTCAGATTCGTGCTCAGTATCCCCATTTGATTTCTTAGTCTATGTTGTAGATTTTGGGGAAAAAATCCCTAAGGTGGGGATAATATAAAAACCATGATTTTTTGTGTATTTTTTAATTTTAATGAAATAATTACATGTCTGTGAAAATTGAGGGCACTTGATTCCGCTTCATGATTTGTCAAAAATTTATTTCTGAACTTTTTTTAATGTACGCTTAGAAACGTGCGAGATAGATTTTCTAAAATTTGAATTGGTGCACAGATTAAAATTTTGAGGGGACAATTGAATTTGAGATAAAGATATTTTCTTAAGGGAGATTTACTTCGACCTTAGTAGGATTGGATAAAATATTATGTTTTATGAATTTTAAAAAAAATAAAATAAAATAATTTGATTATTTAATTTTCATTCTTATCATCCACCAGACAAGAGGAGGTGGGACCAACTATGTTTCATTCCATTAAAAGGACTACTCCTCCATTAATATGTAACAATATGATTGGATAATTGGGAAGCTACCTAATTAATGAGCCCCTATTAATTTCCAACACTATTAGACATCCTCCCCTCCCCTATTTATATGAAGCATGGGGAGAGGTGTAAACACACCTTCACCAAGAAATGATTTTCTAAAGGAGTACAGATACGCCAAGCCCTTTGAGGATGGTGATGGTTCCAGCGAGTGGTGATGAGAGAAACTGAAACCTTGAACTGAAGGGCGAAGTACAAGCATCGTCGTTGGTAGTATGTTGTAGGAATGTAGATCATCGATCCACTTTTATGCGCGGACATTCTCAAAAAAGTTTATGAGGTAGGGGTTTGATTCTTGGTTTAAATAATGTGAATTTATCAAATCCCCTTTAACTCCCTCATTATTACATGAAAATGTGGAGGGAGCGGTCCTAATGAACCTGGACTTGACCATTTACAACCTTTTTTACCCCATGTGTTCTCTGTGGAAGACCTCCGACACAGTGGTACCAGCGAATGATACCAGTGAGGACCTAGGCAGCCGCCATCTCCCCGCTTGACCGTAAGTGTGGAAGTGGCGCAACTATGTTGCCGAAGGAACTAGTCACGGATTGTCAGCTCTGGTGATTGGAAGAGGCATCCAACACACAAGTCGGTCGGGGAAGAGGATGGTAGTGTGACCAACATGCCGCCTATAGTTGCGGGTTGTAGCTCAGCATCCGCATCTGATCTGGAGGCAGCCGACACACCGAACGACCACAGGAGGTGGAGCGGCCTACTATCACATGCTCCTAGAGACGGGGGCCAGTAAACTGACTGTCTGTGGTAGGAGGCCAGACCCGCTCCAGTGCACCCCACGAGTCACCTGGCGGCACCACATGGAATTGCTATTATGGAATAAACCGAATGTCCCTCATGGAAGTTTAGGAAAACTGGGGAACACAACCCCAGTTAGTGCCTAAGGCAGGCCCCACATCATCGTCCCACCCCACCCTATCGTGGGTCGCATTTCACACGGGTGGGCCGCCTGCCCTATGAGCTGGGATGCCTACCTAGTTGGCCGGGCCACACCCCACTACGGGCCGGAACTGTGGGACACCTCTTTTTGGGGCTGACCATGCACACCACTACCCAACCCCTACTGATTCAACCCAAACTGGGTTGGGTCAACCTTGAACAGGTCGAACCAGACCCAGGCCCAACCAGAACCATAAACACTTAAATGGAAATATCTTGAGTACCAGATGTATGTTTGATGAATCCTCTATGGCACTGGAATCTTGGGAATGAGGAAGTTCATTTAGTATACTCCACATGAGTTTTGGAGAATGTTGGAGTATGACTGGTTTGGATCAAATCCAAATCCAACCGGGGCCCCATAATAAAAACTCTTATAACTCACAGACCGGGTGTCCGATTGACGCACCTTCTGTTGTGTTGGAACCCTTACGACATGACGGTCCTTTGGGTTCCTCCATTTTGGAGCTTAGTAGTAGTCAAGGTATGTCTGATATCTCAAGGGAGAGTATTTACAAAACCCGAGCACATCGATTGTAAGGACTCTTGTGGCAGGATGTAACATGATGCACGAAAATCCTATCCTATGTGGGTCCATGATCAACGATCCTATGTGGGTCAGTGCATACCGATCCTGTGTGGGTCATCTCTAAGTGATCCTCTATTGGATAGTGGGGGTTAGTAACCTATTGATCAAACGTGGGTCAGATCCTATGTGGGTCAACATGGATTAGTTACCTATCGATCCTATATGGGTCAAAACTAGTGCTACATGACAGAATAAGATGATATGGACATACGACTAATAAATTGTACTTCTGTACTAATGTTCTACCAGATTGGGAGTTGAGTCGTCTATATTCGTGGTGTTATCTATGTGTTACTTCTATATTAGTGGTGTTACCTGTGTGGTACTTGTACCTTCGTGGTGTTACCCATATGTTATGTTTATCTCGTGAGGTTAACCGTGTGGTACATTTAAGTTCATAGTGTTACATGTGTAGAACTTCTGTCTTCATGGTGTTCCCTCTGTAGCACTTCTACCTTCGTGGTGTTGTCTTCGCAGTGTTACCTATGTGGTACTTCTACCTTCATGGGGTTACCTTTTTGGTATTTTCCACCATGTAAGATATGATTATATCATGATAACTTAGGTATATTTATGGGAATATACATAAGTGGAGTTAAAGTCTTGCTTTGTGGTATTTCATTTATGGAACTCTAGGAGACATATGAGGTCCCTTCTGAGTATCATTATAACTACCCTTTCACAAGCAACACATGAAACTTTTTTTTCTCTTCTGAAGACGATTGACAAAATTTATGAAGGTTGGTGGATCCAAGACTGGATGATACCCAAAGGGGGGAGATTTGGCATGACGTGATGCATAGACTGTTGTTCATGAGCTATACCTACCATTCATGTAGGATCCTTGGTGGATGATCCAGGAGTTATGTGTAATTTTCAGTTGTATTTATACTTTTCAGTTTCACTCATACATTCATTTGGGCTCGTATTCCGGACCCTTTACTTTCAACACACTTTTACTATAACAGTTTACATTGTTGTTTCTTCTTATTGTGTTCTTGGACTCTGTGTTTGTATAGGTTAAAAAGACAATGCCTTTCCATAATAGGGATACACATTTCTGGTGCTAGTATCCATCCCATGGCCTATAGAAGGCGCGCTTGGGGTAGTCATGGCACGGGCCCCATGTGACGGTGTCGTAAAATTTATTCATCCATGTAGAGTAATAATAATTCTATATGCCAATTTCATCCTTACAGTGTATCAAGTGAAAACTTAATAAACTACTTTACATGGAAATAAAGTACAAACTATGTTTGAAAAAATGCCACACATGGTTTTTATTTAACAAATAAAAATTTAATTCATGTAAAATTTTAATTATGTTTAGTTGTTTTTTGTTTTTGTTTTTTATATTTTGACATTTTTGTTGTATTCCTTCAACATTTATATTTTTTAAGCGTCCTAAATTATATCTCATTATTTTTTTTTCATGATATCCTATATGAACATCCATATATATATATATATATTCATTTTGAAGTATATATATATATGAACATACTATTTCATATATATATTTATATATATATTCGTATTTATATGAAATATAAATAGTATTCATACTATAATTAAAATTATAACTATCATCATGGATTAATAAATCCATTACCAGAAAGAATATAACTATGAGTTTTTTAAAATATTATGACTTATAGTCATGTTTGGAAATTTTAAAATTTACATTTATTATCACTTTTTTATTTTGAAAAATATTTAATGAATGAACATTATCATTGAAAATAGTAGCAGTATCAAGTGTATGGCATTGTTGGAACCATGAAATTGTTTTAAAAAAATCCCCATCTATGTATTTTTCCAATATTAATTTTTATGGGATATGATTTTCTATTTTAAATACAGAGATATTATTTTTTGTGGTTGGACTGATTTTTCAATAGACTTGTTTGGGTTATGTTTTTTTTTGATTGACTTATTTTTAGAAAATGTGGTCGTACCAACCATTAATATCATTATTGGGTGCATATGCATCATAACGAGGGATGTGAAATAGTTAAAATATACTCATTATTAGATTATATGAGTCCACATTTATTTATATGTCTGTATGAAAGTCCATTAAGGTAGGCTAGTGGTGGGTCTCTGGTAGGTTATAATCATAAGAACTCATTATATTCTTTATAGGTGGACCAAACCATAGTACATAAAGAGTCACCTCAAAAGATGTTTTATAATGTCTGAAGATTAAATATGCTTCAGTTTCTACTTTTTACATGTATATTACTTCTGAATTACAACATGTTTAAAATTGATCTGTTATAATGTGAATTTTTTTTAATATTTTTTGGTTGTATTGATGAATTTTATTTTCTTACTAATTTTTCATTTTACAATTATATATTATTCAACATGAGTGTGGTTATAAAGTGTCATATTCAAAAACACATTAATATTTACATACTCTATAAGTACCCTCAACCATTAATATATTAATTATTAGTGTGAAATTATTTATTAATAGAAATTATGTATTTTAATTATATATGATATATGATTAATATTAATGTTATTAATTACATTGTTTGTTACATCACATGTTCAAAATGATATAATAGAGGTGATAAAATTCTATATATTTTGGAAAAATCATTAGAAAGTTTTCTTTGGTATTCGTCATTTTATGTATACATGTACCAGTTCCACCCTTATACATCTTGGATTCTGATCGATGTATATGAAATAAATAGTTATTTACTAAAACATTTTTTCAACATATTATTATATATTCTAGTTGATGGAATGATAGTTTTTTATTCTTATTTATCATATTTGGGTTTCTAAAAATTCTGTAATTGACTATAATATATTTTCATTTGTTTATGGGATTTATTATAGATATGATGGATTAATTTATTAGACATAGGGTAGTCATAGTTAGGGGAATGAAGTATTTATAGTGGGATTAATACTATAAATATAGAATTCATCAAGTTCCTAATAATTCCTATACAGTAATATCTTCTCATTGATACCCATTTAATAATAGACCATAATGTTTATTCCCAGAACATACCACTATTAGTATTCCATGAGTTAATAACTTGTGTTATTGGTGAAATTATTACATATGGGAGGCGTTACCCAAATTATAGAACACAATGAAATGCATTTATCATCATCATCAACTTCATCTGTAGAAAATTTAATATTTTAGTTATTTCATGAGACTCATACCCAATAAATTTTGTGTTTCATGAACTACTCTGAGAAGTATTCATCCCATGGATGACTACTACTTGTTGTATTTCATGAAATAAAGTTTCATGTTTACAAGAAAAGGAGGTTGAGTCTCGAACAAGAAAATGAAAAAAAAAATTATTCTGGAGAAGAATCTATTGAGGAAGATAAATGAATATAAAATTCAAAATTGGATGAATTTAGAAGAAAAATCCAACTAATGTGGATTAATTCCTTAAATTAAATTACAAATTTTTTTCAATGAATACTAACTTTTTATTAAACAATCAACTATTGTACATCTCTTATAATAATTATCTATAAATTTCAACTTTGAAAATTAATATATCATGTTTATTTAATTTTGTAGTTTACAGAATGAATAATTTATAAACCTATTAGGATGAATATAAATCAAAAATGGATTCTTGGTAGTATTTTTAAAAATGAGTATAAAGATGGATTTTGTGATTTTATAAATTTTTCAAATGAACATGCATACACACCTTATAAAATTATTTTTATATAATTGAAATGATTTAATTCAAGAAAAATTTATCTGAGAGAGTTGGTAGACCATTTTATTTGACTCAATATAGATGAGAGCTATAAATTATGTACTAAATTTGGGGGGTAAATGAATGAGTACAACCATTGGGGTGATACTTCAATTTATAGATAGTTTGATGTGAAAACATGTGTATATGATGATAAAGATATGATATAAAAATAGTTAATGGACATATAAGATGATCATTTTGATTTTACACTGTTATAATGGCAGAGAACACTCAGGTCCATTACCTTGTCAACATTCAGTTTTATAGGTGCTCTAAGAAGTGACAGTGACTCATTTCAAGAGTTAGAAAGTTATAAACATCTTCGAATAGTAGTTCAGGTGTTGGGAGGTCTAGGTGTCGTAAGTTCAAAATCGTGAGCTCAATGTTGGTAGCTTAGTATTGTTAGATCAGTGTCTGTAGCTCACTGTCGGTGACTCGGTGTCGGTGACTCAGAGTCGATAGCTCAGTATCAGTGTCTCACATCAATGTCTCATTGTCAGTGGGTGGCGTCAGTGACTGATGTCGTTAAATGGAAATAGTAGGTCATTTTTTTGTTTCACTCAGTGAATCTTCTATTGGTAGTAACCATCAGTGATTTAGCTGTTGGTAGGTCACGTTAGAGAGTCTGGCATTAGGGACTTGCATTAGTTACTCACCCACAAGTGATTCATTTCCATCATTCCCCAGTTTTTCCTATGTCTCCCATTAAAAATTTTATTTGACACCAATCATGTTTAAAAACATGTTTGAGTATTACTAAAGGATTTTAAAAGGATATTAATTACATCATTAATACCCTAACGCCCTAGAGACATTGAAACGGCCAAGCCGCATGGTCTTGACCACAATCTGACATTAATGGACATTAAAACTACATCCATTCATTGATATAGTATATAACTCATGTATGTCGAGATATTATATTCTTATAGAGTTTCTATTGTATCTTGGTGCTCTGAGAGTCGTTCCTCTCCCATGGAGTTGTGTGTTTTGAATTGGACTTCTGTTACAATTTATCATTGGAGTCTTTCCTGCTACTCGTGCACCCTCAATTTTAGCACAGGGAGGAGTCTGTTGGTCGAGTTTGGGATACCTTATTCATTCATTATTTATGTATCATGTAGGGTGGGTAAGATAATTTTATTTTCAATCTGCTTTCTAATAAAAATATAACGATGATAATCTAACATGTTATGAAGATACTAAGATTTTTTACGAAAATGTTTTTTTTAATTACTAATAAATATGGGGAAAGAATGATTATGATGATGATTATTGTTTCTTTACCTATTGTATTTGATTAATGATGTGTTTTGTAAGGGTTTTATGCCTTTTTAAAATCATTTCCATTGGTGGCATCTGTTTGTGCACCTGTATGACTAGTGAATGTTTATTGTTTTTTTGTTGAATGACTGAAATTATAAAATTCCTTAACCACATAATCCTGGTAAAATATATATATTCTCAAGGATTGCACATGTTCTATGATCACCCATGAATTATCAAAGTATATTTAATGAATGAGAGTTTCTAAATTTTAATTCAATATGACGTTTGGTGTGTCTTTGTGATGTATATGGATTTCTTGGACACTGTGTTTTTGTTGGTTGTGTGTGGTTGTGGATAGGAGTGTGGCTATGTCTATGGGGTGTTATGGGTGATTTAATGTAATCTAGGGATGATAGATTATATAAATGTGGAGTGAATTAACTTTTTATATATGGGGACTGGATCATGGTAGTGGTTGGGAAGTGTGGATGCAGTTCTGTATTGTTCTAGGTTTTTTCCAATCAGAGTGGTGTTTTTATACAGTGAGGATTTTGAGTGTGTATGTGATAATGACTGTTGGGGGTTTTATTATTTATTTAAGGGATGGGGAAAACATATTTTGATGAATGATGAATGTAGTGGTTGTTAAGGGTGTTAAATAGAGAAGAAGTTGTGAACTGGGTTGTCTGGTTGTGTTGTTCCTAACATGGTTTGTTTCGTGATTAAATTCCTTCTGAGATCTACTACTTGTTTTTTCATTTTCATTTTCCCTATTAAGAATGGAATGAAATATTGTGTTTCTTAAATAATTAATAATTGTTTTTAAAAAAAATTCTGATGTTATGTTTTTTACAGTCATTTGTGTGGTCGTGCATTTGGAGGTAGTAACAAAAGATGGTTTTGTGTGGGCTATTTGGTCTTTTTGAAAACCCATAGTTTGGGTTGAGTGTTTGTTACCTATTTATATACTTTTAGTTCCTTATATTTTCTATGCAGAACCCACCCCAGTTTATCATTTTGTGTCAAACACCCCCATTTCACGGGGGATGGTGTTTTTTCCAACATCCCGATGGGAGGATGGATATATGGTTGTTGGATATTCTATGCTCCCTCTTCTGTTCATTGATCATCCATTACTCACAAGGAAGGATATAATATTTTGAGGTATAATACCAGATGTATACAGGTGAGTTTTGTTTTCCCAGGTGGCTTCAGGATTAGCTTGTAGTTTGTAGACCTAGTGTATACTGGAAGGATGTGGTAGGGTTTGTGGACCATGTGTCTGCATGAGGGATGTGGTGTGGTTTTTTAACCAGGTGTCTGTAGAAAATATGTTGTGTGGTTTGTTTCTTAGGTGTGTGTGGGATGGATAAAACAATGGGGCTTGTGGAAGAGCAAGGTAGCGTCAAGATATTCACCATTAGGGATGACCAGTTAACTAGTTGGATAAAGGTGCATGGTACCCAAATATCGATGTGTATATTGTCAAAATTTATTTGACTAGTGTAACATTGTAAGTGTTCCTTGGTGATTTTAGGGTGGATAGTATACCATGTTATGTGATTTTTAGGTTCTTCTATTTTATCATAGGGGTATTAGTATGTTTACCCCACTTGTAAATGAGAGACATTGGTTTTCCTACATAGTATGTTGTATGCTCAACCAACATATGTAATTCTGTTTTCTCGTTTCTAGGAGGATTTTGTGGACCGTAGTGGGAACTACAAGCTCAGATATTGGGGTGAGTTGGGGTGCCACTTCTTAGCCTATTATTTTTTGTTTACATTATGGAATCTCTCTTTGAATTGGATATATTTTGAAACATGCTTGTGTGATAGTATTATTTTTCATTCATAAATATATATATATATCTATTTGTGTGTGTGTTTTTTTGATTCCTATAGTAGTTTGAGGTTAATACGTCTTATATACTAATAATGGTTACTATAACGTCGGTAATGCCTCCCATTTTATGAGTTTTCTATACCCTCGGTGCTGGTTTCCACCATGGGGCCTACTAGAGGTAGGATGCAGGGTTCATCATCTCTCTTTATCGATTTCCAGCTCAAAAATGGAATCTTCAGAGGGAGGGATCATGAAATAATGGCATAAAAAGTGGTTGTGGAGAGATTATATGGTGATTTTAGTTAGGAACACTTCAGATTTCATGGTTTGGTAGGGAAACAATATTTACTGATTTGGTCAGTGGAATAGGCTTGGAAAACCCAAAAGGACACAAGATTTTAGGGCCCCCCATTATTAGATGCAAGGACTCTAATCATACCAAATGGCTATGTGAGGCTACACTATTTGTAGGCTAGTTACCCTAGTAACAGTACATGAATCATGATGAATTATGTTCATTTTTAGGTTATTTAGGAAATTAAAATAAAAATTGAGTTAAAAAAATATTTAACAAAATTCTGTAATACTCGTGATTACTAGTTCCTTTAATTCCTTTTAGCTATGGAACTCAGTTTTCACCCATGAGTGGATTAGGTAGTGGAGGCTCAACAGACCGATCTGTCTGATCAGTGGAGGGATGATCAAGATAAGGAGGACAACTAGTGGTAGGTATCATTAACTGTTTTCTAGTGGAAACTATGTAAAAGTCTGAGGGTTGTGTCTTAGACTTGGAGATATGGAGTTGGCTCAAGGAGTGCGAGATCTCCATTATCCTAATCTGTGGTCTGATTTTGTATTGGGTTCCATTTTTAGTTAGTTGGATAAGGGGAGTTGTCCGTTATCGTGGGACATTTTTCCTGGGGGAGAGGAAGCGTAGTGATGTTCGATTGGTCTATTTTGAGAAGGTGTTCCGTGAAGAATCCCATTATTCCACCATGAAGGCAGAGAAGAATAAAAATATATTCTTCCTCAAATAAGTTAGTTTGTTATTATGTGGAATGAGGTCCATATTAATGGATCTCCTTCTCTATGATATTCATAACATTCTAGATGAGGAGACTTGGGTGAATCACATAGAGGATTCACTTTGTCCTTCCCACCAGTATACAATAACTACCTTCACCATTCCCACCTAACTTGTGTTACAGGAGAAGAAAGTTGTGGTTGAGATTTTTAACTTCTAAATATTTATACGTTTATAGGGGATCGAGTATTTTTTTTATGAAGTGATAGGATTCCAGTAGAAAGTCTCAGGCTCCAGGACATTCGGGTGTTTTCATTGGGGGGAATCGACCTCATTAGTTTCACTTCCATCATTCAAGTCCTTTTGATTATCACATGGTATATGGACCAATGTATTTCTTTTTTTGAGTCCATGTGGACCTTTAGATTTAGTTCCAAGTTTTAACGTAGTATGGTGGAAGTGGGTAGGTTCAATGCACACCTCAAAATTAGTTTCTAGCCAGAAAATTTCACCAATAGGGACAGTAGGATCCTCCTCCAATAAGGGGAGATAGAGTAGGTGGATACATAACACATAGTGTTCTTTAAGAACCTACACCCTATAATTGTTGAGTTGGAGGGCATTAAAAGAGGATAATAATATCTTGTAGTGTGTTGTTTCACATCGCGATGGAAACTGTTTTAGTAGGACCATAGATCATTCGAGGTGTGATCAGTTTTTTCAGTACTCTTGATTGTGATTTATTTAATTCAGGAGATTCACACTCCATCATTGCACATACTCTATCCCATGATTTGGGACTACACCTACAGAGACTATACATGCCTTGGAGTTGAGTATGCCAATCAGAGAGCAGACCAAATTTCTTTTTATTTTCCGCGGATGTACACCAATGATGGGGACACATTAGTCTATTGGGTATCCATTAATATCATACCATATACCTTCGATTCACAGTATAAAAAACTCAACATCAGTACATAATTGTCTCTGTTCAACTATAGTAAGATGTGTTGACAACTTGATGTTAGTGAGTGGCGTTAGAGAGTGTTGTCAGAAGGTAGAGATAGTTGGTAATATCAGCGAGTAATATCAGCGACTCAATTGTTGTTGTGTTGTGTTATTGATTCATCTATCATAGATCACGTTAGTGAGTCTGGCATCAGTGACTCACATTTTTGACTTACTCATCGGTGATTCATTTCTGTTATTCCACAGTTTTTTCTAGTTTCACCCATTTAAAAACATTATTTGATGTAGATTGTGTTTAATACCTTATTTTAGTGTTTCTAAATGCATTTCAAATGATATTAATTATATAATTAAAATCATTACACCTCGAAGTCATTGAAACAGCCAATCCCCATGGTCTTGCCCACAATCTAGCTATAATGTCCTGTGATACTATTTCCTTCCATTGATATATGATCTACACTATCTATGCAGAGATCTTATCATCCCGGTTTTTTTTAGTTTTATATTGGTGTTCCCAAAGTAGTTCCTCCCCATGGATTCACTTCTTGTTCTATGACATTAGGATCTATTTTTAATTGTATTCATTCCAACTACTCGGGCTCCATCTATTTTGGTGCAAGAAGGAGTTACTGATCATCTGTTTTTTGAGGTAGAGATTCATTCACCTTTATTTATTTTCGTATAAAACAGGCTGTGTAATATAATTTTCATTTTTTATGGTTATATAAATGTGTTATGAAGATAGTATAATATGTAATAATGATAATCAAACATGTTATGATAACGAGTTTTTTACATTAGTAATAAATGAGGGGTGGGAAGGATGATATTGATGATAATTGTTTGTTTTATCTATTTAATTTAATATATGATATTTTTTGTAAGGGATGTATTTCCCTATGAAAAAGATGGATGTTAGTGGAATCAATTTGTGCCCCTTTATATCATGTGATTTGTTTCCTTTATTTGTAGAATGGATGATATTATGAAATTGATTAACCACATACACCTAGTTAAATATATGGATGAATCAGGATAAATCATGTTCTGTGATGAACCATGAATTATCAAAGTGGAATTAATGAATGAGGGTTTCTAAATCTGAATAGACATTTTTTTGGTGTGGATGTGTTCTATGTATTGTTTTTTTCAACCTTCTGTTTGTTCTAGTCATTTGTTGTAGTTAATCAGAGTGTGACTATGTGAATGGGGTGGTATAAGTGGTGTAATTGAATCTCGGGTGGAGATATTGTATGACTCTGTAATGGATGAAATTGTTATGTAGTGGGATGGAATTTTGGTAGTGTTTGGGCCAAAGGTATACAGTTTCAAGTGGTTCTATGTTTATGTCAATGGGTGTTGAGTTGTTATGCAGTAGGGATTCTGAGTTTAGTTGTGATGAGGATTTCTGGGAGTTTTCTTGTTTAGTGGAATGACAGAGAGGCAATTTTGAAAAATTATTATAGAAATTGTTTCAATGTCTGTTAAATGGAGAGGAAATGTGACATGGGTTTTTTGGATGTGTTGTTTATGATGTGGTGTGTTTGGTGAATCGTTTCCTTCTAAGAATTGTTTCTTTTGTTGTGCTTGTTAGTTTCCAAGGTAGGGAGGGAATGAATATGTTTTATTCTTAAATAATTATGAATTTTTTATTAAATGTTTTGTATGGGGTTATAGTTTTGGTTTGTGGCTATTTTTGTGATTTTTCTTTTCGAGGTAGTAGCGACATGTGGCTTTGGGTTGGCTGATTGGCCATTTTCAAAACCCATAGGTTGGGATGAGTGTTTTGAACCAATGTATACACTAGTAATTATTTATGATTTTTATTTTTACCCCACCCAAGATGAGCACAATGTTTGAACACCCCTATGTTGGGGGGGGGGTTATTTTCCCAATATCGCAGTAGGAGGATGGATGTATGGTTATTAGATCTCATATTCTTCCTCTTCTAGGAATTTACTTCCCAAGGCACTTCGGGAAGGATGCAATGGATTGAGGTACAATACCTAATGTATGTGGGTGAGGATTGTTTTACAAGGTGTCTGTGGGAAGGATGTGGTGTTTTTTATGGCTTAGGTGTCTATGGGAGGGATGGGGTGTGGATTGTGGCCATACTATCTATGGGGCGAATGTGGTGTTGTTTTGGGTCCAAGTTTGTGTGAGAAGTCTATAATAGTGGGACTTTTGGATGAACATGGTAGAGTTAGAATGTTCACCATTAGGGATGAGTAGTTAACCATTGGGAAAGTGGTTGGGGTTCCCAAATATCGATCTACATATTATCTTACATTACATGGATAGTGTTACTTGGTATGTGAGCCATGGTGAGTCTAGGGTGGATAGTATACCTTGATAGGGGCTTTTTAAGTTCATCTATTTTTTCAGTGTGGAATTAGTATGCTTCCAACTCTATTTAATGAAAGACACTAGATTTTCCAACTGGGTATACATATATACTCACCGTACATATAAATGAATCATTTTTATAGGAAAATTTCATAGAACTAGGTAGTATCTATTACCTTGGAATGTTGGGAACTATTGTTGTGTGCATGCTTGTCTTATCTTTTGGTATTTACATTGCATACTCATACATTGTATAAGATACATTATGAAACATAAATGTGGGATGGTTTTTGTTTTAATTCATATATATATGCATGTGTGTGTATGTGTGTGTGTGTGTGTTTCTTGGAGTTGTGTGAGGTTGATACATCTTATATCACAATCATTATTACTATAAAAAGGTTAATGCCTCCCATTTTTTGATTATTCTATACACTAGGTTTGGGTCACCAACTAAGTGCCTACGAGAGGCGGGACACATGGGATCATTTTCTATCTTTCTCCATTTCCAGCTCAGGAGGGGAATCTATAGATGGTGGGGGTTGTGACAGAACCTGTTTGAGAAGATAAACAGTTAGGGTACGAAGACATTGTATGCTGGTTGTACTATATATAATAAATCTCTATCCATATTGATGTTATATATTATGAAATATGGAAGTAAATGAAATGAAACTAGATTTACATAACAACTTGGTCTCCTAAATGATATGTTACTAGATGAAAAATAACTACCATGTCAAATATATGAAGATTAATTAATACTATGTTCAATGGAAATGATCATCAAATACAAAATTCTTTTCAAAACGATTACAGATTTCATCACAATCACAATGAATCCCTGGAAAATATTTATATATGTGGTGAATATCGATACGAGAAAAATGAATCCTGACCTACACATGTAGTACTGTAATTTCATATCATCAAAATGTTTAAAAGACTATATGGATGTCATGAAAATGAAAAAATTGACATCACCTATATATACAAGAATTAAATATGTGAACCTAATTCAACCAGTATATTATTCGTAGTGGAATAATATTTATTATGAGTAACCGGAATTTGGTAATGATACGGGAAACATTCGTTCAATAGTAGTCAAAGAAGAAATAAATACATTTAGCATATAGTGTACAACACAAAATACATGTCCCATAATGTTGAAAAATTAAATCATTTCTCCATAGTTATGCATGATGTGGAAATAAATTATGTTTTCTCTGCTTATTTATTTATGAAATAACCTAATAATGATATTAATCCAATCGGGATCCATTGATCAATGATATGAAAATGATACGATATATAGATATTAGAATTTATGATTCTCATAGAAGTGATGATTTCACATTTAGATCCATATTGTAGAGGATGATAAATGTCATTCCCAATTATGTAAATTTATTATGCTATAAAATTAAAGGACTGATGTCGTGTCCCATTTGTGTCAAATCCAAAGACTCTGTTAAGTCGAAACATTCCTAAATGATTGTGTTTTCAGTGCAAAATATTTTTACTTATATGACTTAAATAATGTACATGTAAGAAAAAATTTGATTGGATAATCGATAAATGTAAAAAATTGTCTCCAAAAACCTGTGATAAAATATTTGATAAATTAAATTGTATTTACACTATTTTAAGTTATCCATTTTTAAAAATCCATGTGTAATCGTGTTGGTAGAAGAAATTTTTTTGTGGTTGGGGTTGATGCCTCATTTATTATCAAAGTAAATCAAATACCCCTTTAACTGGTAGAGTGAATCACAATACAAAACACGAAGGTCATGTGGGAATTTAGCCCATTACATGGCCCATAGGCCCATTTTTTAGGCCCAAGTCCCATTTTGTGAATAGTACTACTATAGTACCCATTCTACTACAGTGCCGCACATTACCCGCCATTGCCATAGTACCCTACCATCCCTATAGTGACCTACCTCCTCTACAACATCCTTTGTTTCTACAGTTCCCCCATTTCTATAGTACGCTACAACACCTGCACCTAATGGGGTTTGAACCCCCAATTTTCCTGTAGAAATAAGGGGTGCTAACCACTGATCCAACCCCCGACTACGTTGGAAGAAAATATAATTATTCATTGAATTACTGTATTGGAATTGTTTCTACATCATAAATATTATTGATGTAATGAATATAAAATAATATATATTATATTGTTACTGGAACATTAATAGTTTTTCCTAGAAAAATGAAATATGGAATCTAGGCTAGGCTAGACCTAATTAACAGGAGGATAAGTGAAGAGTTAGAAATGGTGAAGGGTAATGGGAGGAATATTCTTCCTATAACAGCTAACAATATATCAATATAGGAAAAAATAAAAATATTCTTTTTCCATAATAGTGTTAAAGATCTAGAGGGGTATTCATCAAAAATCAACAATTGGGGGAAATGACTATCATGAATTTATAGGGACTATAATCACATGACAATCATATTTTGATGCAAAATATATATCATGTTTCCTTCCCATTCATTCTTCATAAAAATGAATGACATACATTAAGCATAATCTAATTATTTTTCAAATCCATATGTAGTATTTATATTGATCAATCAAATATTCCAATCAAGAATAATGCGTTTGTATTCATATTATTTGAATTATATATGTTATTCCTTACAGTGTTTTAATATAATGTTCCAAATGATGGTTCAATAATTCGGAGATGTTCTACTTTGTGTTTTTATCGATTATATATGGATCAAACCCCTGCATAATATATGATGACTTTGCAAGTCTATTTCTTGAATCCATGTCTGATAGAAGGTTTTTTTTGTAGAATGATACATGTTAAAGAATCCATTGAATTTTGTACTGATTAAATATCAAATGTTCAAAGAATAAATCTACCAATGTCTCATCATAATAGATGTCATATAGGAAAATAGAATGTTGGTAAGATTGTTTTTTAAAATTATATTAATATAGTGAGAGAAGGAGAAATATTACATTTCAGATTACATTGAATATTTTGATATATATGTTGAATTCCAGAATTAATTTCAAAGAGTTTTGAATCCATTAAGGGATGAAGTATGGATATCAAATACACATAACAGAAAATTGGGTTAAAGGAAGATAATTAACTTATGTGAAACAAAATATAATAAAAAAATATTTCAAATCATTTGTGAACGAAATACAATAAACTACATGATTTATAGAAAAATACCATTTTCAATAAAGAGCAGTATTTTTAACTATTCAATAGAAAAGAAGAATTTTTATTAATGATTTTAATAAATAAAGCTTTGAAAATATTAACCTGATGATTTAAAATTAGTATTATTTATTTAAATCAAAATATTTAAACAATATAGATATTAAATATAATGATTTATAACAATAATAAAGAATAATTAGGTTTGAAGAAAAAGTTTTTTTCAACATTCTAACCACTTCACAGAAAATTTAGTGATTATTTTACAATATTTATTAATAAAAATTTCTGTAATAGGATATATTTATATATATTACATAAAGTAGTTATTTTTATTAAATCAATCTAATATCATGGATAAGTTATAATGGTAATAAAAAATAATAATATATCATGGTTCATTGAGGATTAGTCTTTCATGTAACACAAGCAGTTTAACAAATTTAATTTATTTGAAAATATATATTTCCTACAATCAATGGGTGTTAAATTATAAGACTAATGAAATTAATTTCACCATAAAAAATTTTTACTTTGAGAAAAACAAATAAAGATGTTTTTATTTCATTACTTCATTCGGTTCCCCTACACTTTTTTATCTATGTTTTGATTTATTTGGTAAGCTTTCACCAAGTTAGTAGTCTTGTCCCATTGAACATTATCTCGAGGATCCAATATATCAAAATTATTCTTTATATAATAATGAAAATGTCCCATTGATATTACTTGTATGTTTCTTATATGTGATGGATCATTTATTAATTCATTAAGATAGATACATGTGACTCATCAATAATATGAGAGAGGTCATGATGATATATTAATAATTAAGCTACCATCCTACTCAATATATATTATCAATAGGGAAAATATAACCAATTTATTATTTCCCATATTCAGGAATCTTATAAGCCTCTTCCATAGATAAATTTGTTTAAAATTCATTTAATCCACTTTATATTCGATGACACATTAAGGATTTCCAACATAACATTTTTGTTGATTATGGGCTGCCTTGATGGGATAGTAAATGAAAATAACAATATTTATCATTTCTTAAGATATCTTTTATCCCAATAAATTTTTTATATTATATAACCAATTATATATTTTATGTTAAATTGTCACATCATACCATACACCTTGAAATTATTAATCAATATTAATTATATTATGGTAAAATTACATAAATTTTCATTTATATAATCATATGTTGAATAATTCATTCCTTCTACCTCTAAAAATTTTCCATAATGAAAATTTATATAATTGTTTTTTCTGAAATATCATTATTGGTACAACATAGTCCATTCCATTACTAGATAGTCTTAAGGCCCTTTAAAGATATTAATGACAAAAGTTGAACCCCATTGATTCGAATGATTTGATCCCACATCCTTCATTTATTAACATAATGATCATGTTGAAATAATTTTTGTCCCTCATTAATTAACAATAAAAATATATATACTATTTATTCACATAAATGGAGTTACAGTAAAATCATATATTCGACAAAAAGTTAACTCAACATTTATTCCTTTAATAAGATACTTTCCTGACTAATAAAATATCCATTGGATGTTTGGGTTCATGATTTTACGAATATATCATCATAAGATTATTTAGAACATCAATATGATTTATTATGTAATGGCCTGGACCTCTCCGGCCCATTACTTTGTCAAAAATATGGTCAAGAAGTGTTATGGAGGGTAAAATGGTCTTTTCTACACTTTCCAAAATTTTGATACTACACGCCGTGTAGTTTTAGTACACGTCATGTATCTTCTTACTGGGTATACCCCCTGTTGCAGACTGTGTCCTTGCCATGTGCAATAAATGGGTGCACGTCTTGTGACCAGTTCTACACGTTGTGTAGAACTTCCCCGCATACGCGTTACCAGTCAACAACCATGTACCGCATTAGAATCGTGTCCCTGCCATATGCAATAAATGAGTACAAGCAGTGTGTCCAATCTACACACCGTGTAGCCCTTCCCCGCGTATGCGTTACCTTCAAACCGTGTGTTGACCAGTCAATGGCCGCGGAGCCGCGTTGCAGGCCGCGTGGAGACGGTGTGAAAATGGCCGAGTACACATCGTGTACAATAACTACACATCGTGTACTTTTTCTTTTCAAGCCTATAAAAGGATGGGTCCCCTCCTCCTTTCAACTCACACCTCTCCTCCCCTCTACTCTGAGCAGAGCTCTCTCAAGAGACTCGAAGGCTCTTTCTTCCATAACTTTTTCATCTGGGCTCCGATTTATGATCCGTCAGCGGCCACGGGATCGTAATGACGAGTAGGAACATCTGAGCATGGATCCATTGTCTTTCCTTTGACTTTTACTCTCAGACTTCCACTCGAGGAGGTTTTTCTGGGACACCGACGATCGACTTCTAAAGTTGATCTGGAGGAGCATTGCGATCTAGAACCTGTTGAGGTAGGGATCATACCTTGGTCTCTCTAATTTGTGCATAAAGAGGGGTGGGTGTTCTTTTGTTTACGTGAAACACTTTTGAACCAGTTTAAATAAAGATAATAACTGGTTAAAGAATGGGGTTTGGAAGTTAGTGATTTCTGTTACTTTATATCCTGTGATATTATGTTGTGAAAATAATAGGCTTATGACTACTGAAAATAACGGTCGTTGGGGGTATTTTCTTGATAAATTAAATGTTGCCCTATATTCTAGACCGTTTGTGAATGGAAACTTCATGGAATGTGGAAATTGGTTAATCACATAAAGTTTGATGTTTAAAATCTGAAACCCTTGTGTGATCACCTCGGTTGAACCAAAATGAAATAATGAACATGTGGGTGTTGGAATGGTTACGTGGCATGTGATGGTGGTGTTTTGTGGGTTGTTGTGGTTTGGTTGAGTATCGGGGCTGCGGTTGACTTGGTTGTGAGAAGGTGTGAATGTTTAATGGTGATGGGCAGCGGGGCTGCGATAAATGGTATTAAAGGGATAATGATGTATGGTGTGGTTATAGTGGTTGGCAGTGGGGCTACAGGGATGGGTTTAAATGTGAACGGACTATGGGTTGTGTTTAATAAATAAAAGTGGAAGAGTTAATGAATGGTGGGGCTTGGTAATGAAACAGAAATAATAATAAATGGGTTGGTTGGTTAATAAGAACGGACATGCCGTGTTGTTGTGTTTTCCTAACATGCTTTGTGGATGACAGGGATATGCTTACGAATGATCGTTGTGGTTGGTTGTGTATAGTTGCCCAGTATTTTAGGAACTAATAAACTAATTCTGCTGAAATGTGAAAACCATAATGGGGTTGGGGTTTTTTTGTATGTATGCTTCGTGGAAGAAGTGCCGAGGCACGTGCTCAGTTTCTCTTATTAGAATCCATATATTGGGCCGAGTGGTTGCTATATATATATATATCTGTATCTTTTGTGTTTCATCGCACTGCACCCATGTTGAGCACTTAGTGTTGAACACTCCCATTTCATGGGAGAGGGTGTTTTCTCATAGCTACTAGCTCCTTCCTGCTCCTCCTCCCCTAGTCTGTGATGGCTTGAGGCGACCTTACACCCAAAACTCTTCAGGTAGGTTTCGATTGGGGTGATTAGGCCCAAGACTCTTTGGGAAGGCTTATAGTCTATAATGGCTTGACGTGACCTTACACCCAAGACTCTTCAGGTAGGTTTCGATTGGGGTGATTAGGTCCAAAACTCTTCGGGCAGGCTTATAGGATGTGATGGCTTGAGGCGAACTTACACCTAAGACCTTTCAGGTAGGTTTCGATTTCAGGCCCAGGTGTCTTCGGGTGAGAGTTCTGTTACTGTTCCCACGAATCTTCGGGATGAGGCCCAGGTGTCTTCGGGCGGGGATGTGGTTGTGGTTTTGAGTCCCAGGTGTGTGCGGGCGGGATACGTGGTGGTGAGGCCCAGGTGTGTGCGGGCGGGATGCGTCATTGTGAGCCCCAGGTGTGTGTGGGCGGGGAGAGTGTGACTGCGTTAGGACTTTCAGCTAACTAATGGGAATGGTGCAGGGTACCCAATACACATGTTCTTATACTATTACTACATGTTGTTCTTGAGTTTTGGTGAGTGTGGCTGGTGAGGTTTGTGTATAGAATTCCTTACTAGGTTTCTTATGTTGTTCTCACGGGACATTAGGGTGTCTCCCCACTTGTGCATGAGAGCATTAGGTTTCCCTACTGAGTATACTTGTATACCCACCCTACGTTTACTTTCAGGTTTCCAGGAGGACTACCAGGGTCGTGCGGGACCCTACTAGTCAGACAGTTAGAGTTGTCGTTGTTTCTGTACCTTTGTTTTCTTTTGGTATTGTACATTGAGCTTTCTTGTACTTGTACCGTGTTATAAAATTGATTAAACATCCATGTGGGCTTGGTTTGGGTTTATTTATTTACAATTGTTCTTTTCTTTTTGGTGGTTGACATGTCCTATTTCCCGATCCAAAATAATAAAAAGGTTAATGCCTCCCATATTTGTGAAAACTCATACCCTTGGTGCTAGTCGCCAACCCGGGGCCTACTGGATGCGGGACTTGGGGGTCATTATCTCCTTTTCACCATTGCCAGCTTAGGAGGGGCATCTTTGGTGGGAGCAGGTCATGGCAGAATGGTATTAGAGCTGATGGATGAGAGATAGGATGGATTCTGGAGTTAGGCACAGTGAGGATTGCATGGGATGGTAGGGAAACAGTGTTAGTTAATCATGGTGCATGACATAGGCCAGGGAAGACCGGCTAGGACATAGGATTTTAGGGCCCCCCGTGATCCGATGCAAGGACTCTGAGCCTACCGAACGACCAAGTGAGACTACTTTGACTGCAGGGTAGAGACCCTAGGGAAGGTACATGCATCATCATGATTGTGTTTTACTCGATTTTGGTGTTCTTGTAAGGAAATTGAAATAAAATGATAATTAAAACTTTGAGAAATATCCTTACTACATGGGCTTAGGAGATCCTTGTTTACTGTACAGTTATGGCACCTGGACGTCATCCCCAGGTGGCACAGAAGGCCGAGGGCCAGCAAATTCAGGTGGTCGATCAGTTGAAGATTGAATGAGAGGAGGAAGATAGCCAGTGGCAGAAGACACTCTGTTCTTTCCAGCAGCATACCCTCAAGAAGTATGAGGGTAGTACATCGGATACCGAGACGGAGGGGTGGCTTGAGGAGCTAGGGATCGCTTTTACCTTGATCCGTGCTCCGAGGGAGTACGAGGTTCCCCTAGAAGTCAGTCAGCTTAGAGGTGCGGTGGGACAGTGGTGGATGCTCTACCTCAGAGAGAGGATATAGGCAGAGGTTCCATGGGCTGACTTTGAAAAGGAATTCCGAGAGGAATTCCATTCTTCCATGATCAAGGAGGAGAAGCCGCAAGAGTTACTCTCCCTTTAGCAGGGGAGTATGTCGGTACGAGAGCTGGGGATCAAGTTCAAGGATCTCATGCTCTTTGCTCCGGATCTCTATCTGGATGAAGAGTCTAGGGCGAGACGTTTGGAGGAGGCGCGTCGTCCTTCACACCGGTATACTATCACCACCTTTACCCATTCGTCGTACTTGGCAGTGCAGAAGACGACAGAGGATGTAGAGAGGATGCAATCGATGGGAGCTGCACCACGTGAGGTGTTTCAGTCAGGTTCAGCGAAGTGGAAGGCAGTCAGCAGCATGTCTCCTGCGACAGGACCTTCCAGGTTCAGGCCAGTAGAGAGCAGGCCTCAGCAGTTCCAATTCAGATCTTCAGGTCCTCATCTCTTTTCCACGAGCCCAGGACCGAAGTGTTTTTCTTGTGGAGGTTTCGGGCACGTTCAATGTCGGTTCCTGACCCGAGATCCATACAGTGGAGGTGGGAAGGTTCAGTTCTCCCCGCAGAGCACCAGTTGCCGGTGAGGCCCTTCCAGCTGTAGCAGGACCATACTCCTCCAAGGGAAGACTTTGCGGGAGGAGGCCGACCTCAGGGTGCTCCTCAGGTACATCGACCAGGGCATGGTCGGCGAAGTGGACGACATCAGAGAGGCAGAGGAGCTGGGCGTGGACAATTGCACGTAGCAGAGTTGGAAACTCCAGCCGGACCAGAGGTGGTGCGAGGTACGATTTGTTTGTTCAGCACTCTTGTTTCAGCTTTGTTCGATTTGGGAGCTTCTCACTCTTTTGTTGCACCTAGTCTAGCCCATGATTTGGGACTAGATGTAGAGAGACCTTCCATACCACTGGTGCTGAGTACACCATTTGGAGGCCAGACCAGCATATATTTTGTTTGTCGGGGATGTGGGCTGGCCATGGTACCACATCGATCTAGTGGGGACATTCTTCTATTACACGTACAATCATACGATGTCATCCTAGGAATCGACTGGTTCTTTTCTATCAGTACCATTATCGACTACTTTCCAAGAAGAGTCGTGTTCTCCGAAGTGGATGGGATGTGCGTATCTTTTGTTGGCGAGAGGAGATATCAGGTGGGAAGACGGTGTGTGGAGCCTCTCCTTTCCTTGTTGGCCGGGTAATCAGTGGTTCCAGCTGATACAAAGATGGTGGATGTACCAGAGGTTGTTTGGCAGTTCCTTGATGTTTTTCCTGAGGAGGTTGTCACTCTACCCCCCGACGTGATGTTGAGTTCGGGATAGACTTAAAACCTGGTGCCCATTCAATTTCGATGGCCCCTTATAGGATGGCACCTTCGGAGCTGTGGGAGTTGCGGATTCAGATTGACGATCTGATGGAGAAGGGTTTTGTTCGACCCAGTGTGTCGCCGTGGGGTGCTCTAGTTTTGTTCGTAAAGAAGGAAGATGGTGGTCTCAGTCTATGCATAGACTACTGAAGGCTGAACCAGGTAACTGTCAAGAACCGTTACCCCCTTCTAAGGATAGATGATCTCTTCGACCAGCTGAGGGGAGAATGTTGGTTTTCTAAGATTTATCTACGATCAGGATATCATCAGCTGAGGGTGAAGGACAAAGACATCTCGAAGACATCTTTCAGGTGCAGGTATGGGCATTTCAAGTTTATAGTGATGCCGTTTGGAGTTACGAATGCAGCAGCTGTGTTCATGGGACTTATGAACTTTGTCTTCCGAGGGTTTCTGGACCGGTTCGTCCTTGTGTTTATCGATGACATCTTGATCTACTCAAGATCAAAGGAGGAGCACGTTGAGCATCTAAGGGAATTCATGGAAGTCCTTCGTCACCACCAGCTTTATGGGAAATTGTCGATGTGTATGTTCTTGACACAAGAAGTACACTTCCATGGGCACGTGGTGTCTTAGAATGGAGTATCGGTGGACCCATCGAAGGTGGAGGTAGTTGTTTATTGGGCAGCTCCCAAGAGTGTGGCAGAAGTCCATAGTTTCCTGGGGTTAGCAGGTTACTATCGTAGGTTCGTTTCGGACTTCTCTCGAGTTGCTTCTCCATTGACAGCATTGACTAGGAAGAACCATGTCTTCCTGTGGAGCGAGCAGTGCTAGAAATCCTTTGACTACCTAAAGGAGAAGCTGGTCAGTGCTCCCGTACTCAGGTTTCAAGAGGAAGGGTTGTTGTTTGAAGTGTTTTTTGATGCTTATGGCCTTGGTCTAGGGTGCGTGCTGAAGCATAAGAAGGGCGTGATTTGTTATGGGTCCTGGCAGTTGCTCCCTCACGAGCGTAACTATGCCACCCATGACCTGGAGCTTGCAATAGTAGTGTTCGCATTGAAGTTGTGGCGACATTACCTCTTTGAGGAGCGCTTTGTGGTCTTCTCAGATCACAAAATCCTGCAATATATCTTCTCCCAGTGTGACCTAAACTTACGGCAGTGGATATGGGTCGAGTTTCTCCAAGACTATGACTTTGAGATCTCTTACACTGAAGTTAAGGGCAACGTTGTGGCTGATGCCCTGAGCAGGAAGTCACATAAAGAAGTGGTTTGAGAATCTGCTGATGCTTGGAAGACGATGGGATATTTGGATGCACTACACTTAGATACGAGGGAAGAATATGTTAGAGGTTGTTTGTTCCAGATGATGGTGCAATCATCCTTGTCGCAGCAGGTGGAGGAGTCTCAGTGGGGGGACTCTAAGGCAAAGGTGATGCGAGATCGTGTTGATCAGAGGAATTCTTGGCTTGTCAGTTGTGAGACCTTTTGGTTCCTTGTTCCCTGGTAATGTGTAACATGTCCAGATGTGTGGGATGGGGGAAAACCTGACCCTTAATCGAGACGCATTAATCAGGATGCGATTGAACCCGTGCGGGTGAGTCAGTGCTGCCTAAAGCGGATAATATCT
The DNA here is from genome assembly GCA_963277665.1 of Viscum album. Taxonomy (NCBI): domain Eukaryota; kingdom Viridiplantae; phylum Streptophyta; class Magnoliopsida; order Santalales; family Viscaceae; genus Viscum; species Viscum album. The sequence goes on from OY728156.1 coordinate 905,337,246, forward strand.
TGACATAGGAGAAGGATTTTTTCCAAAAAAAACCATGTGTTCAGGTAGTGTGATGGTTTTTTGGTGTTGGAGGGTTGTTCGAGTTGAAAATCCTAATGTATGGAAGTGGGAAGACCCAATCCATAACCGAGATGCATTAATGAGGATGCGATTAAACCCGTGTAGATGAGTCAGTGCCGCCTAATGTGGATAATATCTCGACATAGGAGAAGGAATTCCTAACACATATGATTAGGGTTGTTGGTTGGGTTCCTGTTATTACGAGGGCCCTAAGAGGCATCTTGTTGGGTTCCCCTGGGATGGTTTTTGAATTCTCGAGGACGAGAATGTTTTAAGAGGTATCTGATGTAATGTCCCGGACCTCTCCATCCCATTACTTTGTCAAAAAGAAGGTCAAGAAGTGATCTGGAGGGTAAAATGGAATATTCCACACTTTCCAGAATTTTGAAACTACACACCGTGTAGTTTTAGTAAATGTCGTGTATCCTCTTATCGGGTATACCCTGTTTTGCAGACTGTGTCCTTGCCGTGTGCAATAAATGGGTGCACGCCGTGTGACCAGTTCTACACACCGTGTAGACCTTCCCCACGTACGGGTTACCAGTAAACGACCATTTACCATGTTGGAGTCATTTCCCTGTCGTATGCAATAAATGAGTACACGCCGTGTGTCCAATCTACACGTCGTGTAGTCCTTCCCCGCATATGCGTTATCTTCAAACCGTGTGTTGACCAGTCAACGGCCGCGGAGCCGCGTTGGAGGCCACGTGGAGACCGTGTGAAAATGGCCGAGTACATGCCATGTACCATAAGTAAACGTCATGTAATTTTGCTTTTCACGCCTATAAAAGGAGGGGTCCCCTCCTCCTTTCAACTCACACCTCTCCTCCCCTCTCCTCTGAGCAGTGCTATCTCAAGAGACTCGAAGGCTCTTTCTTCCATAACTTTTTTGTCCGAGATCCGATTTACAATCCGTCAGCGGCCACGGGATCGTAACGACAAGGCGGAACATCAGAGCTTTGATCCATTGTCTTTTCTTTGTCTTTTCCTCTCCGAATTCCACCCGATGAGGTTTTGACGGGACACCAACGAATGACTTCTAAAGTTGATCTGGAAGAATGTTGCGATCTATAACCTATTGAAGTAGGGATCATACCTTCGTCTCTCTAGTTTGTTCATCATGTGGGGTGGGTGTTCTCTTGTTTACGTGAAACACTTTTGAACCGGTTTAAATAAAGATAATAACGGGGTTAATAATGGGGTTTGGAAGTTAGTGACTGCTGTTACTTTATATCCTATGATATTATGTTGTGAAATGAATAGGCTTATGCCTACAGAAAATAATGGTCTTTGGGGGACTTTTCTTGCGCAATTAAATGTTCCCCTATCTTCTAGACCATTTGTGAATGGAAACTTCATGGAATGTGGAAATTTGTTAATCACGTAAAGTTGGCTATTTAAAATCTGAAACCCTTGTGTGATCACCCTGGTTGAACCAAAATGGAATAATGAACATGTGGGTGTTGGATTGGTTATGTGGCATGTGATGGGGGTGTTTTGTGGGTTGTTGTGGTTTGGGTGAGTAGCAGGGCTGCAGTTGACTTTGTTGTGGGAAGGTGTGAATGTTTAATGGTGATGGGCAGTGGGGATGTGATAAATGGTATTAATGGGATAATGATGTATGGTGTGGTTGTGGTGGTTGGTAGCGGGGATACAGGGATGGGTTTAAATGTGAACGGACTATGGGTTGTGTTTAATAAATAAAAGTGGAAGAGTTAATGAATGGTGGGGCTTGTAATGAAACAGAAATAATAATAAATGGGTTGTTGGTTATTAAGAAGGGACTTGCCGGGTTGCTGTGTTTTCCTAACTTGCTTTGTGGATGACATGGATATTCTTACGAACGATCGTTGTGGTTGGTTGTGGATAGTTTCCCAGTAGTTAAGGAACTAATAAACTAATTCTTCTGAAACGTGAAAACCTTAATGGGGTTGGGGTTGTTTGTTGTATGTATTATTCGTGGTAGCAGTGCCGAGGAACGTGCTAAGTTTCTCTTTTTAGAAGCCATAGGTTGGACTTAGTGGTTGCTATATATATATATATATATGTTTTGTGTTTTATCGTACCGCACCCATGTTGAGCACTTAGTGCCGAACACTCCCATTTCATGGGATAGGGTGTTTTCCCGTTGTTACTAGCTCCTTCCTGCTCCTCCTCCCCTAGGCTGTGATGGCTTATGGTGACCTTACACCAAAGACTCTTCGAGTAGGTTTCGATTGGGGTGATTAGGCCCAAGACTTTTCAGGTAGGCTTATAGGCTATAATGGCTTGAGGTGACCATACACCCAAGACTCTTCAGGTAGGTTTCGATTGGGGTGATTAGGCCCAAGACTCTTCGGGCAGGGTTATAGGATGTGATGGCTTGGGGCGACCTTACACCTAAGACTCTTCAGGTTGGTTTCGATTTCAGGCCCAGGTGTCTTCGGGCGAGGGTTCTGTTACTGTTCCCAAGAATCTTCAGGATGAGGCCCATGTGTCTTCGGGAGGGGATGTGGTTGTGGTTGTGAGGCCCAGGTGTGTGCAGGCAGGATATGTGGTGGTGAGGCCTAGGTGTGTGCAGGCGGGATGCGTGGTTGTGAGGCCCAGGTGTGTCCGGGAGGGGAGAGTGTGACAGCGTCAGGACATTCAGCTAACTAATGGGAATGGTGCAAGGTACCCAATACTCTTGTTCTTAACAATTACTACCTATTGTGCTTGTGTTTTGGTGTGTGTGGATGGTGAGGTTGGGTGGATAGAATTCCTTGCTAGGTTTCTTCTGTTGTTCTCACGGAACATTAGGATGTCTCCCCACTTGTGCACGAGAGCTTTAGGTTTCCATACTGAGTATTCTAGTATGCTAACCATACATTTACTTTTAGATTTCCAGGAGGACTTCCAGGGCCGTGCGGGACCCTACTAGTCGGACAGTTGGAGTTGTTGCTCTTGTTGTACATTTTTTTTATTTTGGTATTGTACTTTGAGCTTTGTTGTACTTGTACCTTGTTCTAAAATTGTTTAAACATGCATCTGGGCTTGGTTTGGGTTTATTTATATACACTTGTTCTTTTCTTTTTGGTGGTTTACTTGTCCTATTTCTTGATCCAAAATAATAAAAAGGGTAATGCCTCCCATATTTGTGAAAACTCATACCCTTTGTGCTAGTTGCCAACCCGGGGCCTACTGGAGGCGGGACTCGGGGGTCATTATCTCCCTTTCACCATTGCCAGCTCAGGTGGGGCATCTTTGGTGGGAGGGGGTCGTGACATATTTAGTCAAGAATAAATAATGAGAGAGTTAATAAATACCCAAAATCAAATATATTTCTACTAATTTTTGAAAAATACACATTTTAAAGGTCACATTTATACTATCATCATAATGAAATCTAATATCCGAGAGGGGAGGATAAGTATTCAAAAAGTATCATGATTCAGTTCAGTTTTTTTCTTAAATTGGATTTACCACATTACATTGACATTAATGGATATTGTGGACTATTTTCATCATTATCCATTGGATTAGAGAATGGAAACATAGAATTCCCAAACAAATTTCAATTATATTACTTGAGTATGAGTGGTAAATTTTTGGAGTTTTCCCTCCATTCACATCATTATATAACATTATCCAATCACACAAACATTATAATACATGATGACCATACATTGTAAATAAAGGTAATTTTCCAGTTACCATAAGGTATTTTATTACATGTTTAATTTGGAACCTTGATAATAAAAGATGTACCATCTTCTTATCATCATTTTTTTTGTTATATACATTGAAATCAATGTTATTTTCTATTACTATATTTATGGGTATCTACATTATCAAACATCACCATTATGGAACATCGAATGATTTCTTTATATGTGATAAATTCACTAAGGTATACTGATTTTTAGACACTTTTTTTAGTCACATAAATAATTTATCAAACTTAAAATAAGGTTGGATTATTTAACGGTATGTATTCCTTACACGTCTATTAAAAATTTATTTATAGATACCAATATATTCATCATCAATCAATTTTATCTCAATCAATTACTTCTCCATTATTGTATGCGGAATAATAATAATGTAGTTGTTGAATAATACGATCTTAATCATATACCACACTACTTATTCAATTTCATCCTCTTTCATTGTATTGAGAATAAAATTCCACCATTCATATAAGATTCCGTGAAAATGATAAACCAATAGGAAATAAGTTTCTTGGTCGGAGTACAAATTATAGAAAAATATCATTTTCATCCCATTGATCCCTCTCATATAAGCTAGTTGATCAAAATAACCATATATGGAGGGTGTAAATCATTTCATAAAATACTAATTATCATTGTACTCCCTCCATGGTGAATTTGTAAGTTTAACATGATAATTGATATGACTAATTTATAGAGGATGTTGAGTTCACATACTCATAAGATATTGAATCAGAACTTATAATCCATTATATATTGAATTCTCATAGTCCTTTCATTGGAAATAAGAGTAATTTTTCATATGATTCCTTCGGGATAAATCTATTGACTAAAACCCAATGCATTTTTTGATATTTTATAATCATTGTGAAAGACCACATAATCATCAAAAATAACTTATATGATGCATAAAACATGACATCATCTTCTATAAAACTATATGTTTAACCTTTATTATTCACGATGATTACCAATGTATCACGATTCTTATATTTTGTAACAATATTCAATATTTTTATCATTAAAGTGATCTTATCAGGATTTCTAAAGGTTAAATTTGGATTTTTAGTATAAAAATATATAAATCCATAAATCTTATACATAGATATAAAATCATATAAATGAATATATATTACAAAATATGATTATCCATCCCATAATAATATAGGGAGAGTGCCATTTGAAACATAGAGATATAAAAAACATGTTCATTAATAATATACATTTTCTCCCAAAAGGTTTTTCATAAAAAGAACACTCCGTAAACATTCCATAATTTGTAATTTTCTTCAAAAACTAGGATAAAAAACCAAATAAATGGTGTGATCAGATGATCATTAAGGGTAAAAAATGGAGATATAAATTATCACATGATAATAACATGAATATAAGGGTATGAGAGAATGTGAATAAAATTTTGAAATCATATTGTGCATATTATCGATCTTAAGTAGGACTGATTTCATAAAACACAGGTGTTTATAAGACATAAATCGTAAAAGTATCACAAAACATGATACATAAAAGAAAACTATTAACATATGACATATTTTTTTTCTTACAAATATGATTATAAAATCACATATATCTTAATCAATGATTTATTTATAGTAATACAATTATCTAATTCTTTCTCTCCCTAAAAATTTTAATAGTTAAGTGTCACTTAAAATACTATAATATGGTTTTGGGTTTCCTCCTAGCCCTACTATAGTAGTAAATGTTCACTCCCCAAACTATCATACCTAAAAGAGTCCCTTACTATATAGGGTTCTCTCCTCCTTATAGTCTTATTTATCCAATGTTATTTTAATCATTACCAAATTCATTTGACGGAGATATAGGTCCACCCATCCACAGATACAAAGTGAACAATATTCCTAGCAATAAAATAACTATGATACTCAATTATAATGTATCCACAATTTTTTATAATAATAAGACTATCACATAATGAATTCTAATCATATGAGTGAGACAAGATCAGGAATCATTTATTATATCATTACATCATTACCCATGAAGAAAAGATGTTTTTTATAATAAATTAATCAAATTATTATAGAATAATCCATGGAAAATAACAGGGTGTCATTAACATAACATCAATTGAAAGAGAAAGAATGGTGTCACAGTATAATGTGCCAATTATTTCATAATTATCAAAAAAATGATATTAACATATATTATAATTACATTAAAATTTCACTGAAATATACTCCATGATTGAAATAAAATATTCCATTGTAGTAGCGTATTTTTTATTCAAAAAGGAAAGGACAAGGAAAGGTGACATCCCCTCAGGGGGGTCGGAAATGGTGGAGCCCAAGAGCATCCACCAGCACTATAGATGCACATTTCAGAGGAAGGGAAAGAAGGGAATCGTAAATGATAAGTGGCTTGTCCTACCTACCCAAGTTAGAAATGGAGTCTGCCGCAATGTTAGTCTCCCTCCAATTGTGGTGGACAAGCATCCCTTGAGAAGTTCCGATCATGCATCTCCTAATGAGGTAAGTGAGCTCCCAAGGAACTCCACTGGCCCCTTTCAAGATCTTCGCAACGAGTTCCGAATCTATCTCAATCTCTGACGCTGTCAACTTACCACGTCTACACACCATTATACCTGAAGCAAGTGCGTGAACCTCCGCACTCAGAGAGTTTCCCCTGCCATAATAAGAACTAAAGGAAATGACAACGGATGCTGAATAATCGCACAGTACTCCTCCACCCTCATAATTCCCCCCATATAGGATCCATCAATGTTGATCTTGAAACCCGTAACCGGCGGGCACCATTTAACCCACTGACCAGTCCCCATTCTCAAAATATAGGGGTGGTTGATCAGATTACTAACCGCAGTTGACCTCGATCCTCCTTTGATATGAGAAGAAAGATCGAAAATGATAGCTTGAGGCTATCCTGGAGGAACAACAACGAGCAATTGTCTCCCATCCGAACCTCATTGTGGGCCTCCCAAAGAACCCAATAAACAGCCACAATAATGATCGATCTAACCGTCCGCTCCTAGCTAGAAGACCCTGATCCAGAAAACTAGTTCTCCACATATTCCTGTAAAGAAAACCCTCCGTCAGTTATGCATGGATTATGTGAGAACAGGGACCAAAGGTGGGGGGCACAATGGCTTTGGAAGAACAGGTGCTTCGCCGACTCTAACGTGTATTTAATGAAACATAAGCATCTAGAGGTCAAAGCAATGCCCCGATGCTGGATATTATCCTTCGTAGGTAATTCTCTGTTCCTGATTGTCTAGAGTAAGAAGTTCATTCTAATAAGAATTTGATTGTACCAGGATGTCAGGGACCAAGCATTAGTTGTGCTACCAGACTAAATGATGCTCCTGAAGCCTCGCGAGTTAAACCTGCCCGAACTGGTAGCTGTGAACCAACACCTATTAGGTTCCTCACTCATGAAAATATTTTCGAACATTGACATCTGGTTAAAATACAATGAAGTGTTGATCAAATCGAACTCCTCGCATGCACTACTGAAGTTGATGTCCGGAAAAGGGCGATCAGAGTGCCCAATGGATTGCCCAAACCAGTTGGTGACCCAAAAACTGACCTTCCCATCACTGATGATCCAACTTGCATGGCCTAAAAAGGACTCAATAAGGGAGAACATGCGCCTTTCTAGCCTCGTGGAACTGTATAGACCCCTTGTTTCATTCCCCGAGTAACGTGCTTTGAAAAACATTTCCCACAATGATTCCCTGAAAAACATTTCCCAAGCGAGTCGAGCCTGAAGGCTTTGAATGGTACCCGGGACATCGAGAAGGCCAACACCTCCTGCCTCCACTGATCTGGCCAGACGTTTCCAGGAGGCCCAGTGGTATCTTCCCTCCTCCTTGGTGTCCCACATAAAATAGTTAATAATGATTTCCATTCATTCAACAGTCCCCTTTGGGGGATGGATCACTGAGAAGATGGGCATGGGAATGGAACTGAGGACATTGTCGCTTAGCGTTATCCAGCCTCCGAAGGAGAGAAGCTTATTCTTCCAGTTATAGATTCTACCCAGAATGTGGTCAAAAATCTCAGAGAAGATAACCTTATTAATGAGACAACGGGAAATAGGCCCTCCGAGATAAGAAATGGGAAGTGGCATCTTACAACATCCTAGAATCCTTTGAATCACTTTGCTCATTGGGACCGAGCATTTGTCTGCAATAAAGAAATGGATTTTATCAGAGTTAATAATCTGCCTGCTCAGTCTGCCATAGGTGGATAATGAATTTATGAGGGCCTTTAAAGACCTTTTCCTACCATTGATAAAGATCAGAATGTCATCTGCGAACATTAGATGGGAAATGATAACACTACACCTTCTTCCTCGGAAAGAAAGGATGAAGCCAAAATCCATTCCATGGTTCAAGATCCTTGAGAGTGCATCATGGGAAAGAACAAAAATATAAGGAGAAAGGGGGTCCCCATGACGAACACCACAAACATTCATGAAGAAAACAAAACCTTTTCCCATCAAGGCAATGGAAAGCCATGGTAAGGAGTAGCATATGAAGCAAATATCACAAAACTCCTCACTGAACCCAATTTTCCTCATGACCAGAATAATGAAGCTCCATTCCATCATGTCATAGACTTTGATCATGTCGATTTGGAAGATGAAATTTGATCCAACATATTTTCTATTAATATCTTGCACTATTTCATTGGTGATGCCCACCGCCCCTTGGATACTCCTTCCCTTGATGAAATCGTGCTGCTCCAAGGAAACCAGACGAGGAATGATCTTGTCGAGTCTTCTGACTAGAAAAGATGCCAAAATATTATATGCAACGTTGCAAAGGCAGATTGGCCTATACTGGCTAACGAGGGTGGGATTTCTTATCTTCGGAATGAGCACCAGTCTGGAGGCCGAAATGCTTCTGATGAGAGGGCCTCCGATAAAGAAGTCCTAGATCGACTCCACTACATGCTGACCGACGATCTCCCATTAAAAGTTAAAGAAACTAGCCGTAAATCCATCAGTTCCAGGCGTGCTATCCTGAGGCATGTTCCTGACTGCAACATGGACCACCTCGACCGAGGGGATGGAGGAAAGACCTCTGTTGTTCATCTGATTAACCATTTAAGGTAGTCTACTGAAGAACAACTCTTTAATTTGATTCCCCCTCATGAAGGATGAAACATTATCCCCTGCAAGGATGTTTTCTAATTAATCCAGAGAAATCTTCCCTGCAGTGTTCATGTCCGAGGTATAGTCACTGTTATCCATTCTCAGATTCATCCTTGATCCTTTCCTCTCTCTAATGCAAGAATGGAAAAAGGCATCGTTTCTATCACCTTCCTTTAGCCATCTACCCTGCAACCTCTGTTTGTAGTATCTCTCTAAAGATATAAGTCTATTATCCAAAATGTTTTTCTTGTCACACAGAGCAACAAAAAAGTTCTCATCCCAAGCATCTTGTATAGAATCCTCTAATCTTTCGACTTCCAACCTGAGACTATTGATACCATGCACGACATCAGGATTAGTTCTCGCACAGTTTTTCATGTCCAGTTTCATGCGTCTAAGGCGGTTCACAAGACCACCCCACGATCTAGAACTGACATCATTGATCCAAGACGTCCTGATAACATTTAAAAAGGAGTCTTCCATGTGCCATGCAGTCGAGTAGTAAAAAGGGGAGCCCGTGACCTCCTCCCTCCTGATATCAATCAGAAGCAGGTTATGGTCAGAGAGCACCTACTGGAGATGAGTGACTGATATCATTGTGAAGATGTCCAACCCTTGAAGATTATGAAGGCAACGATCCAACCAGCACCAAATACGGTCTGCACCCCTGCGGTTGTTGCACCATGTTAGGGCCAGAAAACCTGATGTCTAAGAGCCCAACACTCCTCATGAACTCAATAAAATACAACATGACACCATGATTGTAACCAATACCCCCCTTTTTCTCAAAAAATGTCTGCGACGGAGTTGAAATCACCTCCCACGATCCAAGGAAGGGACCATGTTTACATATTCTCCAGATGGTTCCAAAGCTCCCTCCTCTTGGAAACCTAATTACCCGCATAAACAAAGAAGAAAAACATATCGTGGCTTGCTGTGGAGATCTAAGCATTGATGCATTGTGAAGAAAGACTCAGAATCTCAATAGTGACGTGGCTCCTCCATCCAATCCAAATTTGGGAGTTCTCAAAGCTTCCATGAAAAAATTAGGAAAACCCATCTTCCTGGCAAGAGCAACACCTTTGGTGTGTGCCTGTTTGGTTTCAAGAATCACCACAACATGAACATGAAAACTTCTGTCCTAATAAGCTAAAAAAACATGATTGTCTTGAGCACTAAACCCACGTGAATTCCAGATAATAATGGGAAACATCAAGGAAGGCCCTTCTGGGCTCTAGGAGTGGATGACAAAGAGAAGAGAGCAAGATTAAAATGGCCAGAATCCTTGAAAGTAGAGTGGGTAAAAGGCCCTGAAAACTCAGTCTCGTGGTGCGCAGGCTTGGGAGAAAAAACCACCTTCTTGAAGGAATAAAAATCCTCCCCCAACAGGGCTTTCTCCTTGCCCTTAACATCGACTCCGTGAAACAAACCCATACATCCCTAAGACGAGGAGACCATCAGATGCCACTATGGGGAGAGACGAGAGACCGCCAAATCTCTCTCTAACCCATGCGAGGGTTATTCCATCATGGCCAACCCCTCTACGTCTTGTGTGAGATTACTCAAAAGCGACTTCTGAAGATTATCAGGTGTAAGCTGGGTTGAGATGCAGAATGGCGAAGACAGCGGGGAGAGAAACCTGGTAGACTCCCCAGAAGGTCTAGGAGGAAGCTAGACATGATCCCTGCTCTTCGATCCTGTAGGGAGGAGATCATTGCTATGGGACTAGGCGACCAGGAAATCAGATCACGAGGCTCAGAATGGGCTGACAACCGGGCCGACACGATAGACCGTGTCCCCATGAAAACCTCTTCTAGCTCATCGCACCCAACAAGATAATTCAAATTGGAAATCATAACAGGCCGAACTGGTGTCCCCTTTTTCCTTCGACCGGGCGACGCCTGACCCGGACCCACCTACGGCTCTTGGTGAGACGAGCTAGCAGCATCCTTCCTTCTCCTACAAGCAGAATCCTAGTGCCCATAAAGACCACAAAGGATGCATATCTTCAAGGAATGGTGATATCTGACCCTCTACCTCCATGTAAAACCATTACTAACCTACAAAAGGACTGTGAAGGGCAATTTCTTGGCCAGGTCAAGTTCCACACAGATGCGGGGGTTGGCCGCCGTCAAGAGAGACCACATATTTTCATCCATGCAGAGGACGGAACCAAGGGAGTTCCCCATAGATTACAAGATGGAAGGATTCTGGAAATGGAGTGGAAGGCCTAGGAAGGAATGCCAAACCGCATCCGATGAGGCCTCACGACCAAAATGGCAGTCCCAGGACCAACGCGAGAGGGAGAAGTGCCAGGAACCACACCTTCTGCAAGCGCTGGACAAATCCCTCACAATATCTTGTCTCGAACCGAATTGAATGCTGAAAGACTCTCTGGAAATCTCAAAAAATGTCGGTGGGCAAGAGGGGCCCCAAGAGTCCACCACACCCTGAATGAATCTCCATGAGGGTTTGCTGCGACTAAAGCAAGCCACCAAAGAGAGGTGGAGGAGAGAAATAGCTTCTTGGAGCTCCTGAGAGGATAGGTCCAACACCGGAAACTCGTCCACCTGCCTGGGGGTCGAAATTCCACCTGGATAGGAGCCAAGAAGGGGCGGACAACATGATCCTTGGAGGGAAGACATCAAACGACCACCGATGAGGGAGAGCCACAAAGAACAGCCTTGTAGATTAATTAAAATAGTACCTCATTCATATAACATCATTAAAATTACATTAATCCCAATTTCAAGAAATGTTAATATGTGTAAAATTGACATGAATATATCAAATGAGAATTGTTTAGAATCTTGTCTGAAATATTTTTAGAAAACATGAATATGGAAGAAAATATTTTTCAACTACAATGATAAATAGTTTCACATTAAAAAAATTATTTTCTGTATCAATATTACTTAAGGTGATTAAATATAATTGAAAAAATGTATTTTCAATAAACATATCATTTTCAATAATACTCATGAGTTTTGAGAGTGTTTGATAATGATATTTTATCCATAGAAACAAAATAAAACTGTCCTGATATACAACGATATTTACACATAAAACTCTTACCTCTTTAGTATTTCTAGAATTATAATATCAATGCAAGGATGAAAATATCATGGATATAGATATCCCAAAATTTTATAACAACAGTCATGATATAAATTCATGTGTATTATATACCCCACCAAAAATGAAAAAGTTTTATATAATGCATTTTACCAAATAATTAAATGTTGAATCAAAATCCACTACCTTTCGTCCAACAATCATCATAAAAATTACAACATACAGAAAAATAAATAATAATTTATTTTTTAAATTTTAAAGAAATGTTATATTATATATAATACCATATATAAATTACTCATATCCTTTTCTCACTTTTTTGTTAAAACTAATTTATTAAATTCATTTTTATTGATGAAATATTATTTATTTTTCATGTTTTTTATTAGGTAATTTCGGTCATTATTTTTTATAATTTTCACCCATATACAAAGTGATATTCATTATATACATATTATATATATTAATTATAAACATATTTAGCGTCATCTATAAATGTAATTATTGAAAAATGAATAAAAATGTTCTTTGAGACGCTATTCCCTACATATGCACGATGGATGTTTTCATTTATATCAATGGATGCAATGAAATATATGTATATCTTATATATCATATATATTCATTAAATTTATAAATTTTTCCATACAAGGAAAACATAAATGAAAAATGAATCACATCTCTATGTGGAAGTGGTAGTCCACACATACACCCGATCAACATTATCATTTTACCAATAGTTTGGAAGGTAATATTTAAGGTATGATATTTCTACTTAAAAAGTATATTTATTTTTTTATAATAATATTTAAAAATTGAACTTTTAATTTTATTAATTAATAAAATATTGTAATCAAAATTGAATTGTATCTCTATATAGAGGTTGTAATATGTACATAGGCAAGAGAAATAATGTCACTTCCCATTTGAATGAAATAACAAGGAATAATGGTGGTCTAATGATCAAAATAAAATTTCATTAAATTTTAAAAACTGTGGTTTTAATTTATTAATGAATATATTTTATTTAATGTCGGTCAATGAAGGATTAAAAATAATGTGCTCATTTAGGACGATTTGTCTTCTTTGAAACGACTCCTTCAGATCCACTATTAACAGCTCTCGTGTTTTTTTACAATCCCATCACATATAGATGTTTTTGGGAATAATAGGATAGAACATGCTAGAGAATGGTTGTTATATATAGATAAATGTTTTTTTGAGTAATAAAATGGAGTGTTTACCTTTTATAATTGATAGAAGGCCTACCCTTGGAAATATTTAACTAATTAATATATATTAAAGTCATTCAAATGACAAATGATTCCAAATGCAAGATAAATGTATTATTTATAAAATTTTCGTCCAATATCATACAACATTATATATTTTCATCTTTTTATTATAGTTATATAATTTAATAAATTTTTCTTTTCATAAAATATCATTAATTCCATATAAGAAACTATTCATTTTATTTGACATAAATGACACGAATTAATATATGTAATTAGGGTATAGTAAATTAACATAACACTAACATATCATAGAATTCACAAAATGAAGGAACTCATTAAATAAGTGAAATTATATTAATATTAATATCATTAAAATCAAATATAATATTTTTGTTAATTGGAAAACAACTACATATTTGTGGAATAATCCTATGTGATCAATAAATAATTTATAAAAATTAGAAATAATTTTATAACATGAAATTAGTTTCATTAATATAAATGTATATGCATATATAAATTCATAACATCATTTTTTTCATATGTGGACACATAAGATATATTTAAAAGTAAGATATTGGAATTTTGTATCTTTTATTGATTGAAATATTATATTGGTCATCTTCATGTATAAGAATAGACTAAAAAATAATGCTTAACACAAGGTGAAATGTGTTGAATCTAATTCATTTAATTATAATTATGAATAAATATTATTTTATAAGGACTTCATTGATTACAATATTTACATGATTTACCCTTTTTTCAGATGATGATTGTTAAAATGGAAACTATTCATATGGGCCATAAAATATATAAATACAATATAAAAAATTTAAACCTACTAGTAAAAAAATTATTCAATTTTATAAAATTCACCATCAATTATTGGAAGAAATTTTTTTAAAATTAGTATGAAAAATTTGACAAACCGAAATTTTAGATATATTTATATTTATGACTAAAAGTGAATTTATTATTATCTTATGCATAGTAAAAATGATAAATGAATCCTAAATAAATTAATATTATATTTAATCATTAATTTTAATTAAAAGAATTCAAAAATATTGATCAATTTAATATATAATCCAAATAACACATTGTGAGTATTTTTTTAGAAACTGCATTTTCGTTCAAAATTACTGTATTAAACAATTAAAACATAAAATTATATATAATTAACATAATTATATAGTTTAAAAAGAAATTAAATAAATTTAAATTTAATATTTAAATAAAATAAAATGTAATAGTGTATTTTCTAGAAATGAAACAAATATTTCAGTAAAAACAAGAATTTTTCTCTATTCATGAAATGTAAATCCATTTAAAAGTTCTAAAATATTCATTAAATAGTAATTTTGATAATATAAATTAAAAAAATATATTTTTATAATTCATAATTTATTGTTTTATTTAAATTAAATAATATATTTTCTCCTATAAAGCAATAAAAATTACTTACGACGATTTTTTTTTTCATTTTTTTGATTGTTTTAAAAAAATCTGTAATATTTCTAAAGAAAGTATTAATACATGTATATTGAGTGGGAAATATAATTATATATTTCATATATTATTTAATCATATTCATAACATCTAATTTAATGATTATGTTATAAGAGTCATATGAAATAATAATGTATCACTGTTCATTTTGGATCAATGTTCCCTATAAAAAAAACTATAAAATAAATTTGATTTAATTAGTAAAAATATTTCTAAAAATATTAGTGTTTTACACTACACACATCCACGGATAAGAATATCCCATGAAACATATAAATTTGGATTTTATACTTGTGGTTGTGCTTCATATAATCTTTTACATTTATTAATTCCAAGGGATTACACCATAAGAATGTGTCAAAACATTCTATGCTTTTATTTACCTAATAGATAAACATCCCACATGATGTGAAATATTGATATTTTAACAATAATGAAGAATAAAAACAAATATTTCATTATATTAAAAATTGATATTGACTTTAAGTTTATTGACACATTGAAAGTGAAATTTGCGGTCAAATATATTAGATGTGAAGACGTCTTGGTTTTGAAGATCTTAGTTTATACCATCTATGTTATAGTCAAAATTTTGAGTCAATTAATAAAATAATTTTTAACAGGACCTATAAAATCAAGGAAATAACTTGTGTAATTTCTATACAAGGTAATTTTACAAATGAGATTATATAACGTATCATTGGAGATGATGATATGTGCTTTTAATCCAAGGAGAAATAAAATAGAATGTTGTATAAAAATTATCTATTTGATCCATAAAACCATGAATGAAATTGTAGAATGTTATAAAGATAGATATATTCCTAATCATTCATGTGATCATAAACACATGCTTGAACATTATAAAAATAATATTTTACTAAAAAGAAAAATAGGGAAAAAAATAAAAAACTTTGAGATGAATGTTTGAACATGTTCATATTTATTTTTATGTATATACATCCCCATGAATTAATGATGGGAAAATATACTATATTATTTTTATCAATTTTTTTAATAATACTGAATGAATTTTAGTTCTCACTCACATATATGAGGTGTTTATTAACATAAAACCCTATACAAAGTATGTTGGAATGTTTCTTAGTCGGAAAATTATTAAATTCCAAAATGATTATTTTATAGTGATTTGAAAAAATGGGGGGATCATTATCTCAAAAAAATGAAATAAAGACAAATTTTTATAACAGAGAAATCATAAACAATTAATGTGGTGGAGTGAAAAAATCATATCATGAAAAATATGTACATAATAATTCTTATTGAAAAGAACCTAATAGGAAGGTTTTGGAAGGATGCAATCTATAAATTTTTCTACATAATTAACAGATATCATTTGTTCCCAAAATATGAATATAATATATAATAACTGTGTTATGAATAGAAACTCACATTTCAATATTTTCATATAATCAAGATTAGAAATTTCACTCTTTAAAGTGATAATAATAGGAAAATTAAATCTCATGTATATAAATGAATTTTTTTTTGCTATTACAAATAAATTAATTCATATAAATGGATAAATAAGAGTCTTAAAAATATTTCCAAAAAATAATGCCAATCTATTAAATATTTATCAGAATATTCAAAAATAATATTCATGCATTCTTAATGAATGTGAATAAGTGGTATTCTGCTCGGGGGATAAATAGTAGAAAATTTGGATAAATATGAATATATTCATTATGAGACATATGATGTACGACTTTAATCATTATTTTATGTTATGAATAATGATTTAATTTCAATACATAATATTATCTGTTATCAGATAATAAAAATTAAAATTAGGATAATAAGTTCTCTACAATAATCATTTTTCATATCATAGTAATTGATTAAATATATAAAGTAATATTTTATATATATTATTTGTTTTATTATATGGATTAAAATCACTAAAAAATAAGGGACAATTATAGATATGATATTTTGTGATGTCCATAAAACAATATTTTCATTACAGATAATGGGTATTTTAAAACAATATCATATAATATTGCATGGTGATTATAGAGAAAGTATAATTAGTGTTCATTTTGAACTCCCATATCAACACATTCAATTATAAATATAAATTCATAGCCATGAAAAAGATAGAGACAACTAGATGGTGGATATCAATTTTAGTGAAAATTTATATCAATGTTTTTATATAAATGTCAAGTCAAAATATTATAATATAGTTATGAAAAATATGTGTACGCAGAATGACCTAATAAGCTTTTTGATAATGAAGATGATAATACAAATTTTTATAAGAAGGGTTATTTTGAGGGATTTAGGTAATCACCAGGATATTTTTATTCAGTAGTTTATAAGTACATGGTGATGTTTTGTTTTTATTGTTATAGAGTTTATAAGAATTATTAAGTCATAAAATAGTGTAATAAAAGGATTTTGGTGCTAGTTTATGTGGATGAAATAGTCATTTGTTGAGTAGATAAGGATTAATTCTTAATAGTTGATGATTTCATATGGCGGGAGTTCAATAATATCATTATTGGTGAGATATCATTTTTCAATTTTTTCAGTTCATAAAAAGAAGGTCATGAAACTTTTATTTTATAAAAAATACAGCAAGGTGAATCGAATAATTTTTTGTATAAGGTTTCTAAAAATATGATAACTATTTTCCCAATGATGAAATTGGAAAGGGACAATGATTTTATGTCATTTAATCTCATATAATGCAATAAGATCATTGGAATCCCATTATACATAATAGTGACTTTACCAAAAAAATCCACATTCAAAGTGTCCCAATATCAATGTAAACCCACTGAATGCTACATGATATTAGTATAAGTATTAATATGCTATATCAACTATAGAAATAATATCATTTTATTTATAATAAAATATAATAACATGATTTATTTGGATATATAAATGCTGATTTTGCATGACTAATATAACTTCAAAAGTAAAAAAAATATAGGGTTCATTTTATCATTGGTGATTTTTCATTTCAAATATTTGAAAAATATAAAATTTAATTTCTATAACCACTTAATATGATGAATATATTATATGAAATAGAGATTTAAAAAACCATTATTAGATGAATAAATGACTAAATACCTAGTAGTTTAAGTGATGTATGTGATCAGAAAAAATTTACATAATTCTAGTTCTACAATTATAATAAAATAACACATACATCATTCATTCAAGAAAAACAATGAAATAAAATATCACATTGTACTAAATAAAGTAGATCATGAGTTATAATTAGAGGTGAGTGTTCCCACTAAATATCAATTCATATACATTTTCAATAGTACAATACCTAAGGAAGTTTTTTAGAGGCATTGGCTGGCTAAGAAAGTCCAATTTCCACCCTAATTTTGCAACATGTTGACTTCATACCGTCAATATTGGAGGAAGGATTTGAATATTTATATCTGTTGATTCTTGTTCATTATATGGTTTTAGAAAATAATATATAATCATGTGGGTTTATTGAAAAAGTGGATGAATTCTAATGATAAATGAGGAATATTTATTTATAGTGGTGAATTTTTTGCATAGAGACTTATTTGGTACATGGAAGCTAGGGGGATTTTGAAATATGGATATTCTATATGTGTCGAATCAATGAATAAAATTACTGAATATAGATTCATCTAGGACCACGATAAGTGAGATATTTAAGGTTCTTTGAGGAATTAGTCTTTATGAGAGTATTATAATATTCCATAAACTTAAAAAATCATTAATCACAAAAAATGATATTTTTTCCAGATCCATTATTATTCATTCAACATTTGACAATGGGAATGTATAAAATGTTATATAGTTATTTAATTATTTATTTGATATAATTTTTATAAATATATTATTTCTCATATCAAGAATCGCTTATTTTATATGAGAGTTTTTTTTTCAGTATGTTAATGAACTTTTTCGGGAGTTTCCTTATGAAAATGTTAACTATAGAAGAATATATTTGAGATTTTTAAACAATCTAGTATCATAAGTGTTAATGTGTCATCAAATGATGATGTGTCCAATAAAACCACTAATGTTATTTACAGGATATAAAAAGTCTCAACATCATTTAATGGTTTTTAGGATGCGACGTTAGTTCACAGTTTTTGTTGCAAAAGTTCTTAAGGATTCTATATAGAGGGGGAAATGATTCTTATATATCTTAGTGTGTGGAAAAATCTTACTTATTTAAAATCAAGGTAAGATGAATTTTTTTAATGTATAATAATTATGTGGTCTATGTATGATTCTAGAATGATTTGTATGAATAAGGTGTTCTATTAAATATGATCATGTGACCGTGTGATAATTTCATGATCATTAAATATTATAATGCTCCACATAAGAGGGTCACACAAAAACATAATGATCATATAATTTGTTGTTATGTGATAGTCATTTGTTTGATTGAATAGATGATTACATAAAAATATTTATGCAATTTAGAATTATGTGGTGTTTCATGATATTTAAAAATTTGATGTCGAAGGATGGAGTGATTATATAAATGCTGTTTAGAGTATTAATAAGAATTAGTATTTTGGTTAGATTAAATTTTTGAATACTTTTACTATATAAGTATATATAATCACCAAATGTAGTTAAACTTATAATTATAAGATAAGTTATTTTTTAGGTTTTATAATAATTATTGATGGACTTAACTGTTTCCAGTAGTCACAACAGTTGTATAGATAATTTATTTTAATAAGAAATTACATTGTGAACATTGAGTGTGTAAGATTGTTTCAAATAGAATAATATTAATGTATATTGGTATTAGTTAAAAAAGGATCCCACTTAGTGATCACACTACTAACAACATGAGGAGTGTTCATGTAGAGTAAAATATGTGCATACATCGCATGGCGGGACATCACATATTAGACCTCATGTGGTAGAATCATATGGTGAATAATAATCCATTATATGCAAGAATATTTCTAGATGTAGTTTTATATGAAGGAAATGTTATGAGGAAATGTGTATTTCATCCCACAGATAAAAACTAAGCTTCATGGGACACTCAATGTTCTGGGTATATAGTATATGTTGATCCAAAAAAATAAATAATTATATAGAAAATATTTTCATCCACTATATTAAAAGAATATGTTAGAATTCAATGTCTTCTTATCAGGATAACAGAGTGAAAATGAGTCCCCTATGAACATTATAAATATAGTGCACTATAGAAGTTTTTGGAACAACCGATTGTTTCCATTATATACTCCTTGGACTAGAATAGTTATGGTGAACCATGTACAATAGATGTATCATGTGAATGTATTAATTTTTTTTTATATATTTCAATCTCATATTTATAAAAAAGTATTTTGATGATTAAATTTGTTAAAATGTGTAATTGGATTTATCTTCCATCCCTTTCTCCCACCCCCACTCATTGGGTACCTAAAAAAGAGGGGACAACAAATGGGATTGTTGAAAAGGTGAAATTGATTCATTATCATTTGATGGAATATCAATATACACAATGAATCTATGAAGATAGTCCAAATAATAGTCATTTAATTGTGTTTCGATATCCCAATATCTCAATGTAATGGGTGATTTTTTTGGTAGTAAATGATACATATAACCCAAAATTATGATATCTCAATGTGTTCAAGGGTGTTTTGATTAAAAAAATACTAGCACATTTTTAGACCCAATGTTTTTTGTCTTACGAGTCATCAATATAGGGGTAAGAAAAATATCCATTATTTTAATGAATCTTTTATTACACGAATCAAATAGATAAAAACATTCATTGGCCAAGGATTTTCGGCCTATTAGTTTATGATATGTGATTTATAGATATTTGACTAAAATCTTGGCCAGCCATAATTTTCTATAGATTCCATCAATTTTCATAGAAAATAAAAGTCTTTTTGTACAAAATAAGATCATATTTAATAATTCTATTATATCACTTGTGATTTTCCATTTCATTAAATACCAAGTTTTCTTATAATAAAGTCATCATGGATTGTAATCTTAATATGAACAAGGCGTATAATTGAGTTGAAGGACCTTTTCACTAGGCTATTATGAGATAAGTTGGATTATGTAAAAAATAGAATGAGGTTGTTAAGAAATTTGTATCCTCATAAGAATGTATGGATAAGATTAATGAGATCCTTTCCCATTTTTCCCCTTCTAGGGACCTCTACTAGGTTGATCCTCCCCTCCATTCTTTTCATTTATTCAGTGATGTTTTTTTCAAATTGATCATTATGGAAGCAATGTTTATTCTTGTGCATGGAGCCAAGGTGAGAAGGTAAAGGCCTACCATTTTCATCTCATTTAATAAGTTATATCATTTTATTATTTCTATATACACTTGAAGAGTGTGGTATTATCATGCATATTATTCATTGTTATGAATTTGATTCTAGATAGTCAATTAATTTATCCAAATGTGAGATCTCTATTAGCTCATTCATTCCGCCAAATATGATGGATGATCTCCAAATTTATTTTGATATTTTGTTGGTTGATTTGAACCAGAAATACAAAATGATTCCATTTTACTTCGATAGTTATATGATAGTGGGTTTTTCATGGGTTTTGGATATGTGGAAAAAAGATTCATGGTTGGTATTTCCAAACGGGTTCATAGGCAGGAATGAATATCCCGATCAAGGCCATTTCCCTTGACATCCATGCCTTTATTATGTCCCTATTTAACATGCCTGGTTATTTTATAAATCAACTACAAGTGAAACATCTCAATTACTATTGGGTTATGAATAATGAATAAAATATGTCTCATTGGATATTTAAGGCTTTGATTTTCATTCCTAAGCCAGGTAATGGTTTGAGGTTTTGTGGTTATGAATTTTTAATGATTCCCTTATCACCAAGAAGTGTTAGAGTCTTATATTGAATCCTTATTCTCTCTATAATCTGGTATATTTCATGAAATACTTCTTGAATTCAATGATTATAGGATCTAAACATGGTTTCTGAACAACATTTTAGTGGAGAATATTGGATGGGTCTTGATAGCTTCTACTTAAATGACTCATTTAGAGGATTATGAATAATTACATAGTGAATATATGGATTGGCCATTTTCTAGTTAAAGGATATGCTTTGGTGATGACATAAAGGTTTATTTATGTCATAGAAAATGAATGAGCGAATTCTTTTTTTATTGATAATGGTCACTGATGGATCTTGTATTCCATGAATGCATGGTTTAATGAATGTGATGTGAAAACTATTCTGTGTATTTAAGTGGAAAGAGTGATGGGGATGGACATGAATTGTTGGGGTGATAACCCATAATTTTATTTCTCAATTAAGTCATGTTAGGCTCGTCATTGGGTTTCTCATAGGCATATACAAGTGAATCCTAGAAAACTATTTGGTGAATATTTATCCCACTAAGGATCACTTTTTCTATTCGTAGGGATGTGATAGTGTCCATAACATAATGACATTACTCACTAAACCCCATGAATCTAATAAAAATCTTCAACCACTCTTCCTCGAGAAAATATTATCCTTGATGCCTGTGGTTTTTGAATGCCCTAGAGGTGTGGATATCTTCTTTCCTAGTGTGAGATTATTATTTATTTTCCATGTTCATCATCATTTTTTCTCATTGACCCTAGTAAATTAGGGGGGGTGATTATCCACTGAATGAGTATAATATTCATTTTGAATATATATAATATTCATGTGCTTTATTATTCATAAACTCTATTTTAGTGCATTTTACATTTTGAATATCATTTCAAATTATGATTGTAAGTATTTTTTAAAATGCACTAAAACATTGTAGATTTTTAACACCATAAAATGTACCCAATGATCTTGATTTCATATTCATAATTAATTTTCCAATTTTTCATTACATTAGTATCAATTAATAATTTTTGGGAACATGATGATTCACATTGGAAGACCACATAATTGGCCCTTGATCTAACAAAATTCTTGGAAAAGTGAACTGGATAGAGACCCAATAAAACTACTATAGAGGCCAAGAACTAAGACCAATAATTTTGAATATTTAACTGATGATAGAGGAAATCAGGGGGAAATTTTCATCAAAAAGTGACAAGAGATAATTTTGTTTCTTAATGGAGTTCTAGGAAGACCAAGTAAAATATGAAATTTTGGTCCAGATTCTGTAGAAAAACATCCCACAATTTCAATAATATCTCTCCCTTAATTTTTTGGGGATGAAATTTTATAGTACTAGAGGATAAATATTTATATTAATTATATTATTATATGTACCACACTAATGTTTCCATATATAAGGACATTTTGACACCTCTGTTTGGTTGGTGCACGCTGGCTTCCACTTCTGGTCAAGTGCTGAAAAGATCAAATACAACAATCATTCCACCCCTAGAAGCCTACCATAATCATGTGGGATGGAATATACTATTCTTGGCTCTATCTGAGGATTCCAAAATGCCTATTTAAGGTAGTGGTGGTGGACGAGTTCACCATCTATGAGAAATATTTTAATTATAATGTTATTATGACTATATTTCTTGGTAACATTTTTCTTTATCATGTATGTTGTTAAAATCAATATAGTTATTAATAATAGTTATTCTAATTTCCATATTCCATTCTTCATTATATCACGTTGATTCTATTTCTTTTATGTGTGAATTTATTCTGACCAAACCTTTTGTATTTATTCACACAACGGTGGAGTGATCATTATTTTGTTGATTTTACATCTTCAATTCTTCCCTTGTGAGTCTACTTCCCACATCCATTTAGAACATGTCATCTATGGAGGGATAAATATTTAATGGGTATATCTAAGGGAGTATAATTGGGTAGTATTTTATGCTCTTTATCACTCTCTAAATAATTATTAAAATAGTTTATTTTGGTTTCTTTTATTCAATGATTTCATCTCTTACTCTTCCTTATTGATTTTATTCACCCTAATTTTATGTTCTAATACGATCCATTACATTCGAGCGCTCATGAAACTGATCCTACATGCGTGTTTGAGACTGTAATATGTTTTTATGGTGCTTAAAAATAATGAGATAAGTTTAGTTTAAAATAATTGACTGAATCCTTCCCATGTTAATGAAATTGAAATCATTAAAAAATGAGTTCATCCAATCTACCACTAGCAGAAAAATAAGATCAAATCATTGTCTCAAAATTTTAATTCACATATATCTCTATGTTATATTTTAAACCAATGTAAAATCAAAATAATTTGTCCACTTCAAATCCAAAAAAAATCCACATAATTTATGTGTCTTAAGGTAACTTCATAGGTCTCAAAATATTCGACAACGTAAGATAAACAACAAGTGACCGCTTAGCCCTAAAATATTTGGTAAGATTGGGCCTGACCAAATATTTTCACCCTTTCTAGGGACCCAATTACATCATCTCAACTCTCATCATATTCTCCCCAATTTCCGTTTTCTCACCTCATCTTCCGTTATCATTACCCTTTCTTATTTTTTTCATTTGGGGCATGTCTGCCTACAATCGTGATAACTCAAACATAATAGTTAGGGTAGGATGTCCTATGGTTAGGGAGTCAGGCACACATAGAGAACAATTTCCATTATATCCTAATCTTCTTAATACTCTAGAAGAAAAAACTGATACCTTTTAAATGGATGTTATCCCAATAAACTAACTTATAAACCTAGGTGGGAACCAAAATGGAAATCTGAATGAGGCTACCCCAAATTTGGGGATTTCATTCGATCAATCCATTAATGACTACCTTACACCTACCTATACCAATGCACTAAATTTCATTTGGAATTACTCCCATGGATTATCCCACTAGATCTTCAATCCTCATATATTAAACCAACATCGAACCTTTCATGGGTTGGAGTTGGAAATGCCAAACCATCATGTCAAACAGTTCAACAACATTGTTGAAACCATGTTCCCTCCACATCAACATGAGTCAGCTATGATGAGTCTATATTTTTTATCTTTTAAGGATATAGAAATTAATTGGTTTAAAAATACGTGACCTACATAAATCACATCCTATGACCAATTTCAAGGATAATTCTACAAAAAATACATCCCCCCTCAAAAGACCATCACTTAAAAAGTGCATCCAAAACATTTTTGAAAAATATGTGGAGTAATTTTATGAAACACGAGAAAGGATAAAAGACACACTCAACATGGTACATCACCACGAGTTTTTAATCCAAAATCATGTTTGAATTTTCTATGAAGGTTTGTTATCGGTAATCAAACAATTCTTTAACAAGATCTATAAAGGGACCATTAAAAATATTTCCCCAAATGATGCATACTGGTATCTAGAAGGATAGGTTGAACAAAACCAAAAATGGAGAAACTCAACAGACAATCAGATTCCACCCAAATCTGGTGGAATTCTCAATTTTAAAGAGGAGGAAATTCTTAGGGTGAAACATTCTACACTCACTTGGAATGTTGAGACGATTAATCTTAGGAAGGTCCCTAAATATTAAATTGTTAACCAGGTTTCCCAATTGGTGACACACATGACCACAAGACCAAAAATTACCCATACATACCTTCCATTAATGATGTTATTTTTGGAGTACCACCAGTAGAGGTCAATGTTCTGAGCATTCAGAAGCCATAGTACAAAAACACACTAAATCTTAGTTACAATGACTACTGAGGATTTCATTGGAAAGATAATCAATAACCCCTAAAATCTAGAAAATTTTCAAAACCATTAATATTTAGAACCACAATGACTAAAATACCAACACAATCCTATACAAAACCAATAAACCATCTATTGACAGATGCAAAAAACTTATCCCACAACCAATTTCCCCCTGGGATAAACAAACCAAAACAAGCCCCCTACCCAATCTGTCCATCTTCCAATCCTTGAGATGTTGTGTAATCAAAAAAGAGTAAATGGACACATAAGTATCATCCCATAAACAAAAACAACATATCATTTTAACTGAGATGGAACCAATTCATATGCAAGGGGTACCATAATCAACATTAATGGTAGAATACAGTTACACACAATCCTCTAAAAAACAACAAAAAGATGTAATTATTTTAAGAAGTGGGAAATCCAATGAGAAATCTAAATAAAACATTCTAGAACAATTAAAATATTCAAATATTCAAGGAAATTATGAATAAATAACCACATATTATAAAAAATACAATGAGAATGTGAAGGAACTACAACCATAAAAAACAATCAAACTACCTTCTCTCTTTCCTCAATGCATGAGAGGAAAATATAATGTATAACTAAATTCAAATTTGAGGGAAATATTATCTCAGGTGAAGATGAAAAATCGACATATCTATGCATTTCAAACCATTAATTAATAATCAATGTTCCTTAAGGACACGATCAATTTTAAAAGGAATTTCTCACATAAAAAAGATGTCCTTTTGGCTGCTAATGTGAGGACCACCATTCAAGGGACCATTCCTTCAATGTTGATTGATCTAGGATGTCCATACATCAATATTGAGTTATGATAGAACAAATTTGGAAAATACCATTGTGATATAGGATCTAGTGTTAACCTCATTTCATATGCCTTGTATTGTTAGTATCTAATCTTAAGTCCTAGGGAAAAAATCTCATCATCCCTCGTCATCCATTCAAAGCAACAATAATCTGAGTCATCCAAGATAGGAATGAAGAAATGGAAATAAATTTTGATAACATGAGACTTTATCGGAACATCAACAATTAGAATACTCAAATTGGGTATTAATAAGTGATCCACAATGTTAATTGTATTGGTATTGAAGTGCAGTAACATCAAGGAATTATTGAAGCATGTTTTTTTCATGAAGAGATAGATTTACTTTGTTCACATGAGGGAAATTTTCCTCATTTGCTTGAATAGATAACCCATTTGATGATTTTAATGAATCACCAGTGAATGATAACATTGGTGAAATCAATAACATTGAGTCCATAACCAATCATGAAATAGATCTAGCCTATTTAGTGGATGAAAATTCTGTTAACAAGGAACAAATTTTATCAAGAAATCTGGACTATGAAACTGTGTTCAATACAAAGTCACATCCTTCCTTGGAATGTGATAACCTATTTGATCTCGAATTTATGGTCTTATCATCATCACTCAAGTATGAAATTTTTAGGGAAAATCGAAACTTTTGTTTTTCCATTTCATCCTCTCTTAATCCAATCAAGATATGATGCATTTGGATGTCCTAATAATGAATAAGAATGAAACTTGATGGACCATTTCTGATATTACTACGATTAGTCCTCTTATTAGAACTAATAAGATTTATTGAATCTAAATCCAAACAATGTAGTTAACCTTAGAGGAGACTCAATCCAAATCATATATAAGGGGTAAGGAATGAACTTCTAAAAATGTTGAAGGAGGGTATAATATACCCCATTGATAAGAGTGAGTGAGTAATCCCAATTCACGTTGTCCCAACGAATAATTGAATTAATGTGATCACCAATGAAAATGATGAACACCTCCCCACAAGGTTGTGTAGTGGATGGGGATTCAACACTGACTATATGAAGATCAACTATTGTACTAAGAAAGACCAATTCTAATTTTGTTATATTAATCATGTCCTCGAGCGAGTTGAGGGAAATCAATTCTACTACCTCATATATGGATTCTCATCTTATAATTAAAATGAGAACTCCATATAGGATCAAGGAAGAACAACCATCACATGTCTATTCAGCACATTTTTCTTGAGGCGTGTGCCCTATGAATAATTTAATTTCCATAGTACCTTTTAGTGGTGCATGATGGAAATATTCTCGAACATGGTAGGATATCATTTAGATGTCATCATGGGGGACTTCTCCATATTTGGGGACAATTTTGAAGTGATTCATTCTAAAATTAAAAATGGGTTTTTCCATGATATGAATATAATAATCTAACCATATGTTGGGAAAATTTCAATTTCATGATAATCGAGGGAGTAGTTTGTGGCCATCTGGTCTCTAGTAGAGGGATTGATGTTGATAAAATTAAGGTTGAGATAATTCTTCAACTTCCTTCATTTAAATCTGTCATTGAAGTGAGGACCTTCATTGGAAATGATGGGTTCTATCGAAGGTTTATTGGGAATTTATGCTCTATATCTCGACCACATTGTTCTCTATTATAGAATGATGGTCCATTTTTATAGAAAAATTATATGATTAATATTTCTCTATACTAAAGTCAAATCTTATCTCTCCACCTATCATGAAATCTCCAAATTGGAATCAGCCTTTTGAGCTCTTGTATAATGTGATTGAATTAGTTATATGAGCAGTCTTAGGACAATGGTGTGAGAAAACTCCATGTGTCATGGATTAAAAAATAAATTAATAAAATTATTCACAAATAAACTACACCGTCACTAAGTAAGATTTTTTCATTATTTTCATTGCCTTAGAGAAATTCAGGTATTATCTTTTAGGATCACCCATTATTGTCATCACTGACCATTTAGGCCTGAAATACCCTTAAAAAAACAAGACACCAAGGCTAGATTGATTATGTTGGTCCTTATTCTTAAAGAGTTTGATTTATCCATTAAGGATTAAAGGGTTGTTGAAAATGTTGTATTTGATCACCTCTCTATACAGGAATTAAAAGACATCCCACATAACCATTATATGACTGATTCATTTATTAATTAGAAAATCTATTCTATGAGTGATTTCCAATTGTATGCAAACATAGAAAACCATTTTCTTAAGGGTGAAATTACAAAATTTTGTAGGACCCAAGATAAGAGAAAAATCATTTCTGATGTCAAACACTATAAGTTTGAGGATCCATACCTCTTCATGTTATGTCCAGATAAAACCATTAGGATATGTATTCTAGAGTCTGAGTAACTGTCCATCCAAAAAAATGTCATGGAGAGGAATATGGAGGCCACTTTTTAACAAAGAAAATGACTTCAAAGGTCCTCCAATGTGAGTTCTAAAAGACTATCCTCACTAACTATTCCATCATATTCTACAAAATATTCCCTCAATGTCAATAATTAGGATCCATTACCAAAAGAAATCAAATACATTTCACTCCCATTCTGGTCATCAAAATATTTCATTGTTGGGGAATTGATTTCATGGGACCCTTCCCAAACACTATGGGATGTCTATACTTCTATTTAGCTATTTATTATGTCTCTAAATGGGTTTTTTACATTAACACATAGTCCAACGACCACCATGTTGTTATATGATTTCTGAAAGGGCGCATATTCTCTCAATTTGGAATTCCTAGGGATATAGTCAGTAATTGAGTAATCCATTTATAAAATGACCTATTTTATTATCCCATGTCTATGTATTGTATTTCTGATAAATTTTTCACTGGGCACTATACTCAAATCAATGGCCAAGCTGAGTTTGCAAAGAGGGAGAATAAGAAAATTCTTGAAAAAATTTCAATCCCACTAGGAAATATTGGTCTAAGAATCTCTCGAATTCCCTTTGGGTATATCGTAAAAAATTGAAACCCATCCCAATAACATCACCATATAAGATGGTTAATGGTAAAAAATTACATCTACCTATTAAAATTGAGTATTAGGCATTTTGGTCAATCAAAAAAAATGAACATTTACATTTCTTGGGCCGAAGAAAAGTGGAAATAAGATAATTATAAACATGAGGAACATAATATTGATGCTTATGAAAATTCATAGATAAATAAATCTATAGTTAAATAATACCAATCTTGGTATCTCAACATCAAACACTTTAAACTGTCAATATTCAATCCCTTGTATAGTTCAAAACATCATTTACACCCAGGAAAGATGAGTTCTTGATGGTCAGGTTCATACATAGGTCATAAGGTATATTCCCATGGGAATATATAAATTCAATATCCAAAAAACGGTTAAACAATTAATGGTAATGGTTATATAGTCAAACAATTCATTGAACCATTACATAAACATAAAGCTGATGAAGAAATGTGTGAACCAACACTATATGAAGAAAATACATAATCAATTAAGTGTCTATAAAGAGTTCGAGATGTTAAACAAAATAATTACATTGGAGGAATCCCAAGGTTTTATGTTTCAAATGATAGGGAATCCTCTTTTTTTAAATAGGTTTATTGAATCATTTTGATTTTAAAAAAAATTAGTTAACTTGTTAAATAGAAACATGATTGTACCATAGAGTGTTGACCTATTCTCCTATTATGAATATCAATGGGTATTAAATGGGAGTGTTGTATTCATATGTTTCACTTTATGTGATCCTTGAGTAATACCATAACCAACAAACTAAAAAAAAGAGAATGGTTCATTTTTTTAATGTTTTTGTGTTTGTAGGATACACGAAAAATAAAAATAAAATTTAAAAATTTAAAAAAATTAAAGGATATGTCGTTTGTCATGGGGAATACCCCGTCACAACCAAGGAAGCAGTGGGGAATCGATCCTAGGGCTGAAGGGATAAAGGGGCGTGCTCTTTCCACTATCCTTCGACTTGTTATGATTCCTTATAATATAACTTTAATATATAAACTTATATTTTAATTTTTTGAATATATATATATATGTTTGTTTTTTTTTTCATATTTTTACTATAGAACTCTACGAGTGATATGGATATTTAATAATTTAACTGAAGCAACACGAACATCAACTTCAACAACTATGTGGCTTCATTCCTTGATTCCCATTTTTAATATCCTTCTTAAATTCCTCTCCTATACCCCATTTTATGTTTCACTTTCATTAAACACTGTATAAAATGTTATTCTACGTTTAGTGGGTGAAAAGAACCAAAAAAATCCTCTTGTAATAAAAAATGTGTTTAGATGGAATTAAAAATTCTGTTAACATTGAACAAGAAAGTGCACATTGAAAACATTTAATCTAGATATGAAATTATTTTTCTTTCCCTGATTTGGATTTTAATCGTTTATAATTTCTTGCGCATAGATTTTTGAATGTGTGGATATCTAAAATGATATTTTATGTTTTAAACATCCATACTAATAAAAAAATCACAACACACATCCTATTGATAGTGGGGTATTAGTTTGATTTTATGGGGTCCCATAATAAATATCATAGGATTGGTGACGATTTTAGTTTTAATATGAGTATTCGGAAAAAATAAAAAAAATTAAAAAATCGAAAAATGAAAATAATAAATTTTAACGTAGTCTAATGGAATGACCTAGTGCGTTGCTTTTGACACTTGGGGATGGTGAATCCACAATTTTCTCCCTAGAGTAAAATTTTTTTTCTATATTTGTGTTAATTTTAATTTTTTTGACTTAGTTAGCTCGAGATATAGGAAGAGTATATGGACTACTCAGTGCCTTGTGGTCTTTGAACCTGGGAGTCATCAGCAAAGTCTCGCTACATGGGTTGACTCTATTGAGTGAAAGTTCGATTACCAAGGAAAATTTGAATATATATATATATAATGAACACTCATCTTAATATTTAAATTTGATTCCACATAGTTCTTCCTTAATTTACCCCTTGAATAAAAATGAACCCCCCATGTCTACTATGATACAAAACACATCAACATGGTTAGTTGATATTGGATGAAATATTGTGATGAATTTGAACAAATAAATGGGATTGGGATTGTGATATTCATTTGAAAATATTGTGTGTTAAATTATTTTTATTGGTTTCATAATTTTATGTTATAAGGGTTTTTGGCGATCATAATATATTAAAATGTTTTTGGAAAAGGGAATTTGAAATTCATATATTTTTCTCAGGACAAAAAAACTCATGTTGGGGGGTGTGATTAGCCACAGAATGAGTCTAGTATTCATTGTTAATATATATAATAATCATCTAATTAATTATTCATAAACACTATTTTATTGCATTTTACACTTTGAACATCAATTCACATTACAATTGTAAGTCCTTTTTAGATTTCACTATTACATGTTACATTATCAACACCATATAAAATATCCAATGATCATGATTTAATTTTAAAATCTAATTCTATTGTTTCACATTAAATTTTTAATGATTCATACTTTTTTGTACTTCAGGATTCATATTGGAAAATCACCAAAGTTGGCATTGACCTAACAATGTTCTTGATGAAGTGAACTGGGAAACATCCCAATAAAACTACTATAGAGGCCATTATCCTACCACACAAAATCTGAAAATTGAACATAAGATATAATAAATCTATGGGGACATTTAATAAATATTTAAAATGTCAAATTCATATCTTTTAAAGGAGTTATAGGTGTCCCAATTTAAAGATGAATTTTTTTTCCAAATTCTGAAACCTAGAAAAACATCTCACCATTTCAATCATATATTATAAACAAAATTTTATTTTTCACTAAATATTACAATATGTTAAGAGATATTAATGTATCCCTTGTATTCTACTATGTCCCACTCTAATTTGGCCTTCATGAAGATAAACTAAACACATCTATTCGGTGTGTTCAAGCTGGATTCCACTTTAGGTCAAGGGTGGAAAAGATCAATTTCCAAAAAATTTCCACCACCCTAAGCCTACCATACTCATGTGAGATAACATAACCTATAGTAGGATAAGCCCATGGCTTTGATATTCATAATTAAGGAATTGGTGGTGGAGTAGTTTATCGTCATCGTGCTTTATTTCTAATGTAATTTTATTATGCTGATTTTTCATTGTAACATTATTCTTTCCCATCTAAGTTAATTAAAATACATTAGTTTTTAATAAAATTTATTCTTATTCTATTATTCCATTATTCTTTATATCATGTTGATAGAATTTCCTAAATTTGTGAACTTATTAATGAAAAACCTACTGATATTCTTCACACAATGGTGGAATGATCATTATTCTATTGTTTTTACATTCTCAATTCCCCCCTTATAAGTCTACTTCCCACTTCTGTTGAGAGCATCTCATCAATGGAGGGGTTAATCATTTATGAGTCTATCCAAATGTCTAGAATGATGCTGTATTGGATTTTATCTTTCACTCTGTAAATGTTTATAAATTTATTTTTCTTGAGTTTCTATTGTTCAATGATTTTCCCTCTTCATATTCCTTATTGAATTTATTCATCCTAGTTTTATGTGATAATAAGATCCATTACATTGTATTGATCATGAAAATGATCCTAAAAGTGTATTAGTGATTATGATGTGTTTGAGAAGGTTTTTTACCTGTATTTGATGAGGTTAGTTTTAATTTATTGAATAAATCATTATCATGTTAATGAAATTGAAATTATAAAACGTGAATGCATCCAATCCACCATAAGAAATAACCTAGGATTATCTCATTTTCTCATATTTGAATAAACATATATTCCTTATAGATATTTTAAACCCAAGTAAAATCAACCTATTTTGGCCACATTATAGAAAAAATAATCCATAGAATGTACCTGTCTATAGGATACTTCTTAGGTCTTTGAGTATTTGTCAACCCCTGCTAAATTACAAGTTCCCGCCTCAGCCTAAAAGCTTGGTTAAATTTAGGAGAGATAAGGGGAACACTTCATTTTGAAATGATTATTTCCATATAAAACATTGTCTGGATGATATTGGTCGAGAGAAAAGATTTAATCTTCAAGCATTCTTCTAGATCATGAATATTTAGGGCCGATCAAGCCACCTCCTAGATCTCTACAAGTAATTCTATTTAGGTATATAATCTGGGAAATGAAATTTATAATAATCTTGAGCATTGGAATCCACCACCATTTGAGGCACTTAAGATCAATATGGATTCAATAGTCTTGGATGGTTTTTTATCTGATGTTGGTATAATTGCTAAAAATACATGGGGGTCTTTTTTTACTACATTTCAGAAATATTTATTTGTAAAATGTAGTCTACATATTTTTTACACTCATTCAATAATTTTCGTCTTAGAGTTTTACTAAGGATAGAAGATGCGGTTCAATCATCCTGGAATCTTACTGCCCGATAATTGTCAATGAAAAATCTTTCAAAGAGGTTTTCCCTCATCTATTTGGTCATCTTTTCGGGAAGATATCCTCTTTGATCCAACATCTATATATTTTTATCGTTTTAAATTATCAATGTAGGAGGTAAAAATACAACATCTATGTTGAATGGATTTGGTATCTCATGGTATTCTCATGCCTAGTTGTTTGATTTCCCTTTTTGGTCAAATTCTTTAGTGATTTATGATCATCGATCATTATTTTAATGAGTAATAATCCTTCAACAAAGGATCCTTTCCTCTAATTTTTACTCATGTACATGATGTGTTTCATGTTACTTTTCTAAAATATATATATATGATGTATCCCATGTATTTGGAACTAAATGAGAATATATATAATCAAATATTAAATGGAAAAAGTAAATATTAATTAATGAGGGGATGTATGGAATCCCTAAGTCATGAAAATGAATGAAACAAGACCATAAAACAAACCAAGGGTCAAAGAGATGTCAAATAATGAAGACCAATGGAGTCTATAGGAAAAAGGTTATCACACTTAGTGGTGAGGGATCTTGTGGATGTGAAGACTGCATAAGTTTTTTCATGAATTCCACTTCCTATTAGAATTCCATACAATTTTTTTTCCATACAATTATGAAGGTGGGTCACTTGATTGGTAAGGATATTATTAAACCTATGAATTAGGTATGTAATAGAACATGGAGTAGGAGAGTGGTCCTGTATCGAATTGTGAATAGTAGAGGTGTCTATCTTAATGATATACATAATGATGTTCATGGAGTTATAGAATTAGAGGCTATTAAGGATGGAAAAAGCTTCTACATAGATAAAATCATCCAACACATAGAAACCACAGAAGGCAATCAAGAAAGATCCATGATGATTGTGAACCACTCATTTTCCACTCATAATCCAAGGTTATAGGATCTTTCCATGTAATGTTTTAGGCCACTAGTGGGTGGGAACCATCTAATCGGGTTACTCCACGAGAACTAGTTCATGGGGGGTTTCACCCTTCCGACCAAAACACATCTTAGAGAATGGATATTCTTTTACTTGCACATATGTGCGCCCAATTCAATAGCGAATCTCCTTGAGAAAACCTAATGCTATAACAAAATATTTTATATATGTAAAAATATATTTAAATTATTTTTTGATGATTTAATATGTTGATAAATATGGAGAATTTTCATGTTAATGTTTAATGGAAGAATATAATGTTTTTTAACAATAATAGAAGCCTAAATAATTTATGAAAGATTCATTTCCAAACCTATTTATCAGATTGTAAAAAATACAGAGGATACAATTTCAATAAGTGAGAAAATTTGACAACACAGTTTTTTTATTAATAAATTAATTTTTTATATGTTTTAAAATTATTTTTACCATGGGATGGAGTAATGATAACGTTTTTTTTGGAAAATAAATAATCTTTATAGATAATTTTTTTCAATGCGTTATTTGGTTTTATTTAAAAAATAAATCAATTAAAATTAGAATTATAATTTAATAAAAGTTAAATAATTTTGTTTATCATGTCAGAATTAGATTTGGGATTATTTGAATAATAATTTGTCTTATTATTACTAATATATATATATATAATCATTATTCTTCAATAAAAAATTTTATATTTTGGTACAATAAATTTAATCCAATTGTTTCAAATAAAAATCATGAAATATTAACCCTCTTTTAGCTGGAAAACCTCTTATTCCATATTAATTTTCTTCAAAATGATTTCCTATAATATTATTGACTATTATTAAATTAATTTTTATTTCTACTATTAATGAGGTTTTAAATTTTAAAAAAAGTATTTAAAGAATAATTGTTTTCATTTTTTGAAGTATGTACTTTTTAACGAATGTATGACCAAAATTTTTATTTATTTTTAATGATTAGGTTGTAGTAAAAATCTCACAACGTCATGACCAATTAATGATTTGGGTTTATATTAAATGTTTCTAAATTTATTTTCAAATAAATTATTTTCTATTAAATTTATGAAATATATGTATTTTAATAAGTTATTTCAAAATTTTGGGGAATTCTCCCAAAAAAAATTATTATACATATATTTTGATGATAATTATATATTAGGATAAAATACATTGATGTTAATTATTCATTAATAGTTATATAACATAAGGTAAGTATCCTTATTATTTCACTATATGTTATATTATTATGATTAAGTCATTTTTTTCAAATTTTTTATTTTAAATTTGATATGAATTAATTATATGAGGACCGTTTTATGATATTTTGATATACATAAGTTTGATTTTTAATATGTAATTGGTTTGCGTAAAATTATATATCCCTCGAATGAATTCAACAATTCAATATTGATATATAATTAGATTATTATTCTATGAATGGGCTTGATTTAAATTAAATTTTACCACATGTATATTCTTGATTATGATTTCATTTAGCTAGGCTCACATGAAAATGTTTGTACCTAATTTCCAATAGTTTTATTTAAATTTTGATAGATTTTTAATATTGATTTATACCTATGGTTACATTGATATGAATGGACATGATTGTGTTATGATGTGTTCGTAGGTATATTATTTCATATACATTAGATCCCACATGCCTATATTATTATGTTTTGATATTAAATACTTTTTTTCAACCTTATTGATCATAGATCAAGATAAGAATTGATTTTAAAACAAATGATCTAATATTTCGTCATGATATGTTTATTCTACAATAAAAAAATTAACATTAATATATTATCATACATTTATTATCATCTTATCATCTAATGATTGATATCTACTAGGATTACAATGACTAAATATCTTAGCTAATCCCTTCTAATGTTTATATTCCCTATGTTATCAAAAAAGGTTTAATGTAGGGTATGTATAAAAAGGCAATTATATATGAAGATCGTTATTGGATATATTTATCATAATTCATGAAATATTATGTACTACTCTGTCATAATAGGTAATATTTCCCCATATTATTTAAATTAATATAAATAAGATACTCACCTACATGGCTCTGGGTCATATATCTACTATGTTTTTCTATAATCCTTCCTTTTTATGGGACCTCTAAATTTTGAATAGTATTATAGCTTAAGTTCTGGAGTTATGTATAAGTGTGGGTTGTCCTCGTGACTTGTTGAAACAGACATGAACTATGCTGTAAATTGATGATAAACCATTAAAGATGTAGGTTTACTCCTCAAACTATGCTGGGAAATAAGATGGAGATCCACTTTATCTATCATTTGGGAATCTATAAATTTATATATATATATATATAATGTTTGTTTTAATTTCCAACTATCATTAGTATGAGAATAATAAAACCATCATGTCTTTTATTTATCCCAATTTAGTTTTTGGGAAATCCTATTGGGAATGTATTTACTCACTCTTACAATGCATTTTATCACATGTGTTGTGAATTATAAATAATATAGATCTAGCGACAATAATTTTAGATTATAATAGGGATATAAATGTGAATTCAATGAATGAGGTGTTTGTTATTAGTGATTATAATATATGCCCCTTTTGAAAATTTACATTCAATATGTTATCATATTGATACATTGTTAATAGGTGGGATGTATTTTTCCAATGAATTTTGTATTAAAATAGCACACTATTTTTTATTACATATAGATTATTACATGCATGATATTTTCCTGAGATTTTACTCTATTTATTTATGAACCTTATGTACTTATATGTGGAGATGGATGGGTGCATCCATATTTGTACAATAGGAAATGGCCTCCTATTTTAGTTATGTCATCTTTGATATCTTCACTATCTTGTTGCCAATAATGGTGTTTTGTGGGTTTTTACAGTTTGTTCTTCCACCCGCAAGGAGGGACCTAGTGGATCGAGTTGATACATAGTCGAATCAGAGGTTGCTCTTCCTTTGGATGATGTTTGGATTTTTTCTGCTTATGAGGATTAGTTGGGTATTAGGTAAAATAGTTTAAAAGATTCTCTATTTAATATTTTATGTTGGAGAATCCAATTTTGTTGTAGAAACTAACATATTTATTTAATAGGACACTGATTAAATTCATTTGAACTTGATGAAATGAGACATCATATTCAGGGATCATAGGTAAATTCATATAATATGAATTATTTCATAAACTAAATTTTTGATTTAGTTCCCCATATACATATATATATATTTATATTCTCATATTACCATGGTATTTCATGATTATATTCCCGATACCTACTTGAATATAGCCAACCTGGATACCAATTCATGCATGTAATGGAGATATGTTGAGTGATGAGACATCATTTTCTAGGCCATCTCTTGAGATCCTTACTCCATGTGGGATTGTAAAAAAACTGACAATAGAGGATAATATTGTAATATCTGAGAAGGAGAAGGAACAAAAAATTCATACTCCATGAGTTCTAATGGTTGTGGCTTCTGAGGTTTTATAGTGATCCATATCCCTTAGTATTAGAGCATTTTTGTGACTAAGAGATCTAATTTTATAATATTTTATAGAACTCAGTCTATCAAATGGAAACACATAGTTGAATATTTTTTTCTATGGAGAATATTTAATCTAATGGAGACTATTAGTATACAATCTTGATAAGTTAGCACACTCCTTGTCAAAATTATTGCAAATGATTCATGAAGGGTACTACCCCTCATGCATGTAGTCTGTTTAGATCCATGGGTTGAGAGAGCCTCAATATGGATAGAGGAATGATTATCAGAATACTAGGAGGTTCACAAAACATAAAATTTACTAAATCAACATGTATTTGGATGGTTACTTCAAATAATATTTTTTCAATAGGTTCTTTGTGGTGACATTAGTGTTATTGTGGTATCATTGAGAATTTTCCACACATGATGGAGTGTTCAAGAAGTCACTAGTAAGAAATAGATACTTATCTATGGGATTCCATACTGACGCTTCTATTAGATGAAATATGGGGCGACGTATTCTACATTATATGGTACATGACTTGTTTTTATTTATTGGGTTCATACATCTATTCAGACTCAGAAACTTTGTTTTACAACTCATGGACCACATCGAGGACCATATAATCTCAAAGAATGGATATGTTATGAATTTGATTAGATATATCACATGAATTTTGATTCTCAATCTAAATATGATGAGGAGGTACATCATTATGAATATGGACAACCATAAAAGAGGTAGATCGTGGATCATATAATTCCTTGGCATTTCCTGTATCCCCCACCAAAGGTGAATATTGAATATTATCTGGATGTTCTAATAGAGGTAGTGTTTTTGGTGTTGCATGGTGTTAGAATATAATTCCTGCAACACCAGCTGGTGACCCACATAAGTAATAGGAATCATGAATATGGGGATATGGGTAGCTATATATAATAGAGGATTATGACCGGAAATATCAAGAGATGGTCTAAGGAACAATCATTGATTATTGTAAACTTTATTTTGTACTAGTAGACATAGGTGAGAGTCATTTCCTGGCATAATTACCCATGGTATAAGAGATAGAGAATAAATATGATAATTTATGACAACATCTTTGAATCGAGTATATTATAGGGTATACTTTGTTGATATATTTAGTTTTATAACATTGTGAGAAATTTCATAGTGTAGATAGTTTCTTGTGGGAACACTTAGTAATCATCATGTGACCTTATAATGCCACCTTTGGTATATTGTAGTTTTCAATATTCCAACAAAAAATTGAATGCCATCATAGATGATAGATATGCCTTTGGATATTGGGGTGAGATTATTCATTATGTGTGAGAGTTATATAATCGATGAACATGTGGTTTTTTATATTAGGAAGCTACGACCCAGGACACATTAGTTGGTGAGTTTATCTTTAACCAAAATGGGATCTAATGTAATATGGGTCCCTTCACTAATTTATTATTATAAGGATATCTTCTATGGGGGTTTTTCATAACTACCTATAAAATATGAGGTGGATTTTGTTTCATTTTCTTACATCAGATGTCACATTGATATCATTTTTTCCATATTTGATGGATGATAATAACAATATGGAACTGATAGTGCAGTTTTATGACCCAACGAAGAAGGGTTTTATCTGACCTAGTATGTCCCCTTGGCTTCTATGTTCTTGTTTTTAAGGAAGACATATTATTATAGGTTTATATTGGTTATTGTTATACCCCTCTCTCTTGGATTTTAATGATCACAATCACTCTCATCGTGTTCTAACTTGTTTTCAAGTGTTTTTGATGATAGGAAAAAGGTTGCCAAAGAGTTGGCCCAAGAAGACTGGAAAAGGACTCTCTGAGTCCACCGGCCATCCGGTGGTCTCTGGCAGAAGCAATGCTCTCTGCCAGGTTCCACCGGTCAGCCGGTGCCCGACCACCGGCCCGCCGGTGGAACCAGACAGAGTGCTTGCTCTCTGTCTCGACCACCGGCCGGCCGGTGGCCCGGCACCGGCCGGCTGGTGGAGCCCAGAGAGAAGGCTCTGCCTTCTGTCTGGAGCACCGGCCAGCCGGTGGCCAAGCACCGGTCAGCCGGTAAGCCCAGTCAAACTAGCCGTTGGGCTTTGACCAGACTTGTACTTTTGACCCCCAACGGCTCCGGAAGCCCTCCAACGGCTATATTGAAGTATTTGGGGATATTTCTCCTATAAATAGACGAGGATGGATGCCGGGAACAACCCCGATACATTGGAATGATATTTTGATCCCTTGAAGCTCTAACGAGAAATCTCTATGGCTACTTGTGATCCATCTCCATCCTTGAAGCTTGGGCTGCCTCTACATCAACTACTCTCATACTCTTCGCGCTCAAGGCTTCCCCAAGTTTGTTGTAATTTATTTATTTCAATTGTTTAGTTATTCATTGGGTTTGTATTAATACAACCCATCCTTTTCTTCCTCACCTTCATTTTGGGTTTCTTGCTACAACCATCATAAAAAAGCAAGCTGTACGAAGGTGATCTAGCCTACCTTAAAACAGCTAGTGGGTTTCTTGCTACAACCATTAAAAAGCAAGCTGAAGTAAATCTCTCAACGGTTGAGTTAGGAGTGGAGACGTAGGCTTTGGTTTAATCCGAACTCCGTTATCAAATTGTGTCTTGCCCCTTTTTATTTCCGCTGCATTTATAAATTGTTTTTAAATTGTTAATTAATTTTTAAAAGGCAATTCACCCCCTCTTGCCATCACTCTCCGACCAACAGTTATTATGTCATGATCTATGACATGAAAATGAATAGATACTCCTTTACAAAGATTGAAGACTTATTTTATTAGTTGAGAGCCATGACATTATTATCAAATATTGATATTAGGTTGAGTATCCACAAGTTTATTGTTTTCAAGGATGATATTCCACTACATACATTCTGATTCTTCTAAAAATGCTATTAGTTTTAAGTTATTCCTACATGTTTGAAGAACTCCCCATTGTGTTTTTTGGACCTCTTGTTTATCATGATGAGACCTTGTCATGTCATCTTGGGTTTGGACTTGTCATCCACAATTTATACCTTTATTTACTATCATTGGAGATGATTCAAATACTTTCAGGTTAATGGGATGATATTTGACATTATGATTGAGAGATATATCATGGGAAAATGGGTGATTTTATTGAATCGGATGCTTCAACCCATCAACCATCATAATGATATTTTAGAACAGTCCATAATGATAACATCATAAATCTAGGTTTGTTTAGTCATGGGGTATTATATTAATATATTCCATGTGTAAATTACAGGACTAGATCAGAGGGGGTGAGTATTTTTTTCATATATATAGTCTGTATGATTGCTATGATATGTTATACATCCTATTTGAAGGCCCCTACTATGCTCTAGGAGTAGAGTAAGATTTAATTACCATTGAGAGATGAGTTTTAGCAGACCCAATATGTCCCCTAGGAAGCTCCAATTTTGATCATGAAGGGATACGATGTGATCATGTGGAATTTTGATGATTATCATATCTTGACCACATCCAAGATATTGATACATTTCTCATTTCAGATGATTAATGTACTAAGGGATCAGTAAAATGGTGTGATAATTCTTGAATATTTATCTCTTGTCCAACTACTAGAAACTCTTGGTTTTATAGGATGATATTGAATTTCTTGGATTGTAATTCATTGATGGAGAATATGAATTCGTTGTGATCCATTCAGGGTAATGAATTCCACAAGCATTTTTATTTTTATTATGAACATGGTCATCTAAAAATACAGGGACTTATTTTCTGTTGCCAATATTAAATGCATACTCATATACTCTATGTCAGAATATGGTTATGCTGAGAATTTTTCTATGGTCCTAGAATTTCTGAAGGAGAACCTTGTTTATTATAATCTCTCAATGTTCCAGCTCAGGATCCATGAGTTTAAATTTAAGGTGTATCCCATTGAAGTTCATGGATTAACAATATAATTGATAATATATAATTATTAAATTATTCATATAAAACCAAATATGTGTTAGATGATCATAGTTTTCATATATTGAATTTTTATTACATGAGTCTCTTGGTTTCATTTAATGGGTTAAAACCCCATTTAATTCACTAAAATGGAATAGCAATGTGTATACCTAGATAAATTAGTGTTAGAGAGACATTCAATTATTGGCATTGAGGATCAGAGTTTTTCTTATTTTGAGTCTAGCATTTTAGGGCGCGAAGTATGTTGTTCAATATGGATCCTCATAAAATGGGACTAGAACAGGGGTGATACAGAGGCATTAATTGATTTCATATTTTTTATAATTTTAATTATCCTACAAGCATAATATGTGACTAATGACCGAGCGTTGGAATGAGTATTCTTCTCCCAAAAAATATAATGTTAAACATTATTGGAGATCTCATTGTTGTTTCCTCATATCGTTTATTCATTAGGTATCTCTTCACCTTGAGATATAGGAACTTATGTTATTGCTAATTTAAGGATTTCCTCTAGGTCTAATATTTTAAAATAGTCCATACTTTTAGGTAGAAAAATATAGTGTCAAAGGCCCATAGTAGGATGTCACATTATCATATTTTGGAGGAGTCATATAAGTAGTTTTTTTTATTATATATGACCCTAGTAGTGGATTTGGGTGAAACATATCGTTAGTTATGGAATTCACTCCACTAAATATCTAGGATGTGTGGTAGGATATGTTAGAATACATTTACCCTGATTTTCTACATCACTAAATGTCCCAGGAAGATTCAGTAGATGGATTCTTCGAAGCACAGAAACATTTCATCCATTTTTAGGTACAGATGGAGGTTCTAGTCACATTGTGAGGGGAGGAGATGGGTGAGATTAAAAAATATCCTATGTATATACTTCTCAATAAATGGAATATATAAATAGTCATTCTATAGTTGATTTATTTTCTTCAAAAATTTTTATTGTGGTTGAGTACCTCTATCAGCATGTAATGTGACATTAGGTGAAGGAAAAGAACCATGCTCTACATGGTTTGTTGTAGTCTCATCATATCCTACATTGGAAATGTGTTAGGGAATATACATGATCATTGTGACATGGATTTCATGGATATAAAGTGGCTATGATTCCCCCTGGTTCATAGTTGACCAATATACCTATGATTCCCTCTTCCTAGTAACCATGTATATGTATTTTGGTGGATATTTTAGGATAGTTGTATGTACTTGAGATCATTCATCTTAATAGACTTCCATCAATGATTTTCTATAACCATGATGCACAGTTCACGTCATGGTAGTATAGGGGAATGTAGCAGGTATTCATGACTGAATTGAGGATGATTAAGGCATTCCACTACAAGGAATATGGGATGATATAGCACACAATGAAATTATTATAGGATATGTTGAGGGATTTTATGTTGCACTTCATCCCAAAATATAAAGATTTCTAGTCATTGGTATAATTTTCTAATAATAATATATATCCCTCTAATATCATAATGAATCATTATGAGACCCTATAAGTGATACCCTACTGGTAACCCTTTTACTGGAGTGAGATTTTTGAATCATATTTTATTGGAACAGAGATGGTGTGGGTGAAAATAGAGAATATCTAGGTGATCTATACGAAGATGATTATATCCCATAGCTTACATAAATTTTATTTGGATTTAAATTGTAGTTCCTTATATTTTGAGAAAGGAGATGATGTTTTCTTGAGTGTCCATCCATGATGTGGTCTACAGTGATTTGGTAGGTATACAGGTAGTCCCATTTAACTATCTGTCCATTAGAAATCCTACTGAGGTTTGGAGAGGTTTCAAACCAAGTACCCTTAACCCAACAATTAGAGTATTTCCATTACATATTCACAATATCCTAGTTGAGAATATACAATCATGTTCCTACAAATGATATTTACATGGGAGATATAGACATTGAAGAATGATACCTAGTGGTGACCAAGGATTAGCATATTAGCATCCTCTGAGGATGGATCATCCCCAAGGTTCATGTTTTTTAGTAGCATAGGAGCATATAGGGAGACTATTGGGAGGGGGAGAGGATGTTGTGTGCTCACTATGTCCACCATTTAATTAAATTGTTTCTTTGAATGGATGAATTTTTTTAATTCATAATCATATAAAGGCTCTAATTTTTTTTTGTATGCCACTGAAATGTACAAATAAATTTTTTTAGATCAATGAAATGAGAAATCGTGAGATTTCATGGACCTATGAGACAAAAATTAATTTTATAAAAATATATAATAATTTATTATAACATAGAGACTATTTTCCAAAAATAATTGAATGTCTCATGAAAGAAGTTTAAAATCAATAATATGATACAATAAATGTATATAAAGATAATGGTTTATCCTAGGTGTGACCTAAATTTTGTCAAATCTTGATGCATGTTTGAGCTATCCATTGGATGGTGTGTGAAATTAAAAAAAAATTATTTATTTATTTTATGAAAAAAATAATTACATTCCCAATAATTTCCGAATTATGACTATTTTTGTAATGTTCTACTATATATCTCTTTATAGATTTGAGAGAAGATGAAGATTTTTCTTTATTGTTATATCGACAAGGAACAATAAACGGTGAATGGATCAATGTGTATTAAAATATA
The DNA here is from genome assembly GCA_963277665.1 of Viscum album. Classification (NCBI taxonomy): domain Eukaryota; kingdom Viridiplantae; phylum Streptophyta; class Magnoliopsida; order Santalales; family Viscaceae; genus Viscum; species Viscum album. The sequence continues at coordinate 905,382,021 of OY728156.1, forward strand.
ATGGATGTTGTGGATCAACCCCATCACTGGAAAACTCCGTCTTCACCAGTGATTACATCGTAATAAATTTTGGGCCCATAAATTTCATATTTTTCTTTTATTATGTGATTTATCATAAATTTTATTAATATTATTTTGATCTATGATTTATCTTAATTTAACATGATTACAATTCTGGTAAATTAATTTATTAATTTCATTTTATATAATATGAGATAAAAACTCACCTGAAAGTCCCCAATTTTATGATCATTGTCGAAATTTTTTTTATAACTATATGATATTATTGTAAAATTATTTCTTCAAATGAATTTTATCGTTTTTAAATAATTATTTATAATTAAAAATATATTTAGCATGTGTTACACATAATATTATATTTAAATAAAATTCAACATATTATTAAAAAATTATTTTGTTAGATCTCATGGTTCCATTTGAATGGAATTTATGAATAAGATTAAAAAATTTATGAATATATAGTTTATATATGATTATAATATAAATTATTTAGTGAAAAAAAATATTAATGAATAAAAACCATTTTGAAAATTAAAGTATATATTTTGATGAGAAATTAATTTTTTGGTAAAAGAATATTTTATATAAATAAGTATTCCAAATCACATATAGTTAATAATTATAAAAATATTAATATATTTTACATTTAACCAACTTTTTAAAATTTACTATCTGTATTTTTTGTAAATTAATATGAATATATCCAATTTTATTCTTAAAAACTATATTTTTCAACCAAAAAAGATTTTTTGACATTTTTTGATGTTCAAATAAAATAAATAATTGATATATTTTATTTCATATTTTATAAATAATTTACATTTTTAATATCCTAATTCATAATTTTCGTTACGGGTAGATTTTGTATTATTAAGAAATTATTCAATTTTTGAAAAATTGTAAAAAATAAAAAATTTAAATTCAAAAATAAAATATCAAAAATAATAATTATAATACTAAATTATATTTTAAATTGGTCTTCAAGTAAATTTATTTAAATTTTATATCCATTAATCTAATTTATATCATTTAAATAAATGTCACATCAAATTTTGATATAAAAACATGTCAAACAAGTGAACTATTTCTCTTAAAAAACCCCCCATTCTCATCACATCAACTAGATTATTTTTATATTAAAATTTTACAATTATGTAAGGAGAATTTGAAAAAATTTATACCATACATGTAATAATAATAATTTATAATTTATAACAGTTACAAATTAATTTTTGACCAAAATTAACAGTGAATTATATTGAAATTAAATTTCATTTTGTAGGAACAAATGTGTTTATCAGGATGTTAATGTAAAAAAGAAAATACTAAAATGGACTATAAAATAGTATAAAAACAATAATTTCTACATTTTCTAAAACATAATGCTCAATGGTTCTTTAATTTCATAATTTTTACCCTTGTGACTTATGAAAAATGTGGGATCACATATTTCATTTAAAAAATTTCATGTATTTCCCCTCTCCCACATATATATGGTCAATACCTCTCCTATATTAATATAAAATTAATACCTATGAATATTAGAAATTACCTACAAGATAACATCAAATATACAACATATATTCTTAAAAGTGTCATTTTGAACATAAAGGCCACCTAGGAAGGCTTTAGTTGAAACCTTAATCTGATACACAAAGAAGATTAATTTTCATTAATGTGTGTATTTATTTTATTTCTTTATACACATACAAAAATCATATTAAATCAAAATGATATAATATTCTATAAATAATCTTTTTAATTCGGTGTTTTATTAATAATTTCATGTCCTTAAACCATCTTCACTTCCTTTAAGTGGGTTACGAAATCATCATCTGTGTGTACAAAGGACTTCCACCTTATGAATCATCGACATTCATTTTTTCCTTTAGAATATCTAAAATATTGATATAATTATAGATTTATTATACATATATATATATTATATTAATGATATCAATCTTAGTATATAATTATTTTTCCAAACATTCCCTTTTTATTCTATTTTTTGGAAAATGATTACATTTATCTTATGTACTGTGGACTGCATCCTCCTGAAGTTATGTGATTCATTCAAGAATTACATGGATTTTGAAAATGGTAATGTTAATTATTATATGTGATTTAAATTTTATATTTATTAATTTAATTAAATATTTATTTCTCTTAATGTACAATTTATATCCTTTTATTTGTTACCATCTCACTGAATGAAAGACGGTTCTCTTGCTCATGTACATGTGGACTACCTCATTCAAAAATATATGTGACTTTCATTTCAGCACAACCCCACTTGTATTATTTGTATACCTATATTTTAAAAAATAATATTATTTTATGATATTATAATCATTATATAATTATATTATATTACATACCTCCTTTACATAATGATTATTAAAAATTGAAATGTCACTCACGTGTATGTAAGGCTTACTGTCTGCTAAATCATAACATAATTTATTTATGATAACCGTATATAATTGTTTTCTATAATAATTATATTTTATTACTTAATATTATTATTATTTCATGATTACTTTATTTTATTTTAGGTAATCATGATCCATTTAAGAGGAAATAAATAACATATCCAAAAAATATAAAAAAAGATGTCTATTTGATGTCTGCTTGTGATCTTCGGTGATCGGACGATGCATGCAACCCTATAGTTGTGGCGAATGTGATTTCGTTGGTCAGTGTTCATGAGGTTTTGATGCTTCGCACTGGATCTGTGGAAGCTTCACAGCCATCTCATCTGATCTTCAAGTTTGATGCGAGCCGAGGTGACATGCGGACTTCAACAAATCGGGAGTCAGTTGATGCAGCTATAGCTTCTGTTGAGGCAGTGCTTCGAGATCAAATTCTGCCCCGTGAGGCGCTGCTACGTGATTTGGTTCCACCCCACGATGATTTTCTTCTTGGTTCTAATTCCTCTTATTATGTGATGAAAAAATCAAATACAGGATTGAAATTGGATGGAGCCTCTTAATTTTCGCGGTTGAAGGACTCAGGTCCTATTAAAATTCTTCTCAAGGGTTTATCAGCTCATGTTGAAGAGAATCCAACAGTGCTTGATGAGATAATTTCAATTGTTGAAAAATAATTTGTTGCATGAATTTTCCTTCCTAAAGGTGTGAAACCAAGGAATTTTGGTGTTTTGATCCATGAGACCTCACTTCTATGTGGTTTCACTAATTGGAAATGTGTTCCATATGGTCGAGGATTTTTCCACAGCATTTTTCTATTGGATGATCTGATGCTTCTATCTTGGAGCATGGAACCTTGTTTCTGAAATCTAGATGTATTCATTTACATGAATGGTCATTGTATTTTAATGTCTCACGTTCAAGGAAATTGTTTTCTTAGTTATGGATTCTTCTTCATGACTCAATTGGGTCCTCTGGCATTCGAAAATTCTGCATTATATTGGCATGGCAATTGGGACACCGATTCGGCCTGATAAAGATACCGAGGATGTTCGGTTTGGTCATTTTGATTGGATGCAGGTCGAGGTTTATCTCAGCACCACTCTAATTGAAAAGGTAACCCTTTCCACTCCATCTGACAACATTCACATTGATGTTGAGAATGAAAAAAACCTCTTTTCTACAATGAATGTATGGCCGTTGGAAACCCATTGGAATTATGTCAGAGGAATGTTTCTTGTGGTTAATGTGGGGTGAGAGGACATTCAACATCTCTCTATCGTAGGAAGTCAAAGGGGAAGGACTCAATGCAGAACAAAATCTTATTCTCATGATGGTGATTCACTTAGTGAGCCCACTTTCAATGTTCCTGATGGGCATGATACTGGAAAATGGTTGTTAATTGATGCTTCTCCGATGAAGGCCCAAAGTGGCCCCTCTATGACAGTGTTTCATTTGGAAGAAGTGGTTACTCTATTTGTGGACCTTAATACTCTCCAGGTTGATGTATCCAAGAAGAATGATACACAAAAACATTTTGATTGCCAGTATGAAATCTAGAAACATTTCCTTGTTTCTGAATTTCCTGAAAAATGGGGGAACATTTCTATGGTTGAGCAGGAGAATGTGGGTATGCCGATTAGGGTCTCAGGCAGTGGCGGTCACACCTATTACAAGGATGATGTTTGAAGTGGCAATAAAATGGGTGCGTCTAGTGATGGTTTCACCTCTGCTCCCGTAAAGCGGAGACCACACAATTATTATTCTAATGTTCCTAGAAACGTGTATACAAGATTGTCATCTAAGGTGTCAAGGAAGGTGGATTCAAATATTTTGAAAATATTAAATTGGGATAAGCCTCAATTATAATGGGAGATAGTTGGTGACTCTAATTATGGAAATCATTTGTTGTATTATGATCTCTAGAACAGTATTTGGTGGATGAAGCCATTTCTGTTTTTCTGACCTCGTCTGGTTATCTTATATAACTTTTTCATTCTTTTTAATAAATGTTCAGAAGCATAACTTCTAGCTGGACTTTTCTGGTCAATACATAAGATTAATTATTTTTATCTTACATTTCTTTTATGTGAGAAAAATCCATATTCATTAAATGCTTCATTTTACAGGTTATGAACTATCCATTAATGTATCTTTTGTACATTACAACTATATAAATTTTTTTACATATCAATTTGATGATCATTCCATCACAATGTTTTTGGTTTGAATGATATGGAACATTTAAGGGATTTTTGTCTCTATTAGACTTCTTTGAGACATACATTAAGTTGTTCATCTATATTCTTTCATGAAGTGAATATAATGAAACATATCTATTTTTATATCATGAATTAATTCATCTAAAATATAAATTATATTTCATTTCCTTTTATTGATTCATTGGCCTTATGAATCAAGGTCACTAAAGTGGTAATAATTTTATATTATAATCTCATTATTTATCAAGATTATTTATCATTTAGTCAACAATAATCAAATATAGTGGTCAAAATATACAGAAAAATATGGAAATTTCTTATTATTTGGTTATTAATTCTATATTATATTCATGGTAAAATTTTCCCATTTTTCATATAAAATTATTATGAAAACATTTTATGGAAAAACTGACGTTATTTCTCTCTTTTTTCAGAAATCATTTTTCATCCAATGTTATATTTTCTATAAAAAAATTAAAAAATAATTAATTACTATATTTTTGTAATTTGAATGTATTTTTACACATATTATAGTTTTTAGGAAAAATATATATGGGTATTCATGTCATTTTCCGAACAAAATCCTTTTTTCATTTACAAAAAATTTCTGGAGAATCATTTTTTTGACACATATAACCTAAAAATAATTTCCCATGTTAATAACCAATCACCACTTCAAATAATCCATTATGAATATTTATTATTATTTGAAAATAAATACGGTTTTGTATTTTTTTGAGTTTTAAAAAGTGTTTTCAAATTGGAAATGATAGTTTTCTTAATATATGTTTTAAATAATTTTTTCTCAGTTATTTTTTAAGAAAATTACTTTGAAATTTAATTACATATTAAAATTGATTTTAAAATAATGGTTATTTTCAGTATGAAATATTATAAGTGATATTTCATAATCATTCACAATTTATAATTCAATAATTTGATATAATTTAGGTTTCACTTGGGGTATGAACCAAAAATTACATTCACAATAATTCTTTTAATGATCTCTTTTTATGATTACAATATATTTCATGTAACCCATTTTTCATCGATGGATTATAAAATGATATAAATATTATGAAACATATTTCATTTCATGGGTTATTATATAATTAAATTATTAAATTATTATGAATCCCCTCACATTTCAGTAGGTTATGATATGATTATATGTTTATGATACCCTTATTAATTCAAGAGATATGATATGATAAATGTTTTATGAGTTTGTTTCCAAAAGTTAGAAGCTTTTCCATACGTGAAGGGTGGATAAAATTTAAATGGATATGGTGGATATCTTATAACCCGTGATAGTGGTTTTGTTATTTCCACATATATTTCAGACTTATTTCCCCCAATAATTCATTGGCTATAAATTTTTATGTTTGAATATTTATAAGAAATGAATTCAGACTGAACCCCATTTTGTATGATAGAACTTGAATGGGGTCTGAAGTCTATTATGTAAGAAATAATTGGAGTGGGAAGTGAACCTAGTTCTATAACACTAGATATGAATTGGAAATAAACCCAATTAATTAAGAATTATTTGTAATAGGTAGTGAATATAGTTCTTTATGAAAGAGATGTAAGGGGGAATAATCCTAGTTAATGGACTTTTTCTCCATAATTTTCAAGGATGTGAACCATGGATTCTATGATTTTTTAGGTGGTGAACACATTAATATATTGTATCCATCAAAATTAGCTTCAAATATTATGGAAAAGATTTTATATGATTACATCTATAGAATAAATCTATATATTGTATCAATTTTATACTCTCACAGATCATGTATATTAATATGCTAATGATTGGTGTCTTATGAAATTCAAATCATTATTAAATGTGTCATTTTATGATATATGAATTTTTTTCCAAGAACATAGTTATTTATGATCATTATAATATAACATCTTTCTTATCTAAGGAATTCAAACATTATTACATTAAAATATATTCTGTTTACCCTTACTGAGAATATGAGCTCCTGCATTCTTATGATTCCGTTATAAAGGTTATGATGAAAGGTTTTATGTATAGAATTTTTATGAGGGGTACTAAATTGAATGATATTTGTCTAAAACATAGACGACCATTCACCATATTTGAAAATTTAGTTCAATGTTTTCAATAGAACTATCATATTATTGTCCATAGATGTGTATTTTGTAATGTAATTAATATTATTCAAACCAAGAATATATATCCATGAATGATAATCATGTGTCACTATATTTAGTATCATGGGAAAATTATCATAACCTTTTAAATCTGTAATGATAATAATTTAGTGAGGTCCCTAAAGATATATCCAAGGAAATGTCTAGGAATGTCTCTATGAATCAGCCTAAAGATGGTTTAAATTTTAGGGAGATGATTTTCTATTACGGTTAGTGATATAGTAAGTTGTTTCCCAGAAATTTCTTCTATTTCAAGTTACTACTTATTTATGTGGTCTGGTATATATTTAGCTAGGGAAAAAACCAAGAAAACAAAAATATGATATAGACTTGATCAAGAACTAGTGCATAACAACTATTGTTACTGCACAACTGCTTTTACGCACATAGAGTATATTATTTTTAAATTTCAAATGCACTATTAATAATCCATATAGATTTAAATATATGACTGATATGAATTATCTATGATAAACCTATGGTTCCATGGATTAAAAAGAAGGTGACTTGATTTAGTGATCCTAAATTATAATTAGACTACTTTATTATTCAAAATGATTAATTTATCTTACATTGTGATTTCTAGCCTCAATCAACATCAATAACTATAAGGATCTATTATAACATTGAATGTGATGGATTATTTGCTTATGGGTTTCCAAATGGAATAATAACTTGAGGAATGGATTTTGTGATTATTCTTCAGCACTTTTCATAGAACACGATTAACAAAAAATACATCAACCATCTCACATACTAAAAAATTAACAGAAGGAAATAGTTTTAGGATAGATCTGGTGATGGTATCCATGGAGTATAGAAGATTCGGTTTCCTACATGTCATGAATGTTGAATGAAATATCCATGCGAATGTATCAAATGAATGAGATGATTTTTTAAAATGTGTAAATGAAAGATAGAAATCATATAACTAAAAAATGAAAATGAATAGATAAGTTATAAAATGTATATGAATAATCATTTCTCTAGTAGACCATTTAATATTAAAATATTAAAATGTGTAATTAATTGGAATTATGAAAATAATGTCCAATATGGAAATATCCTGATGGAAATCATCAGAGTTATAAGAGTAATGGTCATATTTATAATTATGTAGACACTACAGATGAAATGTTACTGGAATGTGGTATTAAGGAATATTATGATGAATATTTAATAAGTATTTCAGATGTTAGTATAGTAAAAATTAATTACATCAGTTAAGGTAAAAATGGTTTTGGTAGAATTTAAATAGACAAGATAATGATAAAAAAGACATATTTATATCCTAGAAACTATAATATGGAAATATATTGACATTTAGACCACTAAGGTTAAATAATTACCTAATATAGATCATTTTTAAATATGAAAAACATGGGATAAATTATTTCTTTTCAAAAATACCATTGGTGTCTTCTCACCCACTTATAAATTGACACCCCACTTTTATCTTATTCACACCCTAAAACCACATTGGTTCAGCCATGACCAACCCAAATCACATACCCAACATTATATTGATAGTATTTAAGTGTAATATTAACTTAAAAACACTATTAGAAGGATTTTGTGAAATCATAAGTAGGATAATCGAAAAATATTAAATGATCATTAATAAGCATCTTTTTATTATTTCATTCTCTTCATCATTGAATTTTTGTAGTCCATTTTGATAAAATAACATAATAATATTATATTTTTTGGTATGTTGATATAATATTTGAAAAACTGAATCTATTCTCCACTACCATAAAATGGGAAACAAATTCATGGTTCATATGTATAGATAAATACCACATTGCAAATATGTTTAATTTATTTTTCCATTACGACATGTAATGGTTGGAAATGATGATGGATTTATTTTATATATATGATATTTTTTATATAATAATTACATTTTAAATATTATATCATTTTTACCATTATGATTTACCTCTTAGTCTAATTCTATAATGTTTCTCATGTGTACATTGAATTATCACCTCATGAAGAGATGCGATTTGTCAACGAATTACTTGGAAGTTGATAATGAAAAGGTTAATGATTGTATGTGAAAAAATTTAAATAATAATGTTTTTAGGAAATATTTGGAAATCATAAAAGAAAAAATATTTTATTTTGATTCATACCATTTTACCCAATGATTGATTATGACATAAATCCAATATTTTTTGACTACCATCATTATGAAGGGATGTGACTCCCTTTTCTTCACCTTCAAACATTTTTTATTTGTTTATCTATATTTAAATAAATAATATTTTTATTATATTTTTATTCTTATGGATGGATAATATATTACATATCTCATTTCTATATTGATCTTTGAGAAATTAGAAGCGTTACTCATGTGTATGTACGAACTACCCCCCACATGATCATCAGATACTTAATTTCTTAAAAAAAACATTCATAATTGGTGTTAAAAGTATTTATTTATAAATATGATTATAATCTCATGATAATTAATCTATATGTTATGTAAAAGGGTAAATATCTGATGACCAAAAATAATAAATAAAACTTTAGATGAAAAAAAATGTTTTTATTACCTAAAATAAGAAATAAACCATAGAGTTTGAATAATTGGGTAATAAACTAAAATATGTAAATAATATACTATAAGATATTTATAATTATTTTTCCATAATAAATTAATAATAACTTGATATTTACTTTATAGGAGTATTTAATGAGTTTTAAGGAAGTAAATACTTAAGGTAAATCATTTTGGTCTCAATTTTGTTTTCTATGAGACTCAACACATATTCACCAAATTATTCTTTTAGGTTGTGTATGTACAACCATTGAATGTATCGTATAATGATTAAAAAATAATTATTTTTATTTACATATCTATTTAATTATCTCGCAATAATTCCATTAATGGTTACAATGTTATTATATTAGAAAAGGGTTTTATTCTCAACTATCCTTTTTTGAGAGGAATGTTATAGTGTGACCTCGTATAAACCCATGATTTGTATAAAAAACCACATTGACATGAAATATAAGAAATTTATTCATCATTATAATAATTTCATATTTCATTATTCATATTTGTTCATCGGGCTTACTATTAAATGTTACCAAAGTAGTAAATATTTAATGTTACTACTTCATCATTTATTGAGATAATTTATGAATTACTCTCAAATATTCAAATATCTTGAGGTACCTGTAATATATTTTGATTATATTTATTATAATAAAGTTATTTAGGATATTTTTAGGTCTTTAATTTTTTTTTCACTCTTTGGTACATAAATTTTTTTATAAATATTTTTTTTAAAAAATATCTTAGTTTCTATATTTAGTCTAAAATATGTTCTCATCCCATACTGTGTTTTTAAAAATTGAATTAATTTTTTTTACTACATTATAATAATTTATAAGACAAATATTCCCATGTTTGAATTTTAAAAAAATTTAATTAAAGTGTAATTCAAGTAGTTTTGAAAACAATTCCACATTGGATATTACTGAAACTGTGAAAAGAATCATCATTTTAAAATGTAAGTTATGGAAAGAATGTTCTGATTTCATGAACAATACTATATTCAAAACATAATTTATATCTTTTGAAGGTTATTATGTATCAATATTTTTATATTTTTTATGTTTGAAAATAAATTTCCAAATTTGAAATGTAATATTACTCATTGAATGTTATTAATGAATTTTCTAAGTTATTATCAATGGAAAGATTCTAAAATAAGTTTTAGGACTTAATAATTGATTTCTATACATAGATATTTTCTAAAATAAATGTTCCATGAATCTTTTAAAAACTATTCTCCATCTAAGATGACATCCTTTGAGATAATTTGTCCATTATGTGGGTTTTGAACAAAAGATATTATTCAGAAACATTATCTAAATGATTTATTATGATGATGAAATGATGTTTATAAAACTCATTTATCTTCAGTGGGTTATATAAGGATTGAATTATTATGAATCAAACTTATTTTCATTTATTATGGGATGATGAAATGTAAATGAATTTGGACTCTTTTTGAAAGGTTATGATTTTATAAAATACTTAATATACCATTTTCATTTAATGATTTATGATATAATGACTATTCTATGATCATATTGAACACATACCAATTATTTTTATTATGTGATGGTTGTTATGTTGTATCCAAGGATGGTAGTCAAATTATAACCATGGAGAGTCATTCTGTTATAAATAATGATGGGTGGACACATATATCCCTCCAATTCATTTTGTAATGAATTATATATTAGGATGTAGAATGGAAAAGAATGGGTTGTGATCCATGTTGAGTAAGACATGAATCGAATGGGGAGTTAACACTATTCAGTATGATAGGGTGAGAATGGGGTGTGAACTAGGATCAGTAATACATGACTATAATTTGGAGGGAACTGAGTTCAGTAAAAATATAATACAATGTTTAATGAAATAAGCTCTATATAAATGGTCTATAATAGTGAGTGAATATAGTATAGAAAGGGGATCTTTCTGCTATTTGGTATTTTGAGTGATCCATAACATTTATGGTGGGTTGGGGATTGAACCCATTACATTATTATACACATGGAAATGATCTGTGACTAATATGTAAATGAATTTATGTTCTTATGTGTATTCTGTAATACCATGTCTTCGGATAATTTTATTATATTATAGATAATGATTATTGATTCCCTTATGATTCTACCTTTGGAAATAACAATCATTATTACATGAATATTTTTATGATCTATGATAGATTGGGTATGAAATTAAATACATTTGTGCTTTATCACATAAACTTATTCTTATATTCCACGTTCATATGATCGTAGATTAACATATCTTCGGTTTACCCTTACACGGAATCTGAGATCATAATTTATTTTAATTCATTTTCTCTTGTAATAAATAAATGTTTTAGGTAGTGTATGTCTAAGAATATTACCAATTTGGAATAAACATCTATGAATAATTTAAGATCAGTCAACATATTAAAATATTCTATTACATGTTTTCAATGCAACATTGAAATTAATATGCTTAGTATTGTGTTTGTATGATGCAATTAATATTATTCTAAAAAGATAAAATACACATGTATGATTAAAATAGGTCACTATATTCATTCCCAATGTTGATATCATCATATTTATTGGTTCATTCCACAAACAGTTCTTCACATTCTTCATCATTAGACTATATGGACATGATTCAACTATTTCCTAGTGGAATTGAATAGGATCGAACCCCTAGATTTATGGTTGATGTGTGAAAAACGAATAGAATAGATATTTTTTGTTGATGTGGATTTGATTACATGTATTACTGATGTATTAATGGATCCAGGATACAAAGTAGTGATGGATGTCACATGGAATGCATGTGTGATGCACGATAGTCCACGAGGGGAGATTAGCATATGATTTTAAGCATATAGAGTGTTGAAATAAAAATGTTGAAGCAAAAACCATCATTTTCATGTGTTAAAATGTAAGGAATCATGGATGGGACCATAGATCTAGATACCTCATAAATGACACGTAATTAATTTAAAATACAAACTATAAAGTGTTTAATATGATAAACACATTTGTTATAGTCACATTGTTGTGGTGGATATGGGTTTCTAAATAAAAAATTTATCACATCTTTATTGTTTAGGCCAGATTCCATGTCACTTTCCCCAAGTAGAAAATACGTGTTCTCCATATACATTCCCAACACAGCCTATTAGATGAATTATTGTCAACTATGTGGTTATATTTTAATGTTTTGGTACACGACATGGCTAGGTGTATGTATTTCTACATGACACTACCACAACGACATAGGCCTAGATATGATCGCATAGATAAGGGTTAAGTTGAATATACATGTCATCTGGTCTTCTTACATGTCATATACAATGACACGGTCACCAATCCATTTTAATGGTAGAACATATCTAGGCAGCATTATGGGACCACACTTCATGTTAGTCCCAAACACGTTATTCACCTATTTTATGAGAAACATATTCCATCTCTATATCCTTAGTTTGGACTATTTTTTTATACCATGAGTAGCCAATCATGAATATTTTTTCGTATAAAAGGCAATAATGGCATTCACTGTGGATTTCAATATATTATGAGAGTTTTTCTATGTTATATGATTATTTAGGAAATACTAGATGATGTTCATGATCAAACATGATAATTGGAGGGATTCAGCTGAGACATGAAACTCTATTCTTGTAATATCGTGAAATTTTAGAAGGAAATGCTATAATAGTCAACATAGAACTCAACAAAACAATGGAATATTAGTATGTGATCATTATAACATAGCTACTACAATGACATGAATGAATAGTAATAATAGAAATATGAAATATATAATGGACATATAACTTTTTTATAATTTTATAATTAATTATTCTTAAATATGTTCATGTTTTTAGTAATGTCAGACTTTTTATTACAAACATATTTTTTTAAAGACATACAATTCTATAATTGTTGATTTTTAATTCATTTTATATAAAAATAATATAATTAATATATTGATATGTTAGAAAAAATATACGATACAATTGAAATAATTTTTAAAATTATCATATTATAATTTTACCTGGTGATTTCATAGGAATAGTAAGAAAAGCCTTATTTTTATTGAATATTGTGAAAATAAGTATTTTTTTTGAAAAATATATTTTACATAACATTATTTACAAGCTTATAATTGTGTCATGAATTATTTTTAAAAATTTAATTAGTTATATTTAATTAAAAATAATATAATTATTTTTAAAAAATTGATTTTATAGTTTAATGTAGTCTAAGAAGATATTATATATAAAAATGGATTTTTTTTCCAAAACACTTTTTCCTTGTGTTTTCAAGTTTTATTATAAATTAAATTATAAAAATTATCTTCAATAATTTTTTCAAAATGGATGCCATATTTGGACTTAGAATATCAAATTTTATAAAATTGTCTCCTTTTATTTTTTATTATTATGAATAGAAACCTTGTTATTTTATTTATCATAGTAAAGGATGGATTAACTAATTCAGATAAAAAAATTAATACCAACTAAAAAATACCCCTAAAAAATTCCCAAATTTTATTTTATTAAGATAACATGACACTAAAAATGAATGGATTAAAATTTAGATTATAAACAGAAATATTCCAATGAAAAGTATTTATATATTACTCAATTCAACAAAAGTCACAAAATGTCACCATATTTGTCTTAAATAACTCTTATATGTCCACATGGAGATACAATTATGTTACTAACAAATATGAATTTCCATTAAAAAATAATAATCATAGTTTCTTTATAATAAAATATTTATTCGTTTTTCAACCACTTGAATAATATTTCGACCATTATAATATTTAATTTAATGAAATTCCGCACATGTCACACTCTTAGTTTTAATAAGTAATTTATTTTTAATTTGGTGTCAAGTAGGATATATTTTATACTATAAATATTCATGTGAAATTTATAATATTTAAATATATCACGAAAGTTTTTTATAATATTTATAAATTAAATAATTATCCTAAATAATTACACAACAATGATGGAGTAATTAATAAAATTACTAGAAATTATGAAAATATTGATTATAAATTTTCTAAAATAAATAAATATATATTTATTTATGGTTATGTGCGAATATGTGATTTTTATATATTATAAGATTATTAAATTATTAGGTTTGGAGTTATCTTATTGTCTTTATTTTCATTCTAATAATGTAAAGAATAGTGTAAAAATTGACGATAATGATATTTTATACCCATTATATTTTATTTAATTTTTAAAAAATTATAAAAATATTCATAAAATAGAAGGTGTTCATTATAAGGTATAAAACATCACAAATTTACCATTTATAAATAATTTTCCCCACACATGTAATATTTTTAAAAATTAAATATTTGAAAAAAAGTTGTTACCGTAGTTTAAATTAACAAAGGTTAACTAAGTGTTAATCAAAATTACATGCTTTAAAAGAATACCAAAATGTTTCTAAAATATATTGGTTTATGATATTATAAAGTTATAATATCTATTCTTTATATCCATTTTAATTTTCTGTTATTTGGATAGACCATGAAATTATAATAATTGAATATTTTGGGAAATTTCAAAATTGTCCCACACATTAATTATAATTGGGAACCTCCTCCCTCAATTGATTTCATAAAATTGAATATTCAATCATAGACAAACTCTACCAATTTTTCTTCTAAAAATACGTTTTTATATTATAGATCTTCTGTTCTACTCAAAAGATAAATCATATATCCCTTTAATGGACACCCAATGTAGACATTTTGAACAAGAAGTATTCGCTCTTACCGTTCATATTGTTTTTTCTACTCCTCGTTAAATCCTACAAATATGTTTTATCAATCATAATATAAAAACTTAAGAATCATAAATATTATTAACTATTATTATTGTTAGGAATAAACCAACATAAACCCTCTTTCCCAACAAATAGGATGTTAAATTATCACTCATGAGTTTGTACAACTTAACATCTCCACGTATCGATACATTTCAATTTTTTTCTTCACAACCTTTAATGGATGAATATTTTAATTATATTAATTATTATATATGATATTTGGAATATATCTTTAGTTTTTTAATTATAATATCATACATACCTTTTTATAGTCTAATCATTTGGGAAACAATAATTTCACTAGTGCATATGTATGGACTATCATCTCAAAGATGTGATGTGATTAGTTTTTCATCAATACATCACATGGATGATAATATGGATGAAATATATGAATATATTTGATATATATCTACATAAATTTATATATTATATGATAAATATTTTGTAAATATGAATTATTGTTTTACATTCTTTCATTCTATAAATTAAAAAATGAAAACATCATTCCTTCATACGTAGAGGCCTACCATAGTCATGAACAGTGTAATTCATTTTTTGATATCTACATTATATGAATGATTATAAATATTTATATAATTATATATATATATATATATATATCATGATTAAACATATGGAAATTATAATACTACAATCAATGAATTTGGACCATGGCTTCCAAACTGAATCATGCATGGAAAATGAAGTTGTTATCACCCAAAACAGTGATTTTAATAATTAATTATTAATGAAAAAAATTGTAAGATGATATAAATAAATAAAATATTATATTATATAATAATGATTATATAAAAAATATATAATAAATACATATTTATTATAAAATATTTATGAATTCGACCAACGAAAGACAAGATTTGAGGTGTGGAAATTAGTAACTTAATTCAAATTTATTGAGTTAACCTTCTCCTTCATTTATACATTCAACAAGTTATTATGTATGAAATAATTTTTTATTATATTATGTTTTATTTTCAATTATTTTAATTATAATTATATTTTATACATATAATATATTCATTATATATGTTCTCACTTAAATGATATTATCTTTGTAAAGGAATTTATCTCAATTATCTTTTATTGAGGAAAATTTGATGTTCTGAACCTATATAATTTTATGATATATATTTATATATGATGCCTCTTTTGAAATATTATTTCATGAAATTTATTATTATAATGATATTTATATTAATTTTCAATTTTATTCACTAATGGGTAAGATGATTTTAATGATTATAAAGTGGTAAAATCTTCCTTCACAATCCCATCATTATTGTAGATTGTTTATGTTTAAGTGTCAATTGGCAGAAAAATTTACTTCCATTCCAATTTTTTTCAAAAAAAAATATATTTTATTTAATAATTTTTTTATGTATTTTTAATTTCATATATATTAATTTTTCAAATTTTAAAATGTTACTAAATGAATATTTTATCATTTTCTTAATGATTCATTGTGTTAATTTTCATCAAAAATACAAATTTAATGTTTATGTAACATATAATAATGGAGAGGATTTTAACACATTAATGATGCCCTGATTTTTTATTCCTACTTTAAAATATTACATGGATAATTTAAAATAATGTTTTTTTTCAATAATTTCACAGTATTTAATAAAAATCAACATCAAAAAGGATATTTCTCTCAATAATTATCTCAGGTGAACATTAAAATCAATTTCCATTAACGAAAACATTAAATGATGTTACTTATTCTTTATTGTGGTTAGGATTAAAGGATACTTTGATTACTTTTTTATATTTGGTTTATGTTAAATATGGAATGATATTTATTAAACATAATTCTTTTCCATGGGTACTCTTATGAATTTTTCTGTGAAACCAATTTTTTAATGGTATATGATATAATGACGGATTTATATACTGGTGGAAAACATATGTATGGTTTTCATGATGTGATGGGTGGAACCTATATCTTCCTCCAACTCATTGGGTAATGAATTATATCTAATGAAATAATTTTGGAAAAGATGTCAAATTTATAAATATATTTTAAGAAACATGACGATGTTCTTGATCGACTATGATAAACAGGTGTGTCCAAATATAATATAGGACACGTGTTCCTTGATTCAAAATGTTAATTTTCATAGTAGTAAACCATCATATTTGAAATGGGTTTCTATACTCATTTAGGTACGACGCACATTTATGATATGAAATATTGGGTTCTCAATTAAATATGATGTTATCTTACTATAATGAATATGTTTTATGAAATAATAATGTTTTATGACATCAATTCATATTATAATATATGATTGGTTCGTTAAGTTCTTATTAAGTTATGTTCACCTGATCGTTAGTTGGTATGTCCTTTACATAACCACTCTGAGCATTTGATATCACTGTTTTCTTATGTTTCTTCTTACCTTGTTATGGGAAATGATGTTGAATGAATTATTTTATTAATTGTTTCACATGTATTATGTTCATGAACTATTTTTAAATAATAAAATATACTAATATTGGAGGATAACGTTGATTATTATGAACATATTTATTATAACCAATGTTTTTAAGGGTTTCCCCTAATTCTAAAAATCATTAAACGAATAATGTAATTATGTATTTATGAGAAACAATATTTTCATTTGATGTTGTTTGTTTTTAATAAAAATAATTGGGAAAAATATATAATGTTTATATATTTTGCAGTAGATCTGGAATTGTGGATACTAGGATATTACATTTGGAATCGATCAAAGGGTTAAACATCATTAGAGATTTGGATGTTTACATTTGAGTCTATTTTAAGAGTTAATGACTAAATAATTTTCTTATAATTTTATGCATGATCATATTAAAAATTTATTATTAACCCCTTTTTAGTTTTAATGTTATGTAATTTAACGGTGAATAATAATATTTTTTGAGAAAATTATTTTTGATGTAAATTTTTGTTATTAAATTTTATGGTGAATAATTAAAGGTATGTGATAGTCCATAATGTAAAAAAATTCTTATTATTGAATATATAAAAATTATTTTGTGTGTTTGTCTCACATTTCATGTAATTTTATATGAATTATTATTTTAGAAAAAAAATATTACAACCCGCAGGTTGGGGAAAAACACACCGTGTCTAGAAATGATTTGGGAATGATAACATAATGGAATTGTTAAAAAGGTGAAGCACACACCTATAACATATTTGAAGCACCAATAAGTATGAATTTTTTTTATTTATATAATTTTTGTTTATAAAAGATATGTTAATTTGGGGATTGTTGTATGAATATATATTTTTAATTAAGGATTAACAGGTGAATTTTATTTTGGGGAGTATTTGATTTTGTTGTGGACTTATGGTGGTTTAAGGTATTTATAAATATTCTTATTGTATATTGAAAATTATTATGGTAATTAATTTTTTTCAAATTAATTAATATTCAGTAATTTTATTTACAGATAAATTTCAAAATTTATCATTGATGATGATGGGACCAAATCCTTCTATTTTTTTTGGATTCAATCATCTAAAATATTATTCATTGAATATTGTTGTTTGTTATTATGACTTCTTGTTTTTATAGTATTATATTCTTTTATATTTTACAAACCTTTTTTGTTTTAGTTAATTACAAAAGAAATATAGAATACATGGATTTTTTTTTGAAATTTGTAATCCATCAAATACAATTCTGTTTTCATAGGGATGAATAATTCATATTGAATACTAATCATTAAAAGAAAAAATGATTTGTGGTTGACCATAATTAGGGGTCAGAATTATTATTCTCATGTAATTATATTTCATAATGTTCAAACTCTATGAATTAATACAATTCCTCAACAATAGGAAAATTATATTGATCCAAAAACATTTTCTTTTTTTATCAAGGAATTAAGGAATATTTTACCCCACACACACATACAATATTGTGATTCTTAAATTTATAATGATGATGTTCTTGATCACTCTATCCACGAGATCATTATTGTTGAATTATCTTCCATGTATATATTTTCACATTTTAATAAATGTTTGGCTAATAAAAATCTTCATTTTGTGATGAGATTCACATTTTCAATCCCACTATTTAAAAGGATTGTTTATCGACCCTTTATTATTATGGGGATAAAATTTGTATTTTTAAAATTAAAACCCTATTTATTAACAAAAATAATAAATTTATATTGTGAAATTTATTAATAGGTAATAAAGTAATATCCTATTATTTTATATGGAAATGCTATGATATGTAATATCTAGTTTAAATGAATAACCAAATATTATGACGTGTCCATTAAAATAAAAAATAAATTATAGAAAATCTATAAAACTAATGCAATTTTGAAATATATAATGATCCTACAAATTAATAATTTATTAATAAATTCTTATAAAATATTGAAGAAATTTTTATTATATATGTTTTAATCAGCCAAAAGATATTTTTTCAAAAAATAATATTTCATTTCAAGATAATATTTATTTATTTTATATAAAAATTAAAAAAAATTAACCTATAGTGTATATCGAGAATTTATTTGATAAAATGTATTTTATTTTGAAAATAAAAATTCAATAAAAATTTATTGTTGAATTTTTTAGAATTATCTGAAATGTTTAAATTTAATATGAATAGTGAGAAAATATAGATTTTTATTGGAAACTGCATTTTATATTAGAGTATTTACAAGGAAAATTTGTGTCTTAATTAATATTAAATTCTAATTAGTGCAATATTATTTAATATAATAAGTTATTATTTTTGAAATGGATATTATATTTGAATATTGTATAAAAAATTTGTATTTAAAAAAGAAATTTTGATAAGAAACTATTTCCAATTGTATTTTTTCATTTTTATATTAATTTAAATTATGAATCATATGTGATTATATTTTAGATTAATAGTTAAAATATATATATTCAAGATATCATAACATAGAAAATAGGACCATGTTAGTTCTGTCCATTCAGAATTTTAACCTTCGAAATTTTTGTTACCATGGGTAAGGATAAATTAGATAATTCAATAAAATAAATAATCATTAAGGACTATATAATAACCATAAATATTCCCGAATTACATTAGAATATTTTAATTAAAACATTCAAACCTAATGATTAAAATTTAGATATTTAATGGACACATTTACCTGAAAATTAGTTTTATATTATCTATTTCATATAATGTAACAAAATGTCAAATTCATTATCTTAAATAAATATTATGTTTCTTTATTTTGATAAAAATAGGTTATGAAAAAATATAAATTTCCATTTTAAAATTAACAAAAAAAAATATCATGATATAAATTTATTTATCACCTTTCGGGTCACTTGAAAAATATTATGATATTTATAGTATTTTATTTAATTAAAAGTATACCATATCACACAATAATTATTATTAAGAATATTAATTATAATATGGGGATAAAAATGAAAGTTTAACCAATAAAATTCTTATGAAATGAATTTGTTATCTCCTAGAATAGTGATTTTGATAAAATAATTAATAAACATATAATAGGATGTTATAAAAAATGTTTTAAGTTGTGTGATGAAATTAATATTTTGAAACAAATATATAATATTGAAAAATTTATTTCACATGAGGTTCGAACATGAAAATAATAAATACAAGACTTTAGGTAAGGTAATTCATAACTCATTTTTCATTTATAGGGTTAAAAATGAACTTCATTGATTTTTGTATTCTATCTTTATGTGTGAAATTACATTTGATAATATTATATTTTATTTTCAAATTTTTTGAGTAGAGTAACCATGGATACACCTAATACATCCATTTATTAAAAATCACATTCATGATATAATATTAGTATGTAAAATCACCTAAATTTTCATTCTATGAAGAATATTACGATTTTATGAACCTATAGTCTTCTAAGTGGTGTAAATAGTCTTCCTTTAAATATAATAACTTTAATAACATAGTGTAATGGTATTTAAGGTTATTACAATTTTATACATTCATTGGTAATATTATTCAACTGATTATAATGTTGTATGAGTTTATTTAACAATATCATCATTATTAATTATTGTTTTCTTTTAATTGTCTAACTTGTAAAACATATCTTCCAGGTCAATGTTTTCTAAGAAAAATTCATAAGATTTTTTTTATTTTCCATTAAATTCTTAAACTCATTTTAACTCGGGTTTTACATTTCATTAAATGGTTAGAAAATAAATTGTTTTAATTTTATAGAAAGGTCTAATTTGTGTATTTTCCATCAAAAATAGCAAGTATTGTATTTTTAAATTATATGATATGAGAACAGTTTCCCTACTGATC
Source organism: Viscum album (assembly GCA_963277665.1). Taxonomy (NCBI): domain Eukaryota; kingdom Viridiplantae; phylum Streptophyta; class Magnoliopsida; order Santalales; family Viscaceae; genus Viscum; species Viscum album. The sequence goes on from OY728156.1 coordinate 905,403,621, forward strand.
GAAACATTAATGTATTGGAAATTTTATTACATGATTAATGGTTTTTTCTAAATAAAATGATTTCTTTTTTAATTTTTCATATTTTCAAAACAATGTTTTTAAAATGAAAAGGATAATTTAGTGATGAATTATTTCATGTGACAATTGAAATTCATTTTATATATAAGATAACATTATTTGATGCTACTTATACATTACATGGGTTTTGATTCAAGGATACAATACTTATTCATTCGATAATCAATTTATGTTAACAATTGAATGATATTTATGACACTTATTTTTTTCATTGCTTATTTTATGATGAATCATTTGGAAAACCAAATATTTTCATCAGTTATGATATAATGAATTATTTATATTCACATGGAAAACATATGTATAGTTTAAATTATATGATTATATAGATATAAATATCCATAAAATGAAGTAGGTAATGAATTTTATATCATGAGATTGTCAAGGGGAACAAGTCAATGTTCTTGATCCTTTATGGGAAACAAATTGAAGATCCAGATCCACTATGGAAAATAGGTGTGTCCTAATTTAAAATGGTAAATATGTGTACAATGATCTATTATGATGATTTTAATGGTATTTAACCATTAAAAATGAAATGGTTTTCCATACTTATGATAATGCCACAGAATATCTTCTCATGAGATATTGGTTCATGATAGATGTGAGATGTTTTCATATTCTATGTGGGATGTTTTCTATGTGGATAATATTTATAACATAAATATGGTTTATGATACATGATAGGTTAGTTATGAACATTTTTTAATATTTTACAGTGATGATAGTTTAATATTATCTATGCATACCATTTTTGATCATCTGATACCACAATTTTATTATATTTCATTTCCAAGGTTACGAGAAATAATTTCAAATTAATATTTTCTATATGGATTTAATGTGGATGATGTTGATGAAATATTGTGAAATAAAAAAATATTTTATTAATGGTAGATGATTTTTATATTTATGATCCATTTTTTATCACCCCTATTGTTAAGAGTTTTTCCTAGTACTCTAGAACTATAAACCTAAATGGTTTTGGATATGTAAGGGATTCTATATTTCATGTCTAAATTTTATGTTTTTAATTGAATAAAATTTGGTCACATTTGTAATGTTTATTTCTTTTGAACTTGATCACAATGTAAATATTCTTGGATTTTACTTAGGTCATAGTAGGTAATTGTTCTTATATCATTGTTGATGGTACTCCCCTATCAAACTAGGGAAATGGTATTTTATATTTATAGTTTATATAAAGATTTACTACCCATTTACATAATTGATTGATTACTCTATCCATTGTTATGGTACTCCTTAGTCAGACAAGGGTATGAGTCCCCCAAACCAGTGGTTCATATAGATATAATACTCCCCTATTACACCAATACAAGGATCCTCTATCCATGGAGATGGTACTACCCTGTCACACTAGGGTGTGGGTCCTCAATCCATAAAAATGATACTCCTGTGACACACCATGGTGCTTGTCTTCTATACTCATTGTCTCAATGTAGAAGGTACTACCCTATTTTGGTCATGTTTCGTCTATCTATGGGGATGATACGCCAATATATTACTAGGGAATATATCACATATAATCATTATTCTAGGTTGAGTTAGTACTATCCAATGTAATTTCATGTCATCTATCAAAGTAGATGGTACACCTATCACACACTAAGGTGTGACTACCCCATGTTCTATACTTAGATATAGATATGATACTCTACAATTTAGGCCCCAATCATCTATATTTTGAAGAAAATTCACCAATGGTACTAGGGAATGAGGCATTTAATAGTAATTGATTCACTCTCTCTTGTTGTAGAGTAGTGTTGACTTGAGTTCCATCATCATGACCTCTTCTTACAAAGACATGAAATAGAGGCTTCGATGATGGACATTTGGAGGTACAAGAATACCCATAATTCTAGGAATTGATGTTAGAGAGATATCCCCTTTTTCTATCATTTGTGTTTCATTATAGGGATATATATGATGTTGGGTGTCATTTCCCACCTACATTTCTTTGATCATTTTACTTATATAATGTCTTTTACTTCAACCCCTTTAATATTTGGAGAATCCTACATGGTAGGAATATATGCACCTCTAAATTTCCATTTCCTACACATTTCACATAATATACAGAATAAGGAGAAATAGGTAGTTACGTAAGAGTTTCATATAGATATTTTGAATCATTTATCATGTGTGGTGTTAATGGCCGGGAGATCAAGGGCATGTCTCTATATGTTACTTTATATTTTAGTTTTCATCAGGTTGCGTGATCATTCCTTGGTGGGAATGAATTTCACCACATACATTTTAGATTACATGATAACACTTTTTTATATTACTTATATGCTATTACATGAATGATTTGTACTCTATATGTTTCAATCATTTATTTTTTTCCTTCAATCTTCTGCATAGTGATGGTAGTGTGCATGCATACATATACATTAATAAAAGGCATCCCATTTTTGTAGTGACTTCTCGATGTTTTTCGCTAGACCCTACCTTATTGAGGAAATATTTGGGTAATGATTTCCTAGCCATTCTGTATCAACAATGACCCTGGTGGGTTGGTTCATTGGACTGATAATCTATTAAAAATGTTTTGTTATGATAAATATAATATTGAAATTACTAAATTAAATATGTATGTATTGGTAAAATTGAATTTCATCACTTATTTGAAGAAAATGTGGATTACTGCATTTTTGGATATATGAAATATATTCCACAGAAATTAATTTTATTTAGTGATTTTTTTAATATTTTAACCATATTTGTTTTAATTGAGGTCTTATATTGATTTGAGTTACTCATATATTTTCAGATAATATATGATCAAGGAATTCACAAATCTGGAATATCAAATTATGTTTTCATTTTATTTTCTGTTGATATTGATTAGATCTGATTGTTTAAATTTTCAGTTTTTGAGGTTGGATTGATATATTTTTAATCATTCTTATGTTTAACTATTTATGGAATAGAATAATTTAAACTTATTTTATTTCTGTGGTGATTTTTGACATTAATGTGTTATATTTATCCATATTTCATAATATTTGATCACAATTTTGTTGTTATTAAATATTTATGAAAACAATAAATATAATTACATTATTTTTTTGATATTATGTTCTGTTAAATGATAATTTTTTTACTTTTGATAAAAAATCATCTAAAATACTTATTAATCATTTTAAGAGAAAATGTTAGAACTAATCAATGGAAAATAAATGGATGAAATTATTTTTATGAAATGAAATCAAATAATGTATCAAATTTTTATAATATTACTTATATTGATAAAAAATATATACATGAATTTAAAATAATGATATTAAATAAAAAATGTTATCATATTACCTTCATATTTGATGAATACATATTCTTTTCAACAATAACATATTTATTGGTTTTTTCATAAACATTATCATTACCATTTTCTCTATAACTCTCGACTTGACAACATACATTATTTTTCTCATTAAAATGTATATAATAACATCCTACTAATGATCTCCTTATATGGGAACCATATACAATTTTTTCCCATAACATTTATCCTTACAACATCTCTATTTTATAAGAAGAATTACAACCCCTCTCTATGATGTGAATTTTGAAAAATGACATTTCACTTATGGAAATATTAATAACAATGATAAAAATTTGAATGAGATATTTATTTATAGAGACAAAAATTGACACCTGTATTTTTTCAAAAATATTAATAATATCGATAGCATTCTTAACATGAAACACAATGAATTAATAAAATTATGATATATTATTGAAATATAAAACATTGGCATTTATATCATATCAATTATTTCAAAAGTATTAGTATGATAAATTGAATATTAAATAAATATATATTGTTACTAGTAGACACTAAATTATTGATCAATGATTAATAAATAAGAACTCATTTTTTCATTAAGGTCATTTTATTATATAAATATTACATTTTTCTTTAAAGATGATTTATTTTATTTTTTTTAATATAAATTAGAATTATTTTCTAAAAAATTGTGAAATTTTATCTCATATAATTAAAATATTTTTTAATTCTTCATATAAGAAATTATATTGGATTAAAATTTGGTATTTTTATGAAATGCATTTTTTTTATTATTATTTACCTTGTGTTTTTTGATGGATAAATTATTTTAATAGTGCAAAAAATGTTATTAATTTCATTTTATATAAAATAATATTTTATTAAATTATTTAAAATTTAATAAAACCATAAAATAAAAAATATTTGAGGTGAAATGGAACATAATACCATCCATAGTTCTTATAATATCCAATTACCACCTTAAAAGTACAATTATTACCCTATTATACTGAAAAGCTCATTACAATAGTTAGTGTAATAATTCGTAAGCCATGGAATTAATCTAAAAGATAAGTCCAATAATTGAATTTAGACGCATATTAATTTCAATTGGTAATTATTTTATGCATATATCTACCTTAAAATATAAACTGTGTGTTTTTTTAACAATATTACATGAGTTAAAAACATATTATAATATAATATTTCACGTATTTTCAAAAACATTATTAATGATATTTTAAAATTATAAATATTTTATAAAATAAATTAAGTTCTTAAGAATAATATATAAATATTATTTTATTCAATATGTTCAAAAATACCAACCACGTACCATATATGGGTAAATTTTCCTTTTTTAGGGACTTTCTTGACCACTAAATTGTAAACTCGTTGTTATCCTTATAGTTGCCCGAAGGGAAAACTAGGGGTTAAACATAGAGATTAAGAATATAAAATCATCTAAACATGTATAAATATTAGTATAACAATAGATTATAATAATCATTATATTATCTTATTAAAACAACAATTTCGGACCTTGTGAACCTAATAATGAATTTATATTAATTAAATACATTAGGTAATTACTAGAGAGCCTCTATCCTCAATATAAAATATATCCTCTTATCAATTATTTCAGATTTTTTTTAGCAATTTAGATAAATAGATATCTAGAAAATTCATTCCTCAAAATACATATTAACATATTAGTGTTGTTGATAATATTAATATAATATTCTAATGCTAAATAAGAAGTAATTTGACATGGGACTACCAAATCATAAATAATCCTCATACCCAAATTTTGTAAATTTATTTAATCTTATACCTATTATAAATAAATGTAATAAATAGTAAAAAATTGTCATTGTAACTATTATTCTTAATTATTTATTTAGAAACCAAAATCCACAATATTCCCTTGCATTGGAAAATGACAATGTCACTCTTGAAAATGTGTAGACATCCCCTTACATGGTGTGATGTGATTTTTTTTCAATTTAAATGCATAGTAATTATTATTTATTTAATTAATATATAAAATATATATATATGATATAAAAAATATCCAATAAATATTAACTATAATTATTATTTCTTTTATTCCATTTTTCAAAAAATGAAAAAAAAATTACAAGTACGTAGGATCTTCTATCTTCATGAAAAGTGAAGTTCATTTTTCTTTCTATAGAGCTTATATTTATAATATATATATATATATTATATTTATATATTGGTTAATATAATATAAATTATATAATAATGATTAGAGTACATGTAGAGACACTGGAAAACTAATAATTGAAATAATTAAGACTTGTAAATGATTATTTTAATAAATATTTATTAGTAAATGTTAATTTAACTATTATTGGTGGAACATATATGATATTATAATAGTGTAATATATTATTGTTTATAATTTAAATAAATATCAATATAATATGAAGGTAGTATGAGTTCATTTAAAGAAATAATAACTTGAGGTAATGGGTTTATAATGACAAATATATCTTCCAATGACATATAAAATATTGAAAAAAATCGTTCATATAGAGTATACATTACACATGTATATTTTTAAGTGGTGTGTCATCAATTTTTTTTTGGATTCAATAATCCATTAACCCTTATCCCATTCATGGATTCTTGACGATATTATTTTCAAAGGTGAAATGGATTTACATCTTCATATAATTTAAATTAGGATTTTCTATACTTGAATTTACATTGACAAAATTATCAGATCATCATCTAATAATTCCCTTTCACTTTACTTATAAAATATTTATTTATAAAATTTTGATTTTTTAGTACCATTTTTTGTGCACACAGTTTTTAAGAATACATTTTAAATAAAATACAACTTTATTTCTCCCACTTTGGTCAAAAAAACTATTTTTTCTAAATATATGTTATATAAAATATTCACTATTAATGTATATGAAAATTATTTAATGATTAGTAACATTTTGTTTAACCATTTTAAAAATTTTTCAATATAGAAAAGATTGATTCATCTAACCACATTCTAAATAAGGTTCATTCAATAAATGCCTAAAAAATTCATTATATTTATTGATTACAGTGTGATTAAAATATCAAACCATCGGGACTATTTAATATTTGTGTTATATCCCTACAAGTTTATATATGTTCTTATATACTTTTTTTATAATTCATAAATATTTCTAATTTAAAATAATTATTACAAAATGTACATTTACTTTCCTCAAAAATTCTTAAAGAGAGTTACATGAGAAATTTCTCATTAATGTTAACAAGATTTTATTTAAATTATGATGTATGGGGATATGATGAAAGTGTACCATACTTATTAATTATTTATATGAACTATTATTATGATCATGAGAATTTTATAAAACATGTTTCTTTTCAACATGTTATTAACACTTTGTTTTTGAGTAAAGTCATATTGATATCTCATAAGATGATGATGATGATAAGAATGAACATAATTGAATATAAACTTTTTTAAAAAAATCAATATTTTTTTATGATTGACTATAGATATAGTAATAACAAAGTTCATGTACAAGATAATTATTAACATTTTTCATGTTTTTATGGATGAGTTTGATTACTCTATATCTATACTAAGAGGATTATTTGTGGACATGAATGTTTTTATATATTCTCAAGTGTTTATTAATTCATTTAATTATTACTACACAAGAGAATATAGTCATTTATGGATGTGTAATACTATATTTTCATATTTATTATCTTTTTTCTATATATAAATTTATTTTGAAGATTATGTACTATGAATATTTATAGGCCTTAATATTTAACCCTGGGACACAAACACGAATATGATATCATACCAGTTTGATTCAATTATCTTCTAGTTAGTTATATCCAAAAATTATATCACTACATTGAAAATAGGTTAACCCTTTCTTTTGATTATTTTTCCCATGTTTGGAAAAATGGTTTTAAGTAGTGTATTTCTATGTGGGAATGTCTTTGTGGGATATGTTGATGTTATTTCATGAAATAAGATGTCTATGTGATGAGTATCCAAATAGATTAAATCTTTAATGTCCTAGGTCGTTTATTATTTTATTATTTAATGAATATTATTCTAAAATGGTGAAAACTTCTTATTTTTCATGCTCAAGCGACAATAGTAGTATAAATTTATCACAATATCAATAAATTTATTCTAAATTAACACTTATTCATCTTTATTGATTTATACAATATAAAATGAAAATTTCCCATATAAATGAATTTTAAAAGATCATTTAAATAGAATGATTTTATTTTAATTAAAATTAGCTTCATTTCTCCCAATAGAATTCCATCAGAGAATATGTAGAAGCCCACAGTATAAGTAAATACATCATTCTAATTAAAACCTCATTTAATATCTTTAGGATGTATCCATTATATTCTCAATTAAATTTTTATAAAAAATAATCATATTCATTTATTTTAAATTCTACAAAATAAACATCATATCTTCCTTGTATGCAGGTAATTGTGAAATAATATTATTAAGATATGAATATCTATGTCATAGTGAATTAAAATTCCCCAAATATTATTAGCAATATAATATCAGATTAAATCATAATCCACCATAAATTATTATTTTTAATATCTTAATAATTGCATAAAATTATCAATTTTAATTATACATGAAACATGTGGACCCATTTTATTAATTAAAAACATTTAGAAAAATGTTACATGTCATCCAAAATAATTAGGTTAATATTATACAACATCAATGTTATTATTACAAGATATTGATTTAATGTCATGAATATTCTTAAATATAATAATAATTATTATTTAATGTCAAATTTAATTATACATATGTTTTGAAAATTAATAATTAATCTTACTTAACCCCATATGAATCACACCTAGTTGTATGTTACACTTTAATTTAATATTATGTTATTATCTAAAGAACATAGAAGACTTTAAAATTTTATGTAATTAAGGGTATTTGAATTTGTTAACATGGGGTAATTACTAAAAAGTATCAATTTTGATTCCATATATGGAATTTTTCACAAAGAAAAAGTTCAAGGAGGTCAAAGGTAGTGCAAAACTAATGTGTCGGGCCTCAATATGATATTAAATAAAGAGTGAAGAGAAACCAAAGTACAAATATTTAACTATGGTCATCATTATCTGCCCAAGAAGCCATGAATTGTGCCACTCTCTTCCCATAATGCCAGATTTGTGAGATGCCCACCTGCGAATGAAAAATGCTTTTGAATTTATGGGTAAGGTAAATAATGGATTGGGGAAATTGAATATTCTCTTGTAAAATTCTATGAAACACCATCAAGTTGGTCTCCACTGATTCCAATGGGATTTTATGAACGTGACCGAGCTCAATACATGTCATCATTGCATTGGCCTCCACCGTGAGGGATTCACTTATTCCAAATCTTGTAAACATGACTAGAATAACCACTCTATCAGGATCCTGACCCCCCACCCTCGCACCTACCCTCCACGATAAATGACCGGTCCACATTTAGCTTGAAACCACTAATTGGTGGATTCATCCGTACCCATAATCCATGCTTGGTTGGATTCTGGGAAGTGACTAAGAAAACCACTTGGTCGTGAAATTCCTTAGAAAGAATGGCCCTTCTTATCACATGACAAGAAGAATCAGGTCTGTGACAGTTGAGTATGCCATGATCTCTAGCACTATTTGTGAAATGCTGGTGATAGTGTGATGTTAATGGTTCTTCACACTCTTTTTAACCTAAACCCCCGTTGTTTCATGGCTTTCCCTCACTTTCCTCTCAAACACCTAGTCCTCTGACACATGAAAACCAATTTTCTAGAACAAGTCCACCAAATATCCTTTATTCTCTATCCCGAAGAGCTCACCCAACAACTCACATACATCCATTTCCCACCCTCTAGCGAAGTAAATATGCACCACCAATTCTACTTTGGGGTTTTTACAACAACAACACTTAAACACCATTGAGATACCTTTTTTTGGAAAAACTCATATATAGGGAAGGCATGCTTATGAATCATCCAATGTAATATGTTAAAATTTTTGGGAATATCATTGCACCAATGGAACTAATTCCAAACATCCTACCCACACAACAATTTTATCATAGAACGATAAGATTTAGTTCCGAAATCGCCCAAAGAAACACAAGTTAAAATGATTTTATCTTGTCCTGCTTTAATGATGCTATCATTGAATATCTAAATCAAATTCTGGTAGATAATGTCATGGAAGAATCCCGAAAATCTACTTTCATAATAAAGAGAAAGGAATGGGGTTGATCCGCTCAAGAATCTGTTCACCATCCCACCAAGTTTTCAATCCAGAAATGATCTTCCAATATCCCACAATCCACCTAGAATGACTCCTCAAGACTGATAAATGGCTAGAAATCCTATTACAAAGATGAGAAATTCCCCTGTGAGACTATAACCCTTATAAATTTCCATTTCCCATATATTTCATGTTATATATGGTGATATTTCTATTTATGATTGTGGAAATTATTATATAGTAATGAAATGGGTTTTCATTTCATTTACATCAATTTATTATCATTATAATATTATATGGTTAATGGTGTCTTAATAAATGAATAAAAGTAATAAGATTCCAAAATATTTTATATACATGGTAGTTGTATTATATTACATAGAATCATCGTATATCATGGAATGTGATGCATTGATAATGTATTCTAGTGATCCTCACTAAATTAACTATCATCTAATTGTATGGTTAGATTATAATATTATAATGTACAATTCATGTTGGATAATAGATACAATAGTGATATGTGATTTATTATAGCCTCTAATGGTGATATTTATTAAACAATAAATAGTTGATAATGGAACAATGGATTCATTGGTGTGATGTATTCTTTTTAATATGATCAATTAAATTATAGGTTCATCTGATTTTTTATTTTCTATGCTTTTAGATAATATTCTTAGGATTTGATATAATATATTTCACCTAATTAGTTTTATTATACTCATATTTCTCCTAGTTGTGGTACCAAATAAATCCATGTTCACATATTTATAAAATCATTAATGGAATAAAGAACAAATAAATCATAATTATTATTTCATGTAAGCCATAAAATATGATATTTTGAAATATTTGTGTGATTTTAAAGACAATGTATGATCTAAAATATTTCAATCCATTACATGATAGAAGACTCATGAATTTCTATAGATTATATTGTTAGAATTCTATATTAAATTTTTTATAATTTTCTACAATTTTTTAAAACATTTATTTGTATCCTTTAAATAATTAATTTCATTTAATTAAAGGATATATACATGCATTGAGGGGTTATATAAAAGGATAATTTTTTTAAAATGGTACATCACAATATACTATTGGACATAATATAAGGTTAACCATAAGATCGGAATGAGAATGGAATTTTTTTCTCATTACTTTTATATTAGGAATTCAGTTTAATTATTTATAAATTTTTTAAATAATAAAATAAAATATGATTGAATTTTTTTTATAAAATTTATTTATAAATAATTAAATTTTAATTCATTAATGTTTAATTTTTTTAAGACGTATATTATAAATAATAAATTAATATTATTTGATGATATTAAATATATTTTTAAAATCTATATGGAATACCTTATAATTTAAATTTAATGTGTTTATATGTAAATTTTTATTTATAGTTTATAAACAGACAATAAAATAAAAAATAAAAAATTACATAATTTTATCTATTTATTAGAATTATTAAACATTCATTATGATTAATTTGAAAATTTCAAATTATTGTATCTATTTTTTAAACCATATTTGAACCTCATCAATTTATTTTGGATAAGTTGACACTATTAATTATTTATTTAGGATTTAAATGTGAAATCAAAATTAGGTAAATTCTTATACAGAAATATATTAAACATTTATATTTCACTAAATATGAAATATTAAAATCAGATGATATATAATTAATATAAATCATTTCTAATGGAAAAAGTGTATCTTGTTTACATTTTTTCAAAAATGGAATGAATTAGAAAATGATTTTTACTATTATTTTATTCAATTTTTTGAAAATAGTATTTTTAATCAGGTAAATAAAAAATTTAATTGATTAAATGTTATCGCCAGATTTATTAAAAATAATAATTTAACGATATATTATGAATTTTTCAATGATTTTTTTTGTTTTTAAAGTAACTCCAATAAAAAGATCAATTCATGTAATAAATTATTATTATTTCAATATAAGATATAGTTTTAAATAACCTAGACCTCAATTTTTCAATGAGGATATGATATTAAATGTAGTTTCAAATCATTTTTTCCATGTTAGTGTGTAGAGTTACCCAAAATTTTATTCTATCATTAATAAAGTCTCATAAAGGATATGTACATCTGGTCGTACATCCCCTACCATGGAGTCTTATCCCAAGTAATATAAATCAATGTTATATTTTTCTAGTACACTCGGCATAGTCCTTTTTGAATTTACAATATCATATGACTATAAACATTTACACTAGTAGTTCATGTAACTTATCCAAGAGTTGTATTTTTAGATGTGTTAATTATTTGGCTTCAATTTTTGAGTGAATAAAAAAACTATGGTTAATGTAAATAGCCATATAAAAACAAATTTCAACCCAATTTAATTTATGAATGGAATATAATAAAATACAAAATAATTAGAAATTAGGAATATAAAAACATATCAACATTAGATAATAATGTAATCTTAATTCCCCCTCTAAAAATTAGAGTTTGGATTCATCAAGAGAGACGCTTTTATGACCTCCATCATCCAACTAGGTATTTTTATTCCATATCCATATGCTTCCTTAATTAATTATGAAATCTATGAAATTAAAAATATAAAATTGATTATCCAGGTATGTAATATCATTATACTATTTGGTTCCCAAGAATTGTCATTCCCAATCATATCATAAGATTTTTTGTTGGATTAATTTTTTTTGAATCCATATAAGTTAATATATCATTAGAATAGATCTTGGTTTATGAAAATTGTATATTTTATATGTAGTTTTTCTCTAAATTATATAAGAGTGACATATGTATTTATTTGGTTCTTCTATATCTATATTGGTTAATGGTGAGATGAACTCCCTAAGAGACACATTTCGTAGTGAAATATGGATCTTCTCCCACCAATAGATATGATATATTTTACAATTGTTAATCATTTTAGTGGGATTTAATTTAATAAAATACATTTATTAAATATTAATACAACATGATTCATGTTTCATAAAGTAATCTATTTTATTAAATATCATTATCAACAAAAATAATATGATAAATCTGCAAGAAGTAGATATTTAATGTACATATCCTATATAGAAGGACAAATTTAGAAATCTTCATAATCCGTATTATTACTATGGAATAAAGAAACACTATCAAAAGTAAATATGTTTTGATAATGTTAAATTGTTGGATTTAGATTTTTATAAATAGTGATGTGATTCCAATACTGTTTAAAATGAATATGATGAAAAGAAACATAATTATTTAATTGTTCTCTCATATATTTAATATAATTATATTTTTCACTTACATAGATAAACATGAGGATCATTTATGGTCGTAATATAATTAATGAATTCATTATTATTTTAACCAGAGAAACATTATAGCAATATTAATGGATTCAAGGAAGAATTAAAAGTTAATTTCTTTTTATTTGATTAGATTACAAATTTCAATAATTTCAAGGTTATGGTTCTACAAATATTGATATGTTTAATAAAATTACAAACATGATGAAGAAATTTTATTTTTAGCATCTATAATGTTTCTATAAGTATATAGTCGAGGTCATAATAATATAACATTATTATAATGGAGTATTTTTAATTCTATATGATGAAATTGTTTAATATATTTTATTAGGCCTTTGAAACTTCCTTGAGTTCCCTTTTTAGGTATTGGTGTTATAAAAATAAATTATCAGAATTTTTAAGGATACTTTGGAACACCTCATCCCTCGTCATTTTTATAATAAGGATGTGGAATGTTACATTTCTTTATCCAACCTCTCCAAGAAGAGAGATCCTAGAAATAAATGTATAATGGCATCACTACACATGAATGATGAAATTTTCTTTTAAGAATGAAACAACAAACCAAACAATCCATAACAAAAAAACTATATGTTTCTTGATAACATAAAAAGAGAACTAATCCTTTAATTTATTGAAATCATTCTAAAATCAAGTACCACCACCGATGAATATAATATCAAATTACATAGTGGAAGAAATTTTCCAAGGGTCCATTGATAAACTCTAATATCCAATCATACTTCATGATATAATTTTACAAAACAATCCATGTATCATGAAATTCCCCAAGAGAAGTGTGATACTTTACCATTTCTTGTGTTCTGGTAAATGATATATCTAAAAGCACCAACGTTCCCAAGCATGGGTTTGTAATGAATCTCAGTAGGTTTTTCACAAATGAATTCCCCAATAACACCATTACGATAGAATTTTTTATCACATTTATAAAAAATATCATACAAATAATAATTATAAAAATATTTTATTTCAATATATAAACTATATCCATGGAACACCATTTTTCTCATGATAATAAAAAGTTCCATGGAATGTGTAATGTTTTGGATATTTCAAGTGTTTATTTAAATATTTATATAATTGAAACTATGTGTGGAGAAAAAAGTTGATTCTGAGGATTAGGGTGTCTTAATCTATTTTTGTTTATTTAAATTAGCACGCATGTGATGATTTTTAAACATCCATATAGGTGCCCGGATTAAAAATAAGTTGGCACAGTTGCATCCAAAATGATTAATTTCACATCTGAAGGACCAAACCTCTACCAAAAAGGGTATAGGATAAATGTAAATTATTTGGAGTTAAAAAAATTAATATAAACTTACGAATTTTTTCATTATCCAAAAAAAGTTTCCCTATAATGAAACACTGATCCAGCTATTTCATTTCACAAATGAAATAGCATAATGAATCTCTGACTCAGAGTAACATAAATGCTAAAACGTGTTTCCTCCATTTAATTGATTAATGGATATAGGAGATCAAGGGAGGATCATAGTGTTTTATCTGTTGTTTGGTGTAAATTTGTTGGTGAACGAATTGTGGTGACAAACAACAAATCTACGATGATAATGAACACCCATTCTATTCGATAGATTTCTCAAATAGCGATGGGTTGTGAATCAACAATCAAATAATGACTGCGGTGAGGATCCATGATTTTCAAATGATAGATCCAATCCAAGTTAGGGGTTATTAAAATATTTGTTTCATCCTTTCCCCATTCATTTATTTGAGTGACAAATGCAGATCTACCCATGAAATAGATGACCTTTATGTCGATTGCATAAGCAGGATGGTTTAGATTGAACGAATTTGAATTGAGGTCATCAATTTATTTGATGTCACCCAGGAATATAATTTTGAAATCCTCCCCCAAATTTCAATTATATTGTTGATTGATCAGGGCTGACACAAACAATTCCTATATCTCTCTGTTTGGGAGTTCTTATTTTCTTCACATTCGACATGGTGTGATGATCTTGGCTGTTGGATTAATAGTTGCAGCCCTAGAACACTACGGTCAAGGAGGGACTGAATTGGATAATTAGCCAGTGGTTGCACATAATCCAATGGATCATCCATGGTTGTGCGCTAGCCTGCTTCCCATTGGACTACATGCGGGGGAGGTGGCATGCCAGCTCTTGGCAGCATTGACCTAGAGAGGACAAGGTATCAGCCGCGTCTGGGCAAGATGAGTTGGCCTGCTTCAGTGGGCTAGGCTTTTTAGGTGGGCCAGTGAAATGGTCCAAACCATTTTGGGGTGACCTCGTGGGTTGGGTCGGACCTAACATGTCGATTCAGAAATCCCCAGTTCGGGTCAGGTCGGGTCGGCCAGCTCGAGCTGGGTTGGACCCGTACCCCTTTTGGTCCCTTTTAACTTACATTCACCTAAAATTCAAAATTTCTGTTCGATAGATGATTCATTTTAGGAATTGGGATCCTCGCTTCGATGTAGTAATTCTGAGATACTATATGTGGGTTTTCATGGATTTAGACATGTAACCATTTGACTGAGGATTACGTTCTCCTAGAAGAAGAATGCTATAACCGGGAATCCTATGGTAGGTTGTGATGAGAAGACAATGAATACAATTCTATGTGACTCATTGGTTTAATGTGAATTAAAGGTCTATGTGACTAGGAATGTCTATGTGACTCGGTGGTTTTATGTGTCTCAATAGTTATAAGTGACTTGACATATCAAATTGACTAAGCAGTTCTACGTGAATCAACAGTACTGGGTGTTACGGGATTTCTTCTGATAGTCGTACTTTTAATACTGTAGATTTATACTGATGTGAGATGAAAATACTTCTTGTTTATCATCCCCTGTGGTTATTCATTTATCAGATTTCTTTTTTGGATAATTTTATTATGGTTTCCGGGTTTTCTATATACAATTCTTTTACTCACCCATGCACAATATTTTTCCACATATGTGGTGACTTCTGAAAATGATTGACGGTTTGGTAGTGTCCTAAGTAGTCCATGAACAGGTGGTTCCTAGAGATATCAGATATGGTTTGTAAAATCTTGTGACTTTAGGTGTCTACCCTTCACCTACGCTTCATGTAGGGTTTTCTACATATGAATTCCTAGTGACATTAGTACTCAATTTTTTACGGATTTTTATTTTTTGGGATTGTACACTGGCACCATTATATTATGTTTTTCTCTATTACTCTCTATGGATGTTTTAGTGGCATGAATGATCTACTCAGTGTTTAAATTTCATCATTTTAGGGCTTGAATTTTTGTTCATGTGTATAAGTTTATAGGAGATTTCTTCCGTTTTTGAGATATACCTACTTGGCACTAGTATCCAACCCTTGTCCTATTGAAGTTAGTCTTGGGGTAGTCATGGAATAATCCCTACTGTGGTGATTCATGATAGAGTGTTAATATAGGGGTTCAATTCCATATTGAGACAAAGAGTCTAAGAGATTGGTTTGTGGAAATAATGTTAATTGTTTCGAGTTCAGCTTTCAGACTAGGGACTCTAGATTTTGTGAAACAACCAACGTATCAATACACCAAGACTCTAGACAGCTTCATTCTATGTTGGAGTAAAACATTCATGTTTTAGGGATATAAATGGTACTTTCATCATATAGGATTTGTGTGTGTCCTATTTTTTTTGAGTAAGCTCACTAGGTATTCTCTATTGACCATCGTACATGTTTGTCTACATCAGGATGCTACCATGCTAATAGCCAACTAGGATTCCATTACATGACCATTAGGACAATATTCATTGGAATGATGCATTGGTATATAGACCAGTACAAAAGGTAGACATAAAGGGTAGTGCACTACGGTAACCACTACCCGTTGGTCATAAATTTCAACCTCCACTAATGACAGAGGATGCTTCTTGGATCAGTGCATTACATGAGTTCCAGAGGAATAAAACTCATAGGTATAGGGGAGATATGGACCCCAAGAGGCTGAGTATTGGCTAAAGGATGATTCCTGAGTCTTCCATCAAGTGAGGATGCCTCTCAACCAGATGGATTTCCTAGAAGCAAGATATCTTTTGTGTTCGGTGAGGAGATAGTGGAGAAAGATGATCTAGACACGTAATGTGGTGAACCTCACTTCGACAAACATGGAGCACCTCTATAGGGACGAGTTATTTCATGATACATTATTCTTTATCTGTATACAGGAGCTACTATACATTCATCAATTTAGCAATTCAGTAGAAGAGTACTCAGTGGGACTCACAGATCATTCTCGCTACTCCATAGACATCATGTGAGTCCCGATATTCAGTACTCATGATTTTGAGGAGGTAATACACTATGATATCATGGATTACATGGTGTTCTTTGGCATGCCTACTCAAGAAGGGGTGCGGGTGCGAGATCTACTTGTGGTTATCTTCCTGGCTGAGTAGGCACCGACAACATGAGCTACCAATAGGAACTATGTGGTGGAGTCATTAATAGTGTATAGTAAAAAGTATATACATGGACCCATGAGAGTTAGGCCTTCCCAAGTATGAAAACTTGACATATTGTCTGTGGTAGGAGGCACCCATGGTAGAAGAATTTTTAGAAATATATTGGTGTGCTACTCATGCAGTGGTTAGGGGAAAATGGATTTTGATTTCTGGACTCACCGTACAAATAATCCGAAGACTGTTGACGGACTTCCGAGGTAGAGACAGTAGGTCAAGAAGGGCGGTCAACAGGATGGAAGATGTTTTAATGGTTAAGGAAGAGAAACATTCATTGGGAGGAGGATCAAGTTACTTACACTACCACACCCATGTTTTCCACCATGTGATCTAAGAGCTGGTGGATAGGGGCCTTCCTAACTTATGGTGATATTGGTTATTGATCCTGATCATCCAGATATTATTAGAGGTACGATATGGGTTTTCTACACATTATCTATAGTTCTTATGACATAGGTTACATTCACATAGTCATTTACATGGACTTTGATCGAAGCTAAGAGATTCAACGGGAGCTATTGGATCAATCCTTACACTTAGAGTCTCCAAGGGGAGAGTGTTCGATGATCGAACACTAATTTATGTAGTGTGAGATCACTTCAAAAGGTGAGAGAATCAGCTGGGATCTCCTATTAGCGGCATCAAGGCCATATGACGTCATTCTAGGTGTAGAATGGTTATCCACGGTCCATTCAAAGATTTAATGATGTAGGTGAAGGGTGTGGTGTGTCCACAGAGATCAAACTAGGTTTTCCTTTACCAGAGAAAAGGGAATTCATGCAGTGCATGGAAGACATTCTCGGATGAGGGTGCAACCAATCAATCACTAGATAACTAGCCTTAACCTCAATGTGGTGGATGAGAGGTGACATTTATTTCATGTATTGGTGGAAATGTATGAGGACAAATTCTATGAGGATGTTCAAGGATTACCTTCTTGTAGGTAGGTAGACTTCTATATTGACTTGTTCCCAAGGATTACACAAATATCCACACTGTTATATTGGACGGCTCTCGTGCAGCTTTGTGAGTTGAGGGTATAGCTTGAGGACCTGTAGAGTATGGGCTTCATGAGGCCCATTATTCACCTTGGGCAGCACCAGTTCTCTTTTTCATGAAAGCATGTTGGAGATTGACATTGGGTGTGGACTACCAGCCCCAGAATTTGGTTTTTGTGATGAAAAAATATCCACTCTGTAGAATCGATGACATCTTCGACCAGATGAAGGGATCATTGTGGTTCTCTAAAATAGACCTCAGTTATAGATGTCATCATCTTAGTGTATGGGGTGAGGATTTATCCATGATACCCATTATATATAGTATTGAACACTATGATTTCTTAGTGATGCCATTCGGTGTGAACAATTCCCTAGCAGTGTTCATGTGATTCATTTATAGGATCTTCCTGCCACACCCTGAACCATTTTTCATGGTCATCATTGAAAAAATCTTGGCTTACTCTGTGTTTGAAGAGGATCATGCAACTCACCAATGGATGGTACTGCATATAATGAAATAGATAGAGCTATATTGGATGTTGTTGAAGATTTAGTTCTTGATTAAGGAAGTCCACATTTTGTGACACATCATTTCAATGGAAAGAGTTTATGTAGATCCAGTGAAGATAGAGGTGGTTAATTCATGGTATCCACCCAAGATCATGACTGAGGTATAGATTTATTGGGTTATTATAAATAAAATAAGAGGATCATGAACTATCATTCAATGGTAGGATCACACTTATTATAATTTACATGAAATAGAAAATCATTCGCATGGATAGAGATGTGCTAGTAGAGTTTCCAGTTGTAGAGGTAGAGACTGATGATTTCTACCATCATGAATCTACTAGAAGATGGTGTTGGGTATGTAGTTTTATGTGTTGCATCAGATATCGAACTAGGTTGTGTGTTGATGTAATGGAAATTGGAATTTGAATACGGTTCACTATAGTTGAAGTGTAATGAGTAAAATTACATGGCACAACAAATTGATTATGCAGTGGTGGTATTTTCTTTGAAGATGTGGAAACACTACTTTATTGGTGATCGGTTTACCACCTAATATGACCATATGAGTCTTAAGAATATATTCTCTTAGAAGGACAAAAATATGAGGTAGTAGTGGTGGCTGGAGTTTATCTAGGATTATGACATCGAGATATTCCATACTCTTGGGAAGGTGTACGTGGTGGAAGACTAGCTCAATAAGAGATCCGGGTTGTAGTTTATGAGTTTCGGATCATAGAAATTATCCGCATTGCAGATATCTTTCATGGATGGTGATGGAGCATCTTATCTTCATTCGATGGTTGTTTCACATCCACTATTATAGTGATTGTGGGAGGCATTTCTAGGGGTTTCCGACTCTGAGACATAATGTGGTCATTTATCCAAAGGGCATGCCCCTAATGGATATTTCATAGGTTGGGAGCACAATGTCTTTTCAAAATAGCACCATTATACCAGTGACATTGTGATAGTAGGTTTGTAGGGAGTTCCAAACATCCCCATTGGCGTTATATCTGCGAGTATAAAACACAAAGAAAGATATCTAACATTAGTTCCACTGGCCGAGGATGATGAATGTAGTGGTAGGGTTCATTTTTTAGTGCCACACTTATTAGTGTGTTAAGACAGAGCAACAGGTTCCAGCTGTCTTAGCTAAGGCACTAGAGGGACCTCAGTAAAAGTAAGATGTCATATCAATGGACTTTATGACGGGTAGAGCTCATATGTCTTGGAGGAACTATACTATCTATGTGATCGTAGACTGACTCATCATGTTTTCCCACTTCAAACATACCTCTGAGAAGATTTCAGTATAGAACCTGGGATGCCTCTATGTTTTAGAGATAGTGTGGCCAGACATGGTGCCTTCAACGATCATTTTAGACGATGATGATCACATCAATTCCTGATTGTGGATGGGATTGTAGGAGCCATTCGAAAATTTGTTACGCTTTCGCATTAAATTTCATCCCTAGATGTATGGTCAGACATAGAGGAATATCAATGTTTTATAGGACCTACATTTTTTTATATCTTAGAACTCAGTCGCTGTATGGAAGATAAAATACCACTAGTGGAGTTCGCGTACAACAATATCTAACATTACATTAATGGTACGACACCATTTGAGGGACTATATAAGAAACCATGCAGATCGCCATTATTCCGGACAGTCCTAGGGAAGTCAAAAATAATTGGTACTGAGATTGTACATGCTACCACGGAGAAGGTGTTGATCATCTAGGAGTAGACGAGGACTGTACAATGAATGAAATAATCTTATGCCGATAGGATATGGAGACCTTCAGAGTTATATTAGGGATACCACATGTTCCTTCGGGTCTAGCCTCTATGAGTATTACAGATATTTAGCAGAGAGGCAAGTTTTCTATGAGGGTTATCTGCCCTTTTCAAATTCTAAACTGAGTTTGTGAGGTGGGGTAAAACCGAACTCTTCCCCCAAAGACCCATCAGCTGCATGATGTCTTGTTCCTATCACAGCTAAGTTGGTACATGATTGTTCTATCAAAAATCATCGACTAGGGAGAGATTCCCATTGATGATGTGGATTCATTTGCGGAGTTCTTGGTGTAGATAGAGGATCAATAGGAGTGGGTCCTTATTCAAAATTCAATTCCTCCGGTGTGCATTTTATGGAAGCACAAGAATTCACAGTGGATAAAATGGTAATGGGAGGCTCCCATTTTTGCTCAGTATCCCTATTTTGTAGTCTTTGTTTTTTCTTTCAAGAACATAAATATGTAAGATCGGGATAATGTAATGTTATTGACATTCCATGTATTTTTTTTAATTATATGGCTTATTTAGAAACCATGTGCTGAAACAGAATGTTATTATGTATAATGGGGTGCCCAAACTAAATGATTAATTTTTTTGTTTATTAAATTTAGCGCACATGAGAGGTATTGGAACATCAATACATGTTCCCGAATTAAAAATATTATGGAATAATTACATATGGAATACAAGTTTTTACATAGGAATGTAATAACCTCAAAGGAACTAGTTCTGGGTAAAAGTTAATTTTTTGTAAATTTTAAAGAAAAATAAAATAAACATAAGAAATATTTTTTATCCCAATTTTTTTTTCTATAATGGAATTTCGAGCCAGCAATTTCATTTCATAAATGAAAGAGCGTAACGACAAGTAAACTCCTCGTAACATAAATGATGAAACACATTTCCTCCATTTAATTAAATAATAGAGATACAAGATCTTGGAAGGATCCTGGAGTATGATCTAAGATCTTAGAAGAAATTCATTGAAGAATATTGAGTTGTGATGAATGAATAATCTCCAACGACAGTGAAATCCCCCATGTCTTCAAATGATTTCGCCAGTGGGGGTGGTTTGTGGATCGGGGATCGATGAACAATGATAGTGTTGATACATGCTTTTCCAACAACAAATCCAATACCAAGTACAAGTTTATTTCTATTTGATTTCTTTCTTTCCACATTCATTGATTTGAGTGAGGAACTTAGAGCAACCCACGAATAGGTTGACCTGCTGATTGATCCTATATGTGGGACGGTTAAGAATGTGTGAATTTGAAAAGGGTCATCAATGTTTTCATGTGATCCATGATTATAATTATAATCTCCTCCCCATGGTTTCAATAATAATGTGGATGGATTGGGGTAGACATGGAAAAGTCCTAGATCCATCTATTTTGGGCATTCATGTGTTCATCCCATTCATCATTGTTCTATAATCCATGACACCGGCTCAATGACAATGGTGACCACAATCAATGGTCCATGAGGGAAGCAGTGACACATGATCCCATAGTCTAAGGTCATGGGAGAGGGTAGCTCTATTTGATGAAGGTCATGTAAAGACATAAATTGAAGTTGATGGATGACTGTGACTAGGAGGGTCGTGATAGTGGAGGAAGTCTGCAGTCATGGTGTAGGTCAGTTTCTCAAAGGATGGCGGTGGTTTTTCCCTCTACCATTGCTATAGGGAGAGACCAGAGTTTATGGCCAATCAGACTATGGCAGGGAATAGCAGTAGCGCTGACGGGGCTCCGCATCAAGTTGTAAGAGCCACAACCCAACTGGGGGTGTGTGTCGACATGCTGTTTTTCAGACAGCATGTGGGGGAAGGAAAACAACCAACTATAGGCCACTTTGACTAGATGAGGATGCAATAACCACTCCATCCGGGCGAGATGATCCGGCCAGCTTCATCGGGCTAAGTTAGTGGGCCCTGGACCAGGTCTGGGTGGGTCGGTCCAACTAGGTTGGGCCGTAACCATAACACAACTTCTCCCATTCAACTTATTTTCCCCTTACATTAAAACCATATGTCTGATTGATGAGTTGTTTGGGGGCGTTGGGAACCCCATGACGAAGAAGTCCATTCTTGTTAAACTAAGTGGGTTTTCATGGTACTCAACATACAACCTTTTGCTTGAGTTGTATGTTCCCTGGGAACAATCGCACTACAAGTTAGAATATTGTGTCTAACTATGTCGATAATACTATGAATACGTATCTATGTGGCTTAGTAGATCCTTGTGACTCAACAGGTCTATGTGACTCAGTGAGTCTAAGTGATATATTGGGTCTTGGTGACACAATGTTTCTAAGTGACTCAGGTGGTATAAGCGACACAATAGTCCTAGGTTCTATATGATTTTGTCTTTTAGTCATACTTTTTGTACATTATACTTATACCTTTCTCATTTGAGAATACTTCATGTGTACATTATTATGTGGTTATTTCAATGTGATGCTTCCTTTTTGTCCTTTCTTTGTAGTTTCAGGGTGTCCTACAGAGTATTGCATTACCCTCCCTAACATAGGATTTTTGCAATGCCCCGACCATAGTTAACTAGAGTCGGTGCATTATTACCTAACATTAGCATGATCATAAAAGATCGAAATCCCAAAAGACCAATCAGTTTAGTAGCCATTGATGTACTAGATACATTTATGTGTTTTACATTACATTATTAAATGAAAAACAACAAACAAATTGTCTCCATTGAAAACATTCATCCATTAGACTATCCCTACAGGTCAGACCTAATATACTTCTTCACATCCTATGAAAAATAAAACCTAGAATGGGGTCAGCTCAGATGCTCAGTATGGATAACAATATATCACAAACATTCACGAATAATTATAATCATTTAAGGCAATGTATAAGAAAAAAACACATGCATTTTACACATAAACATCATAAAAATATGGAATAGATAAATCAAATAATTCCATTTACTTATTCACATGGATATTCTAATATTTGAATAATCTCATGGAACATCAATAGCTGATTTCATAAAGTTGGAATGCTTAATGCCAGAGTTCATAATCACATAGTCAAGGCCTAGTTTGAAGACAGCAAATAAGATTTTATCAAGGCCTTGTTCTAAGACACTGGTTAGTCTCAAGAGACCTACCTATGCATTAAGGAGCTACAACATGCTCCATCTGTCACTTACTATGTCCTATGCATTCCTCATATGAAATGGTTTAAAAATAACATAAACAGTTGTACTAAAAATAGCATAGAAAATGTCAATAATTTATCCATAAACAATGAATTGCATAAAAATAACAAATCCACAGTCAAACATATCACAAAACCATCTATTCAATATGGATATTTTTTATCATAATAAATCAACTTCAAACAATTTTATAATATTTCAAAGAAAGTTTACATTGATGAAATGAAAACATTTTTAAGTAAATATCACTTTATATTTTGATATCATCTAAAAGTAATATAATTATAAGAGAAAACATTTATTTTTAATTTTTTATACAAGATTTTATGGGAAGCTTCGACGTTGTTATAACAGCATAAAATAGCCTCACCTGCCGTATAAGATAAAAAAAGACATTCAAACCTTAATTTTGTCTAGAATGTCCTAAAGTGCCTTGTTTGAAAAATGATGGAAAAATTAATTTGAAAACAAATGTGATCAAATAAGGGTATATATGACTTTAACCCACGGTCTAGTATATAGTAAAAATTATTTGAATTAAATTTTTTATGAAAACATGAATATGGATGATAAAGAGATCCTCATAGATACTTATGTATTAACAACCTCAGATATGTAAAGAGATTATAGAATTAACCATTACCTTGTACTTTTCCTTAGTCGATGGAATTTTATCCTCTTGTATGATATCTAAAATATTTTCATTAAATTAATCATGAAATATATACATAAGTATGATATCATATATGATCCTCTAATATGTTTTTGATAATAATATTTTTGTTGCATCATCTTCTTGAGTGTTAACTGATTCATTTTCCTTTATATAGTTGGTTATGTAATCCATGTTTTTTATGGATAGGATGTATTTGATTCATATAAAGAACAATATTATATTCATTAAATTTATTTCTAATCATACAAAGAAAATTATTCTTGAATGATTATGATGGGGAATGAATCTCATCGCGTTCGTGGAGATGGGAATCCATATGTAAACATGAGCGACAATATCCTTATATTAATGGTTTAATTGGATAATATATTATATATACAGAATAATTAAAATTTTATATTTATTATTTAATTCAGATATACTCATTATTATACCCATCCAAAATAAATAAGTGATTGAATAACAAACTACACCATGACGTTGAGGCGGTAAGCCGTACTTGCGCATGTATGGTGACTCTATCATTCATATAAGGGATAGAATAATGAATATGGTTGTACCAGTTTTATAATATCATCACAGTATATAATGAAACTGGAGTTATTATATTATAATGGAAAAAACACATAATGTTGAAGTGAAAAAAGAAAAGAATTTGAAATAGGTGATGAAATATTTAACTCTTCTTGAGGTTTTTCCTTTGGATTAGAACAAAAGAACCTCATAGGTGGGATTTATGACCAAAGTAAGGCCTATATGAAGAAGGGAGTAATGTTGGTAGGATATTTGGGTAGGGGTAGGCTGAGAAAAATGGCTTTGGAGATGTGAAATTAAGAGATGGTGAATTACACTATAAAAGAGAGGTGGGGGTCACTTTAGGAAATGCTTGAAATATTATTTTATAATAAAATCAGTTTCGGATTCTAAGGGCTCCAAAATGAAATATTTAGAGGCTAATGTGGGGTTGGGTCGAAAAAATATCATCCAATATGTTTTAGACTGGTTTTCGTCAAAATACTAACCTTATTTTTACATATAACTCTTCGTTAAATAGTTTGACATTTACCATGTCACTTTGTATTTTTATAATATATGGTTAATAAACATAATATAAATAGCAAAGAGAACACCATGTGGTTAATTATTAATATATATAACCTTATCTATGTCATTTGGAAGATCCATAGATTTTTTATAATATTATATAAATTAATAATACATTATTTGTTTTAAATACACAATTATGTCAATTTTGACACTATTTAGTATTTGAATTTTGTGAAAAATCAAAACAGAATGTTTACATCTAAAAAAATTATTTAATAAACCCTAAAATGTCATATTAACCAATAAAATTATTTTAATTCATCCTAAGTCTCAAATTAAATTCCTTTGGATATTTATAATATCAATTATTTTAATCATTCATTAATAAGGTAATTACTGCATCATCGTTGTGTCGTATATAAATTAAATTATTTAATAACTATAAATTATAAATAATATAACATTAAGTAGGAAATATATTTGGATTTTTAATGAATATTTATAGTTGAATTTATCTAATGTATATCACTGTATTAATAACAGTTTAGTTATTAAACATGGAATTTAACTCCTATAACTCTTCTTAAAATGAAATAACTATAAATGTCATAATCTAATCCATGTTGGTCAAAGTGGATCATATTTTATTCCTAAGGTTGTTTTGGTTGAATTAATGATATCCAATATAATTTGGACATTTCTTAGGGTAATTATAATATCATTTTTACAGTTAATTACCCTATTTACTTTTAACTATGGTATATAAAAGTTAAATTTACTATTCACCAAAAATTATATTTATCTTATTGATCAACATTTTACTAAAATATTTCGACAATGTCTCTTAGATTTTTGAAATTCAACTCAGAGAAGCAATAAAATTATGTTTTATGCATATTTCCAAATGCTCCTAGGAGGTGGGTAAAAGACGATAAAAAGTTCAATCAATTTTTTTAAATATGAAATTATTATAAAACAAATCCAATTATTTACATTAAACATATATAGGTATTATGTATCTATTTTGACTTAAATATAAATTTAAATAAAATAAATAATTATTTAATTATGAAAATTAGTTTTCACCGATAACGCATCGTCTTTCACTGTTCATCAAATAATGAATGTTTTTAGAAAAATACAAAAAATTCACCCTAATCTAATATTGATATTCCGAATTCAAAAATGAAGTCCATTTGAAAAATAGAATTTATAATATTTCAAAAAGTTGTTATTAGTATTCATAGTGGCTAGTTTGATTGGTCTTAGTGTGTTAGAATCTCAGAGTTGCGTACAAAGAAATCTATAGCAGTTTTTAAAGAGAAACGTATTGTGGAAGCTTGTGGAGTTACATTTTCCTCTGCTTAAAATAGATTCATCTTTAAAATTTCTAGAATATTACTGCATAAAAATATTTCAGTGGTTCTTCATCATAATTTCCTCATGTTACCATGTTTCCTATTCCATCTTATGATTTCTCTGTATAAAATTCACTAGACGAGTCGTCCGGTTTCTCAACACTTGTTCTATAGTATCATGAATTCTGATAGGCTCTTCCCAATAAGACAAATCGGGTTCCAGTTCTAATTTCCTCATTGGTGAGTACATGCATTGGGTCAGGCATGTATTTTCTCAACAGTGATATGTGTAACACATCATGATCTTTGGAGATATATAGAGCCATTCCTAAACGATAATCTACAACACCAGTTCGTTCTAGAATTTTGAAATGTCTGATTTACCTGGGACTAAATTTACCCTTAATAAAGAATCATATAACACCCTTCCATGGATATTCTTTCATGAAAACATGGTCTCCCACTTGAAATTCCAAATGCTTCCGTCGGTTATCAGAAAATATCTTTTTCCTACTTTGAGCTACTTTGATGTGGGTTGGGATAATCTTTACTTTATACATTGTTTCGTAAATGAGTTCTGGTACTATGAGTTTTCATTCACTAATAGCATCCCAACAAGTTTGTGTGCGACATCTAGTTCCATATAATACTTAATGTGGTTCTATATGAATACTTGAATGGATGTTATTGTTATTGTAAAATTATACTAGAGGTAAATATTGTTACCACAAACCATGAAAGTCAATTGAGTATGATTTATACATGTCTTCTATAGTTTGAATAGTCTGTTATGATTGTCCATCAGTTTGAGGGTTGTAGGCAGTTCTCAAATGAAGTTCAGCATCCAAGGCCTTCTGAAGATATTCCCAAAATCATGATGTAAAATGAGGATTCTGATCATAAAAAATTGATATGTGTACACCATGGTATCTTACAACTTCATTAATATATAGTCTTTCTAGTCATTCAAGTGGTAAATATTCTCTTATGACAAGAAAATTTGTTGACATGGTAAGATGATAAAAAATGACCAATATTGCATCATTCCTTCTATGAGTCTTTGGTATCCCTAGGAAAATGTTCATCGTAATATAATCCCACTTCCACTCAGGTATGGGAAGTGGTTGTATGACTCCTCCATGCAATTGCCTTCATGCTTTAACTTGTTGACAAACTATACATCTTAACATAAAATCAACAATATTCATATGTAGGTTGTCCAACCAAAAATGATCCTTTAAATCTCTATACATTTTGGGGCTCCCAACGTGTATAGAGAAATTGGAGCTATGAGCATCATCCAACAATTACCTCATTATATCAAGTATATCAGGAACATAATGTCTCTTCCCAAATTTGAAATTTCTATCTTCATTTATGATGTCACTCAATATCCCGCCATTTGTAGCTTTAATATTTTTCTGAAACTCCTCATCAGCAGTCTGAGAACTCTTTATCCATTCAAGTAAATATGGTTTGGCGACCATTTGAAAATATATTGATGTTTTACCTTCCTTGGTTTTTCCCTTATACATATTTACTAGATCCATGAAAATAGGATCCCTTTGAACTCTTATCTTGTTCAACACTTCATGATCATTTCTACTCAATGCATCTTCAACCATATCTTTTATATCTTCAACCCCCGTAGTAGTGATCACATAAGATTGGCATTTCTTCATTGTACTTTTTATGGGGCATGTTCCCCTGGCTCTTAGGGAATTCGTTTTCATAATTCCAATTTTCTCTATAATTATAAAACTCAACATTGATAGCCTCTTTCTTCCCATTGCAATCCCAAGCCTGGTGGCCTTTTTCACCACACTTGTAATAGACCCCCATTCCCTTTAGTAATGTATCAGGTTGTTTCTTCAAACATTAACTGCAAGATGGATATTCCACATTTTCCTTCTTTCACTTATTTCCATTTCCATAGTGTTCAACATATCTATTTTTCTCTTGCATAGATTTAAAGTCGTAAGACATGGAGAATCTATTTTATATATTGATACTGCAGGAGAAAATATCTACATATGATGAGAAGGATTGTGAGACTAATTCTTGACAGAGAAATGGTTTTACCCCATCAAAGAATCAATAAATCTTACTACTTGGTTTATATATATAGTCTACTGCTTTCCATGTTAACCTTGTAATTTTCGCCTTATACTTTGTGTTATTCTCATCCTCCTTTTTACTCAGACTCAGAAATTGTCTTTCCATATAATCTCAATGGTCACGAGGAAATTATTTTTCTAATAAAATCTCTTTAAAATCCCTCTATTACTTTTTTGATACTTCAAACTCTTCCTTTGTGTTTTGTATTAATGACCACCATTGATCTGCATATACCGTGAGGTGATAAACTGCCATGAATACATTTTCCCTTTGGCTACTCCCCATAGAATGAAAAGTTTTATCTAATAAATTTATCCATTGCTCATATATTAATGGATTCATAATCCCATTGAATGTTATTGGTTGTTTTCTTTATTAAGCGGTCTAACAAAGATCCGATATGTTGTGGATCTGGGTGCTCCATACGGGTATGGTTATTATTCATAACCTAATAGACTAGTCTCAGTATGGTGATAAAGTGATCATCACTAGTTACATCACCAGCTCTACTATAATTATATTTAGTTATAGGAAAATCCCTACATGGATTTTGTGCGTTGATACAGTTTCCATTCATTCCACAAGGGGCCATTTCTAGACAAATGGAATACACTAGATTAGTTTATGAATCGCAATACATAATTCCAAACATGTAAAAAACATAACATAAATTGAATAGTTTATGGATATCATTCCTAATCATAAAAATGTTTTCATTGAGGAATTATATACTTATAAACCCATCATAATGGTTTGTAATGAAAATTATAATATCCTAAGCATATCCCCTGGGAGTTTCAAAACCAATACAACATCAATGCATGTTGTCGTGCACCAGTCCCTGTTCGAGTCTAGATTAAAGCAGTGTTTTTGTGTTTTTCCAATATGTCCATCTATTCTAGAGATTCCTCAACCTACTCATATCCATTAATGAATGTATTTCTTGGAAAACTAAAAAAATATATATAATACCAAAAATCATGGATGTTCTTCCATAATAATACTCAATGTCTATCTTAGGGTAATGTTCTCTAATAGGATTAATTATAAATCTAGCTTCCATGGTCTGTAATAAACATCCTCTAATACCAAGTGTAATTCCCCAACCCTATTTACCCAGAGTCGTTGCATTATTACATATCATTGGCATATTCAAAAGGGATAAAAATCCTGAAATACCGATAAATTTAGTTGCCTAGAAAGTACTATATACATTTATAAGTTTTGCATTACACTATAAAATGATAAACAAGAACAACATTGTCTCCATTGAACACATTCATCACTTTTATTATCCCTATATGTCATTCATAATATACTTCTTCGCATCTTGTGAAAAAAAATCGAATGGGGTGAGCTCAGATTCTTAGTAAGGATAACAATATAGTAAAAACATTCAAGGATAAGAATAAACATTTAAGACAATTTATAAGACTAAAAAATAAGCCTTTTAATCATAAAATTAATTTGAATACGGAAAATATAAATCAAATAATTTCATTTACATATTTTCATGGATATTCTACTAATCAAAGAATCAAATGTAATATCAATAACCAATTTCATAGTGATGGAATGCATAATGCGTGACTTCATATTCACAAAGAAAAGGCCTTATGAAAAGACTACAAATTAGATTTGGCCAAGTAATTGTTCCATGATAGTAGTTTGTCTCATGTGATCTACTGATGCACTTAGGTGATATAGCGGGCTCCACCCATCATTTACTATGTCTACTGAATTCCTCATATGAAATGGTTTAAACGTAACATAAACATTTATATTACAACTAGCATACGAAATGTCCATACATTACCCATAATACCTAAATGTTGTAAAAATAACACATACATAGTCAATCATACCACACAACCTTAAATTCAATAGGGATGTTTTGTATCATAACAAATCATCTTCAAACATGATTAAATTCCATCATAGGATGTTCACATAAATGAAATCAAAACATTTTTAAGGAAATATCTATTTCTATTCTGAAATAATTTAAAAGTAAAATAATTATAAAACAAAAATTTTATTTTTAAAATTCATTTACAAGCTTGTATGGAAATCATCGACGATGTTTTAATTATAGAAAATAAATGCACCCGTCGTATCAGTTAAAAAAATACATTCTTACCTTAATTTTTTTGAGATGCTCATAAAGTACCATGTTTGAAAAATTACAGAAAGGTTTCCTTCAAAACATATGAGATCAAATAAGGGTATAAATGACTTTAACCCACTTTCTAGTAAATATTAATAAAAAATTTAATTACATCTAAAAGAAAACATGGATGTGGATGATAAAGAGATCCCAGTATATACTTATTTATTAACAACCTTGTAAAGTAAATAGATTGTAGAATTAACCCTTACATTGTAATTTTCCTTAGTCTTTGGTATGTTAAACTCAAGTGTAATAGAAAATAATTTGTTATCAAATTATAGAAGAACTATATACATAAATATGATCCTGTAATATTTATTTGTTAATAATATTTCTGTAGTATCATCATTTCAGGTGTGAACAGATTCGTTTTACATTATATTCTTGGATACGTAAGCCATGTTTGTTATGAATAGGATTTATTTTATTCATATATAGAATTATATTACGTTCATAAACTTTATTTTTAATTGAAAAATAAAAATTATTCTTGAATGATTATGATGGGGAATGAATCTCATCATGTTCCTGGAGAATGTAATTTGAACGTACGCACGGAAGACAATATCATTATATTGATGGTGTAATAAGAAGGTATATTATATATGGAGAATAATTAACATGTTATATTTATTATTTACTTCTATAATTCTCATAGTTATACCCGTCCAAAATAATGATGTGTCTGAATAACAAACTACACTATGACGTGGAGACGGTAAGACGTACGTACACATGTATGGTGACATTGTCATTCATATAATGGATAGAATAATGAATATGGATACACCATTTTTATAATAACATAACTGTATATATAAGATAATGGAGATATTATTAGAGAATAGAAAAAACAAATAAAGAGGAAGTGGAAGAAGAAAAGAACATGAAAGAGTTGATGAAATATTAACCTCTTCATCAAGTTCTTAAGTTTGATTTGATCAAAAGAGCTCCATAGGATGGTTTTCGGACCAATGAAAGCCCTATATGATGTAGGGAGGAATGTTGGTAGGATATTTGGGCAGGTTTTGTCCAAGAAAAATGGATTCAAATATGTGAAAATAAGGGAAGGGGAAGTACCCTTTTATAAGAGAGGTGATGGTCACTTTAGGAAGAGCTTGAAATATTATTTTATTATAAAATCATTTTTGGTTTCTAATGGCTCAAAAATAAATTATTTCTAATATAACGTGGTAAGGGTCGAAAATATCTAATTAAATATTTTTTATACAGGTTTATGTCACTATATTAACCTTATCCTTTAGATTTTACTGTTAGTTAAATACTTTGACATTTACCATGTCTCTTTGTATTTTATTTATTATATGGTTAATAAAAATACTATAAAAAGAAAAAAAAAACCCAATGTGGTTCACTATTAATTTATATAACCTTATTTAAGTCTTTTTTCCTAACCTTATATTTTTAGGAATATTATATCAGTTAATATTATAGTATTTTTTTAAAAACTCAATTATTTCAATTTTGACACAATTTAATATTTGGTTTTTCTGAAATTCATAACACCATGATTACATCAAAAAAAACTATTTAATAATCCCAAAAATGTAATAATAACCTATAAAAATAATTTAATTATTCAAATGTCTCAAATTATAATTATTTGAATATTTATAATATCAATTATTTTAATTTTCAATTAATAAGGCAATTATTGTGTCATCATTGTGTCATTAATAAATTAAATTATTTAATGTCTAAAATTTATAATAAAATATAATTATGTAGGAAATATTTTTATCTTTCTAATGAATATTTTTTGTAAAATTTATATTATGTATAACCATATATTAAAAATGGTTAAGTTATTAAACTTTAAATTTATCTCTTTTAACTCTTCGTTATATAAATGTATAAAAATTGTCCTAATCTAATACAAGTTTACCAAATGGGGTCATATTTCATTACTAAGGATTTTTTGTTATAATTACACTTATCCAATAGAATTTGGACATTTGTTCGGGTAATTATAATATCATTTTTACCTTTAATTACCCTATTTACTTTTAACTATTGTAAAAAAAAGTTAAAAGATACTATTCACCAAAAATTATTTTCATCTTATTGACCATCAATATACATACTGATGTCAACTGTGTCTTGGGGATTTTTGGAATTCAACTCAAAGATGTGGTAAAATTATGTTTTATTCAAATTTGCAAATACTCCTAGGAGGTGGGTAAAAGATGGTAAAAAGCTCAATAAAATAAATATATATATCTAAACTAATTATAATATGAAACCAATGAATTAAATACAACGTTTATAGGTATTATGTATCTAATTTTACCATAAATTAATTTAATTAGAATAAACAATCATTTAAATAAAAAATGTGGTTTTAACCTAAAATACAATGTTTTTCACTATTCATCAGAAATGAAAGTTTTCTGAAAAATACCAAAAATTCACCCTATGATAATTTCGATATTATGAATTAAAAAATGAAGTCCATTTTAAAAAATAAAAAATCTAAAACATCAAAAGGTGGTATTTCAATTTATTATGGCTAGTTTGATTGGTCGCAGTGTGTTAGAATCTCGACAATGCGTACAATGAAAACTATTATTCAAAGGGTAATGTACTGTAGAAGCTTGGGTTGTTACACATTTCCCACACATGTATTGTCTTGGGGAGACAAATATTTCTTTGAAAGAGACCTAGGGGATCTAGGACCTTATGGTTCCCAGTGCGATAAAAAATGCGACACATAAACATAAGGCTCCAAGCAGCTACCCTTAACCTACCATTGATGTATAGTTTTCTACAGAAAGATTCTTAGTGACCTATGAACTCGCTTGTTTACAACTATTATTTTTATAGTGCTTATATACAAGCCCTTTACTTTCATTTTTGTATTGTTTCCCCTAGTGTGATTCTTAGTGGAATTCATAGTTTACATAGTTTTTACATTTCATCATTTAGGGGTTTTAGTTCTGTTTGTGCATAGAGTTTTAAAGGCCATGCATCCAATTTTGGAGATATTCTTACGTGGAGTTAGTCTACAATCCCTATATATTGGAGGCATTCTTGGGGTAGTCACAACATGGTCCCCACTAGGATGGGTCGTGACATAGTTGAATTAGAGGGGTTCAGTTCAACATTGGAAATGGGATTCTATGAGATTGGTTTTGGGAAACAGTGTTAAGTGTTTTGAGTTCATCATTCTGGCCATGGATTCCATGGTTGGTACGATAGACAACTTATCCACACACCATAATTTTGGACTCCTAAATTCTCACTCAGAATAAGAAAAATTTGGTTTTAGGGAAATAAATTCTACACACATCATATAAGATATGAGTGCTTCCTTTTTGTCCTTCTTGAGTTAGCTCACCAGGTGCACTTTATAAACCTCGTTACATCTTGATCTATTTTATGATTCCACCATGCAGACATCCATCTTGGATTCCATTAGGTGAAAAAGGGTATTATACACCAAGAGATGAGGCATTAGTACAAGGACTAGTACCAGATATAGCTCTACCAGCTGGAGAACAAGTGTAAGCAATACCTATGCACGCAGTCTCAGTGCATTACATGAGTTCTAGAGGAGGAGACATACCAGGATTAGGGGTGATAATGACCCCCAGGTGGATAAGGATTTTCTCAAGGTGGTTACCCGAGTCTTCTATATAGTGAGGATACCTCCGAACTAGATGGAGGTCTTTTCTGCAAGAATTAATTATTGTTCTTCAAGGAGTTGGTGGAGAATGATGATACAAACACATGACGAGGTGCCCGTCACATGGATAGACATTGTGATCCTATCTAATGAGGATTTATTTGTAGTACACATCATGCTCTGCGCATATATAGGAGCTACTACACCTATATTAGGGAATCCAGTGAGAATCAGAGTACTCTTGGTGATTCACAGATATTTCTTGCTAATCCACAGATAATGTGAGAGACCCATTTTTCAGTGATTGGTATTTTTATCAGTTAATGCGTCTGGATGTTAGGGAGTCCATTGTTTCTCTTAGATTCCTTACTCAGGATGCAGTGCTGGAGCATGCTGCACTTAAGGGGAGTTTCCTAGCAGAGTAGGCGCCAACAACAGAAGAACTCATAAGACACTAGGTGGAAGAGTGTTTAATATTCAGTAGAAGAAAATTTACGCAGGGTCCTAAGTAGGGCAGACCTTCGAGTGAATGACCCTAGGACACTTGTTTAGTGGTATGAGGCTCTCAGGGAAGATGGATTCAGTCGAAGAGAGGGTGTGCTTCTCATGCGGCGATCAGGGCGACATGGCTCATGATTTCTTGAGTCGTTTCACAGACAATTAACAGACAGTTTAAGGACCACTCAGGTAGAGGTAGAGGGTCATGTAGTGTGGTCTATAGTGTAGGGAATGTGGGAGTATAGTTTGAAGAGTGGATTTTTGTGGGTATATGTTTGAGGTACTATGTTGTACCACCAAAAAATTTATTGTATGTTTCAATTAAAACATTGTATTCATTAGATTTATTAAATTTCATGAATCACTAAGCCTCTATAGAACAAATAAATGTTACTTATAGATGATATCCAAAACATAGCCACTAAGCTTAAATTTTTCAGCACTGTGATTCGAATTTTAAAAATCGGACATACACAGTTCTGTTCAGGATGATATTTAGAGTTTCATAGACATGACTTAATTTTCATTGAATAGTGACCTACCATTATGAATCATAACCAACAATTATGAAGAGTAACTTACACTTATTAATAGTGATATGACTCTTATAAATGATATCCATACCCATGCATTTATAAAATAATTTAGGATTCATTAAAAAAACAGGAATATTTTAAGTATTTATATATTTATATTAAATAATTATTTAATTGAATATTTAATTGATCATATATTGAATTTTGTTTTTGAAAAATTGATTTTTTTTTCATTCTATACATAGAATAACGGTCAGGGTAAATTTTCAAAGATTTGTTTGAAATAGTTGAATTTTTGGTGAATAATAAATACATTAATTTCCCATATTATAACATTATAATTTAAATTTACTGTACCTAGCATCCTGAGTGATGTAAGCCCCAAAATATTGAATTCACATGAATTTATTACTATTATTGATAAAGGAATAATTGATGTTTCTTGTCTTTTGAGGAAATAATAAATTGATGATTATAATATTAAGAAAACTCATCTTTCCACCACTATATAAACCACCCCTCACCCCCTATTCCCCCCACACCACTCAAGCTTCATGCCTTACCAAATTTTGGGAAAGTACTCTCTTAGAGCCATATCCCCACGTCCATGACCTGTTGGTCTCACCAAAAGGAAAAAAACATAGGCCTTAAAGAGATTATCATGGAGGAGTTCTCAAGAGGTGAACCTTTCTTCTCTTTTCTTTCAATTTCTTTTACAAAGATCCATTATTTTGTTCTCCATTCTCACCTACCCTAATACAAATTCTATTATAATTATATTAAATTAAATGTACTAAATTTTCATTGTGGTAATGTAATATTTCATCACAATCTCTCTATTTCCCCTAATTTTATACAATAAAAGCAATCATTGTCTGAGATGTGTTAAATTATCACTCTCAAGTAAGAAGGGTTTTTAGTTTTCATTACTATCAACAATACTGGTCATGAAACCTTTTAAATGGTTGATCTAGGTCATAATATATGTATTTTATCTTGATTAATGTTCTGGAATCCTTACACATTCATAATATGGAATAATAATACAATACAAATTTAATGTGAACAAAATAGGAAAGCCAAATCCAAGCATTTATTTTTAACTCATCGAATGAGTCATCCTCATGAAATATAACAATAATCATTATAATATCATTTATATATAATTAATTTAACTAAAAATTTATATTAATAATTCTTGATATTTAACAATATTTCAAACAACCATCCATTCATGAATACAGGAAAACAGATCATAAAAACCAAAGAAATAAATTCTACCAAAAAATAAAATTGAATTTATTAAACCATCAAAAAGGACATTAATGAACCTAATAAGTTCATAACATATCAATTAAATTATGATTAGGTTCTGGAATTAAAAATATATGATGCTAAATTTTATTATTCATGTTGTTATGAACAATCAAGAACACTTTCAAGCATAAGGTAAGGGATCCTGTCTCTCACTTTTGTTCAAGAATAATCACCTTGTTATGCTCTTTTATTATTAATATATAATGATAGGGTATGTTTTCACACCTCCACCATATTTACCTTATGAAATATAAATTATGGTAAACCCCTTTACCTCTCATTATTCCCTCACAAGAATACTCGTTACCATGACGAAATGTTTGTAAGGGCTTTTCTCGTCTCACTTTCAATTATGTGGGATTTCCATTATTTGCCTCTTATTTATTATATGTGGTACAATTTTACTGTCATTTGATATATATTATCAGGATTCTATTTATATTCATGGTATTCTATGATTTATTTGGTATTTATTAACTTTTGGTCATACAACTCAATTGATTAC
The DNA here is from genome assembly GCA_963277665.1 of Viscum album. Taxonomy (NCBI): domain Eukaryota; kingdom Viridiplantae; phylum Streptophyta; class Magnoliopsida; order Santalales; family Viscaceae; genus Viscum; species Viscum album. The sequence continues at coordinate 905,441,483 of OY728156.1, forward strand.
AACATGGTAATGAGGATTGTCTCAATTTTCACTTCACTGTGACTTGCTTGGTTTTGTGCACCTACTCATTCTTATGTGGTGTAACTAATTCCCATTTTCGATAACTTTTCAAATTACATTATATTCCATTTAAATATCCGTATTCTCATATCATATAGATGATTATTTTCTAAATCGTATACCATTTTACTTATGGTATTTATTTTGATTGTTGTTTTGACTATGGAAATATTGATAAATATGTATCCTCTATTCTATATAGAAATTGTAAATTATTTTATCTCTTGTTTTGAATATATGTATAAATAATTATTTGGATGTTGAAGTGGGTGGGGGCCACTATAGCCCCTCTATGAATCAGCAGGTCTCATGAGACAAATCGGTTGGCGACAAACCCTTCAAGTTTGTTTCCAAAAATCAAATGGGTTTAAACCCACATAAGTAAATTGTTTTTATGATATTATGGTATCATTTTCCTGATTCTTTATATAAAATTATACCCATTCACTTTATTCATTATCATTTATTACTATGCATGAGGTGTTCATTATAACAAAATCTATGGATGCAGTTTCAGTCTCAATTTATTACTGGGGTGAGTTTTTCATTTATTCACCATGCCATATTGATTATATCAAATTATTTCAATTTAGTTATTATTTATTCATGAAACCTCCATTTTTTACTCGTACTAAGAATTTAACCTCACCCCTTTCATTTTTTTATCATTAGGTGATGAAAAGGATATCATTTAAAGAGTTCTCATGGATTCAGTCTTTAGTTGTTTTTATGTATCATATTTTGTAACTTTTTCAAATGTAATTTGATTTAAATCTATGTATCTTGTATCTTCAAGAATACTAAACTAATTTATCCATTAGTATTTTCATTTCTTCTATCCATGAAAATGTATTTAGTAATGCACCAGCACCATTCTAGAGGGGTCGGGGTGTTGTAGTTGGTATTGGAGAGAGTTTAGTAGATATCATGGAAATTATAGTAGGAAATGTATAGTTGGGAACAAAGCCCTAAGGTAGTATTTGAGGATAAATGTACTGGAACATCCTATTATTTTTTTATGGAATATATTATTTGAATGTTTCTATAAAATGCATCCATCTCTGGATATGAGCAGGTAGAGGAGGCTCTGGAACAGATGTACCTAATAGTGAAAGCTTCGACATGTTGTTTCAGGCTAGACCTGGGTATCCTAATACACAACAACATGCCTTTCTGCAATCTTGGTTACAACACAACTGGGGGATATGCTTATAATAAATCATATTTTCTATAAAAGCCGTTATGAATGATTTAAATATCAATTATTCCTCAACGAAACCATTTTTCTGATTATGGGATTTGGCATGCGTATGATCTCAATTTATGCTATGTTTTTTGTTAAGTTATTATTATCCATTACGATTCATTCCCTAATATCGTGTGTGACATTATTTAATAATGGAATCTAATAGTACAAGGGGAATCAATACATGTGGCCAATATAGGGATCTCCCCACTAAGCAGGTTAACACAGTTTTTGTTGGAGCAGATCAGATCATGACTATATTGGGACAACATACTCTGGTTGTAAAAAATAACCATTCAACATCCATGTTGGATTGTTTCATGTGTAAAATGCCCCCATATTTTAGCGGGACTACTAATCCAATGGTTGATGAGAAATGGATCAAGTCCATTTAATAGGTATTCATGGCATTGAGATGTAATGAAAATGAAACTGTAGTACTAGAGGTATGTTGTCTTTAGGGAGACACTGATCAGTAGTGGTACATAATTCAGAATACCATGGAGGAATAATAAATAGAATATATGGAATGGTAAAACATTATGTAAACTTTCATCAAAAATATTTAACTCTTAAGAAACCAAACAAAATTATGAGAAAATTCATTTTCTTAAAGAAAATGGCATAAGGCCGTGTTACATTGTATGAGGTTACCTTCAAAAAGCAATCCAGGTAGGTCATAGATTACGTATGTGACTCAGAAAACAAGATTTATCATTTCATTGAAGGTTTTATTACATTTCTTATAAGGGAACTATATTCTCAAACATTTTCATTATAAGATAAAATTATAACTCGTTCCATCAAAACATAGAAGGAATTTGCATGATTAAATTTATTAATGGGAAATTAAGATAAAAAGTAGTTCTTAGATATCCAAGAGAAAGGAGATGCGCCAAAGAAGAACAAGGGAATGAAGAAATCCACATTATGCTAGAACTATGGACATAATCATCTCAGGAAATGCTTGAATGGCATGGGAGTTTTCTATAAGTGTGGAGAAAAGGTTCATCTATCTCATGAATGTTGGGAGAACGAAACAATTTGATTATGATAAATTCTACAATTGAAGTGACAGGAGAAGATATTCTAATTAGTGTCCTAATCACAATAGAAACATGCCTTAAAAAATTCCAAGAGAGAAAGGGAAAGATTATGCGATTACAACAACGAAAGTTGAAGTTCCTAATGATGTGGTGGTAATTACTTTAATTATATCTTCATACATAGCCATCAAATTATTTGATTAAGTATCATCTCATTCATTTATATCTTCCCATTTTTTCAAGAAAATTAGACATGTCCAATTTGATTTAATAAAGGAGTTATCAGTCAAAACACCTAGGGGATGTATCATTACAACTAAAGCATGTCAACTAACCCCCCTGGTGACACATAAATGGTCTTTAGATTCTAATCTTATCGTCATACGAATGACTGAAATTGACATAATTTATGAAATGAATTGGATGTCAAACTATGATACGATGATTTATTTCAAGAAAAAGGAAGTTACAATTTTTGAGAATGGTGTAGAATCTCTTATTTTTTTAGCACAGACCTCACCACCCAATTCTTATCTAGATCCTCCCCAAGTAGCTCTATTGAATGTAATTCTTGGAGGGGAAGGGAACCCAATATCTATGTGTGAGGAAATAAATCTTCAAAATTGAAGATGTTCATATAGTGAAAGAATACATTGATCTATATCCAAAGGATTTACCTGGACATCCTCTAGAGTGGGAAATTGAGTTTTTCATTGACTTAATTCCTTATTCAAAACTTATATCAAATAATCCATACAGAATGGCCACCGTGCGATTAGTGGAGCTGAAGAAATAGCTGGAGGTATTGAGTCAAGAGGGATATATTCGACCTAGTGTTTCTCCATGGGGAGCCCATGTCCACATTGTCAAGAATAAAGAAGGATCCATGAGGATATGCATTGACTGTAGAGAAATCATTTCTATTACAATAAGGAATAAGTATCCTCTAACTCGGGTTGATTATTTCTTTGATCAAATTTATGGATCTCATTTTTTTTTGAATATTGACCTTTTATCTAGATATCATCAGTTGCGTGTGAGGAAAGAAAATATTTCAAAAACAACATTTCGAACCAGGTATGGGCATTACAAGTTTACTATGATTATATTTGGATTGACTAATGTACCCAATGTTTTCATGTATTTAATGAATTTATTTTCCATGGAATATCATTATAAGTGTTTTTGTGGCATTCATCGATGATATCTGGGTATTGTAAAAAAGTAATGAAGACAATGAGGATCAATTGTTGATTATTCTAAAAACTATTAGATGAAATTAATTATATGGTAATTTTAGCAGGTAAAAATTCTGGATTCAATCATTTTATTTTCAGGGCCATATTTTCTCTAAGGATGGAATCCTAGTTTATCCTGCAAAGGAAAAGGAAATCCATCAATGGCCCATGCCAACAAACATATCCAATGTATGCAGTTTTATTTAATTAGCAGGTTACTGTTGGTGTTTTGTTGAAACTTTCCCCCGACTAGCTAACCCTCTAGCCAAGCTCAAACATAAAAGTGTTATGTTTGTGGTAGAAAAATAATGTACATAAATTCTCCAAGGAATTGAAAAAAAGATTGTTCAATGCTCCAATATTGACTCTTCAATCCGAAAGTGATGGATTTTTAATATAAAGTGATGCATCAAATAATTGACATGGTAGCATCCTTATGAAAAATATGAAGTTGTTTTTTATTAATCAAGACAGTTGATGACTCATGCGGGAAATTATCCAAATCATGATCTTGACTTAGCAGCTGAAATCAATTTAATTAAAACATGTTGACATTATCTGAATGAAGAATGATGTGAGATTTACACAGACCACAAGATTTTGAAATACATTTTCACACAAAAAGAAAACAACGTATGGAAAAGGATATGGCTCGATTTACTCAATGATTATGATCGTTCAATACACTACCACCAAGGAACGGAGAATAAGGTGGCAGATGCATTAAGCAGAAAAGATCCTAGAATTCTTACTTAGATGAGGGTTGAGAGAGATCCTATATTTTTGGATCTACTAAAGATAGATATGGGAATTGTGAATGAAGGGAAACATCATATCTCATTCAAATGATTGATAAACCAACATTATTATAGAAGATAAATACTCTCAATCTGATGATGAGAATCTACTCAAGAAAATTAATGTTGTCAAGGATGGGATATTGGCAGACTTCATGTTTGAGGAAGGAGTTATGAAATTTGGAAAGAGGCTATGCATTCCATTAATACCTGAGATAAAAATGGAAGTATTAGACTATGCTCATAGTTTAAATTTCTCTATGAACCCATGTCACACAAAGATGTGTAGAGAGATTAGGAATATTTTTTATTGGATAATATGAAGCGGGAAATTTCGTACTACTTGTCAAGGTGTTTAGTTTTGCAATAGGTGATGGAAGAGAGAAAACATCCCAAAAGAGTGATGAAAACTCTATCTATTTCTGTATGGAATTGAGATAACATTACGATGGTTTTTTTCACCATACTATCAAGGACACATAGAAGTAATGATGAAATATGGGTAAATGTTGACCATCTCACAAAATCAGCATATTCCCTACCAATAAGAGAGAATTTACCACTTGAGCGACTAGAAAAACATTACATTAATGAAGCTGTAAGAATTCATGGAGTACCTATGTTGTTTAGGTTTGATCAAGTTCCCCAGTTTATGTCAAAATTTTAGAAAAGCCTCTAGATGGCTTTGAATACTGAGCTTAATATGAGTACAGTTTATCACCCCCAAACTGACAGACATTCTGAATGGACTATTCAATCCTTGGAAGACATGGTGAGATCATTCTATCATGACTTCTTATGTATGTGGGAACAATAGTTTCCTTTTGTTGAATTTTCCAACAATAATATTTCCCATTATTGTATTTAAATCGACACATATGAAACATTATATGGAAAGAGATGTGAAACTCATACCTGTTGGGACAAAATTGGTGAGGGGAAACATATAGACCCAGATCTTATTAAAGGGACTACGACAACGTGGAAGACAATCCAAGCCCATATTAATAAATCCCAAAGTAGGAAGATGAGTTATGATAATAACCAGAGAAATGATATGGAATTACAAGTGTGATACAATGTCTTTCTAAAAGTATCTCCATGGAAGGGTGTCTTATGATTTAGTAAGAAATGGAAATTGAGCACCTGATACATCATAACATTTGAAATTTTGGAATGAATCATAGCATTAGAATACCGTTTAGAAATGCCTCCATGTCTCTCCAAAAGTTCATGATGTGTTCCACGTGTCATTGTTGAGGAAATACATGTTAGGCCCAACACATGTACTCACCAATGGAGAAATAGAACTAGAACCTGATTTGTCAAACTGTGAAAAACCTATCTGGATTCTTGACACAAGGGAAAATGTATTGAAAAATAAAAAACACTAATCTAGTAAAGGTTCTATGGAGGAACCAGAATATAGAGGAAGAAACATTGGAACTTGAGGATACTATGAAGAATAACCACCCACAAAATTTTTGGGGATATTATATATAAAATTTCATGGAATAACTTTCCGGAGGAAGGAATAATGTAGAACCACAAAAATTTTATAGTATGTTACACTTAAAAACACTGTACATTTTAGATACCTTAAATCTAATGAATCACTGAGCCTCTTTGGAACTAAACATTTTTATTATAAGAGATAGCCAAAACCTATCCATTGAACATAAAATTTCCAACTCGGTGATTTGAATTTTAAAAATCTAACATAGAATGTTTTGTTAGGGATGATATTTAGAGTTTAATAGAATTAACACCATGCTTTTCCAATAATAACCTACTATTATGAATAGTAACTTACCCTTATGAATAGAAATATAACTCTTATGAATGGTATACATAGCCATGAATGTATAAATAATTTTATGCAACATTAAAAAAATGATGAATATTTTAAGTGTTTATATATTTCCATTAATTAATGATTTAATTAAATATTTAATTAATCATATTTACATAATTATTTATGAAAAATGGACATAATTTTTGGATTCTACATGTCGAAAAATGGTTTCGGTAAATTTTCGAGATTTTTCTTCAATACGAGAATTTTGGGGGAATAGTAAAATACATTAATTTACCTTATAAATACATTATAATTTAAATTAACCATTCATAGACTCATGAGTGACTTAAGAACCCAAATATCAAAATCACATGTATATATTACTATTTTTGGTCATTTAATACTCACCATTTCTTGTTTTGAGAGGAAATAATATATTAATGATTACAATATTATGAAAACTCCTCTCCCCTCCACTATATAAACCACCTGACACCCCCTATTCCACCCACACAATCCAAGCATCAATTGTTGCATAAAATCTTCCAAATATTCTTCCCAATCCCTCTCCCCATGTCCATAACCTTCTGGTCTCACCAAAAGACCAAAAAACAAAATCATTAATGAGATTATCAATGAGGAGTACTCAAGAGGTGAACCTCTCTTCTCATTTCTTAAAATTTCATTTAAAAATATCCATTTTTTTCTCCCTTCTCACATCCCCTCATACAAATGCCATGATAATTCTAGTAACTTACATGTACATGATATTCAATGTACTAATAGAATATTTCATCATAATCTCTCTTTTCTCCTCCTTTTATACAACAAATGAAAACACTGTCGGAGATGTGTTAATTCATCACACTCAAGGAAGACTGGTTTTCAATTTGCATTACTATCTTCAATAATTGTCCTGAAACGTTTTCAATGGCTGAACCAGGTCATTATATATGTATTTTATTTTGATTAATGTTCTGTAATCCTAACACATTCAAAATATTGATTAACAATACCAAACAAGTTTTTTGTGAATAAAACCTCAAATCCAAATCCAAGCATTTATTTTTGACTCTTAGAATGAGTCATACTCATGGTATATTACCAGAATCATTATAAGATCATTTATATATCTTTAATGTAACTTATAATTTATATAAAAAATTCTGGATGTTTAACAATATTTCAAACAAACATCCATTCATGAATACAAGTAAAGGGATCATGAAAACCAAAGAAGAAAATGCTACCAAACCAATTAAATTGAATCTCTTAAACCATCAAAAAGGAAATTAATGAACCTAATTAGGTCATAAAATATCAATTAAATTTGGATTATGTTCTTTTAATTATTAATTAATGAAGCTAAATTTGATTATTCAGGTTGTTAAGAATAATCAAAAACACCTTCGAGCATAGGATAAGGGATCCTCTCTCTCACTTTTGTTCAAGAATATCCCATGTGTTGTGCTCTTTTATTTTTAATGCCTAATGATTGAGTGTGTTTTTACAACCCCCATACTACTCTTATGACATATAAAAAATGTGATACCCCTTTTCCTCTCATTAATCCTTTTCAAGAACACTCATTACCATGCTGAAATGATTGTAAGGGGTTTTCTCATCTCACATTCAATTCTGTGGGATTTCCAATGTTTGCCTCTTATTTCATATATGTTATATAGTTGTGTGGGAATTTGATATATATTTTCATATTTCTATTTATATTCATGGAATTTTTTGAATCATTATGTGGTGATTATCTTTTTTTTATACGACTCAATTGATTACAACATTGTAACTAGCTTTGTCTCAATTTTCACTTCATTGTGACTTTGCTCAGTATTGTGCACCTACTCATTCTTATGTGGTCTACCTAGTGCCCATTTTTTATCACATTTAAATTAAAATTATATTCCATTTAAATATTATTATTCTCATATTATGGATATGATTATTGTCTAAGCCGTATACCATTTCACTTATGGTATTTATTTTGAATGTTTTTTTACTGTGGAAATATTGATTAATACATATCCTCTATTAAATAAGGATAATGTAAAGTAATCTTTCACTTGTATATAATTAATTTATAATGAATTATTAGGATGCAGAGGTAGTTGGGGCCCACTACACCCCCTCGATGCCTCAGTAGGTCTGATGAGACAAATCAGTTGGTGAGAAACCCTTCGAGCTTGTTTCCTAAAATAAGACGGTTTTCCACCCACAAAAACTAATTCATTTTATAGTATTATGGTATCATGTTATAGATACATGAAATACAATTAATATGAATTCTCATTATTCTTTATCATTTATTATTGTCCATAAGGTTTTCACGATGACAAAAACTATGGATGTAGTTTCATTCACTGTTTATTAATGGCGTGAGTTTATCATTTACTCACCATAACATGTTGATAATGTCAAAATGCATACAATTTATTTATTAATGATTAATTATTCCGCCATTTTTAACCCTTACTGAGGGTTTGAGCTCACCCCTTTCATTGTTTACATTCAACAGGTGACGAAGTGGAGATCATTTATTGAGTTCTTGTGGAGGATGTATTTAGTTTTTGTTATTTAATGTATTTTGTAATCTTTTCCAATGTAATTATAGTTACATAAATGTATCTAGATTATTAAAGACTACTAAACTGATCATTCCTTCAGGATTTTAATTCCTTCTATCCATGACATTGTACATAGTAATTCTCCGGATCCTGTCTAGATGGGGAAGGGCTTTACATACTACCACCACAAACCCTATGTAGTCCGCCACGGGCTATGAGTGCTGGTGTACTTGTGTGGTCCCAACATAAGTGACTAAGTAATATGATCCAAACGCCCTAGAGACGATTTAAGGTATGTTATGTTTCTTTTCTAACATAGCTATAGTTCTATGGCATATGTAACAGCCATAATATCCCTTCCATGGACTTGTTCGAAGCTCCGAGATTATGGTGGAGTCGTTGGCTTGATCATTATGCATAGAGGCTCCAACAAGAGGGGATTTAATGACCAAAAACTAGTGAAGGTAGTGCGAGATTACTATTGGTGGTGAGATCGTTGGCTAGGATATCCAGATATAAGAGTCAAGGCCTTACAATTTCATTCAATGTATAGAATGGCTATCCAAAATCAATGTTCAGATTAAGTATTTTAGGTGAAATGTTTGGTGTGTCCACCGATATAGGACAATGATTTCCTTTACCAATGATAATGGAATTCTTTACTCATAAGAAAAACATTCTAATAGGAGGGTGTATTCGATCCCACACCATTTGGATAGCCTTACATGTAGTGTAGTAGATGAGAGGAGTCCTCAATTTTCTTTCAGTGGTGGACATGTATGAGTAAATCCTCCAAGAGGATGTTTTGGGATTACCCCCTCATAGAGAGGTTGAATTAAACATTGACTTGTAACCTAGGATGGAACCAATAATGACACCTGAAAATCAGATGTCTCTCACGGAGCATCGTGATATGATGGTACAGTCAGAGGACATGTGGAAGAAGAGCTTTGGAAGGCCCATTGTATCACCATGGGTGGACCTAGTTCAATTTTCCATGAATGAAGATGGGAGAATGAGACTATCTGAAGACTACTGATACCTGAATCAGGTGACCATGAAGAACAAAGATCTAATGCAAATAATCGATGAACACTTCGACTAGATAAATGGAGCGAGGTGGTTCTTGAAGATATACCTCAGGTCTGGCTGTCATCTGCTTCACGTACTAGATGAGGATGTACTGAAGGTAGACATTAGATGTTTGTATGCCCACTATTATTTCAATGATATTCCATTGCTCATGTACAATACCCCATTAATGTCCACGGGACTCATGAAAAGGATTTTCTCACCATTCCATGACTTGTTCTTCATTGTCTTCATTGATGTCATCCTAGGGTACTCATCATTCAATGAGAGGAATGAGACACACCTGACCATAGTCCGTGAAACACTACGAGAGAACCAGCTATATGGGATGTTATCGATGATTCAGTTTTGGAATCAATAAGTCCGTATTAGTGGACACATCATTTTAGTGGTTTGAGTTGCAGTGGGTCTGGTGGGGATAATGGAGTACTTGCTTCGGAGCCACCCAGGAGCATGATTTAGGTGCAGAGTTTCTTGGGATTGATTGGATAATATAAAAGAATTATGCCTCACTTTTCTAGGGTTGCAGAACCCTTATCAGATTTGACATGGATGGGACAACCCTTTGTGTGGTTGGAGATGTTCCACCAATGTTTCGAAGAGTTAAGGTGGAGACAGAAATGTCCCACCATCACGAGGCTTCTTGAAGACGACATTGGGTATGTAGTGTTCTACGATACATCATGGAATAGACTAGGTTTTATTCTAATGTTGGGGAAAGTGATAATTTCCTATGATTCATTGATGACGTAGTATCATGAGCAGAGCTACTTGGCCCATGACCTTTAGTTAGTAATGGTGGTATTTGGTTTGAATATTTAGTGGCACTAATTGATGGGTGATCAGTTAACCACCTACTCCATCCACAAGAGTATCAAGTATATATTCTTCCCGAAGGACCAATAATTTTAGAAGTGGTGGTGGCTAGAGATTCTCTATGATGGTGTCTTTTAGATATTCTATAATCCTGTGAAGGGGAACATGGTGGTAGACATGCTCAGAAGGAGATCTGGGTTGCAGTTGGTGAGTGAGGTGTCAGGGTAGTTATCCAATATATAGGAATCCTTCATGGATGGTGGTGGAGCAACATATCCTCAGTCAATGGTTTTCACCCCTAACCTCATTTATTGAGTGAGGGTGGCATAGCTAGGGGATGTTGACTATGAGACCAGATGTACTTAGTTATCGATAGGGAAATCCCCTGATAGAAATTGGATATGTGGGGATCATAATATCATTTTTGAGGGTGCATTATTGTACATTTGACATTGTGAGAGTAAGATATGAGGGATTTCTACACCTCATTTTTGGAGGTAAATCCCGAAGTAGAAAAGATGACGAAGATCATTGAAGATAGTTCTGGTGGATGAGGATGAAGAAGGAATTGGAAGAATTCATTTCTAAGTGCCACACATATCAACATTTGAAGGTAGAGTATCATGATCCAGCAGTCTTGGCTCAGCCACTGGAGGTAACTAAGTGGAAGTGGGATGGAATATAAATGTACCTCGTAATAGGTTTACCTCACCCATTCAGGGGGAATGATAGAATCTAGGTGATCATAGACCGACTTACAATTTCATACCACTTCCTACCTGTCTGAGAGAAGAGTTCGGTGGGAATCATCAGATGCCTCAACAATTAGGAGATAATTCGGCTTCGCGGGGTGCCTTTGATGATCATTTCAGACCATGATGATGGATTCAAATCCTGGCCATGGAAGGTTTATCCAGAGGTGTTTGGAAATCAACAGTTCTTAAGAATTAGCTTTCATCCCCCGATGGATGGTCAGATTGAGAGGGCGATTATAGATTTAGTGGACATTCTTCATGCTTGTTTATTCAGCCTTGTTCATAGTTGTGATGATAAATTACCCATGGTGGAGTTTGTGTACATCAATAGATACCACTCCACCATTGGTATGGAACCATTCGAGGCACTATAGGGGTGACCATTCATATCACCATTATGCTGGGAAGACCTTGGGGAGACAACAATCGTGGGACTAGAGTTGGTACATGCTACCACATTGAAGTAGAAGCTCATACAATAGTGAATGAGACGTACACAATGAAGGTATAAATATTATTCTCCTAGGAGAAGAAGACATTTGGTGATCATGGATGGAGACAACATGTTATTTTATGTGTCACTTGTTAGGAGAATGTGGAGATTTGGTTATTGCAGCAAGTTGTCTCCGAGGTTCATTGACCCTTTCTAGAGTCGGAATAGAGTTGGAGAGGTGGTGTACCTCCTAGATATTCTCCGAAAGATACATCAGGTGAATGATGAAATTCACATGTCGCATCTATGTAGGTAATTTCATGATCCATCACACATCATGAACTTGGGAATGATGGATATTGAAGGTGAGGTGATGTTTGCGGAGTTCCTGATAGAGATAGAGAATTGATAGTATCATGTATTTCGTGGGATTTCAATGACACTAGTGAATGATCAGTTATAGAAGATTAATCACTATGAGAAAAAATGGTAAAAGGACGCCCAGATTCATGCTCAATATCTCCATATGTTTTTTATTCCTTTTTTTCCTTTTGATGAAAAAAATCACTAAGGTGAGGAGAATGTAGTGTCTCTGATTTTTCATGCTCTTAATTATATAGAATAATTCGAAACTAGGTTACAAGAAGGAACACGACTCCGAGGCCCAAGGTGAAAGGAATTAATGTATATATATTTTTAGTATATATAATTATTGAAGTCTTGTAGTAATGGAATCTTCCAAACGAGTTCCCATATTAAAAATTCAATTGCACCGTTACATTTGGAATGATGAATTTTACATTGTAACAAAATAACATCAACCATCAAATTTAGAGGATAAAAGATAATTTTTGGTAATTTTAATGAATAAAAAAATACATAATATTGTTTATTTTATCATTAAAATGCTTCACTGCATTGTAACATCATGAAAGTTGATTCATTCAACAAATGAAATAGTGTATTTATGCAGAGACTCATCGTTAAACAAACAATGAAATTCATTTCCACCATTTAACTGATTTAACAGAGATATAGGATCAGTTTATCATCTTGGTGTTTTCTCATAATCCTTAGAGGTAATTAATTTGAGAACTATGAGCAGTAACGAACGACGAATTACCAAGGACAACAAACACCCCTTCTCATTGAAGGATTTCTCCAAAACAGTCATATGTATTTCATCTACCAAAAGGTCATGGTCTTGAGGTAGTTCTAGTCACCAGTGTTTTTCAAGGTATATGACTTCGATATAGACTATTCTCATAGAATGCTAAACATTGTGGAAATTGTTCTTAATGGGGGATCTGTGTATTAGTCGATGAGTGAGGTGTGAGATCAATTAATTGTAATGTAGACAACCTTTGTTAATGATGATGGAGCAGCTTTTCTTTAGATGATGGTTGACACCCCTCTACTATTTTAGTTTCAGAGAGAGGCATAACTAGGTGATGTCGACTGTGATACCCGAGATTCTATGTTATACTTATGGTAATCCCCTTATGGGTATTTGATAGGTGGGGTGCATGTCATCCATTTCAAAGGGTGAACTGTTGTAACAATGAAATTGTGGGAGGAGGTTCTGAGGAAGTTACACACCTCCCCTTTAGTGGTACATCAAGAAGTTTCAATGTTGTACTAGGATCTCTGATGTCAGTTTTGGAGGCTGGGGATGAAGAAGGAAGAAGTGGAGTTCGTTTCTTAGTGCCTCACATGCCAGCAAGTGAAGCGAGAGCATTATGTTCTAGTATGTTTGGCATAACCACCGGAGGAACCTAAGTGGTAGTGGGATGTTATATCAATGAACATCATGAAAAGTTTACCTTGCACATAAATGGGGCATTATAACCTCTTGTTGAACATAGACTAACTCACAAAGTCAACCCACTTCCTACATATGAAGAAGTAGAGTTTGGGAGAAAACATTTCATGCCTATATGTATTGAGATGGTTCATATCCTTGGGGTGACATCTCTGATCATTTCATACAATGATGCTAAAATAAAATCCTAACTGTGGAATGGATTGTAGGAGGCCTTCAGGACTTAGTTGGTCTTGAGCATGACATGTAATGTTGTGACAGATAGTCGAATGAAGAGGATTATATAGGTTTTAGAGGGCATATTTTGTGCTTGTATCTTGAAACGTAGTTGTAGTTGGGAGGATCACCTACCTCTAGTAGAGTTTTCATACAACAATAGCTACCACTCCACCATTGGTATGACACAGTTTGAGGCACTATAAGGGAGACCATGCAGATCAACGTTATTCTTGACAGTCGTAGGGGAGTCATCATTCATGGGTCAAGAGTGGGTAAGGGATACCACCAAGAGGGTGAAAATAATCTATTAGCAGTTGATGGATTTATAAAGAAATAAGAAATATAATTCTTATAGGATATAGAGATCATTCATTTTCATGTAGGGATACCACATGTTCTTTCAGGTCTCCCCTCGGTAGAGATTGTAGAGATTTGGTAAGGGTGGAATGTTGTCTCGATTGTTCATCAACCCTTATTAAATTTTGAACAGAGTTGGAAAGCTGACATGGGACATATAACAGGTCCCAAATATGCATTAGGTGCATGATTTCATTCACGTGTCACATCTAATGATGTATGTGAATGATCAAACATATGTTATCGAGTAGGGTGAGCTAGACATTGATGATATGGTGACGTTTACAGTGTTCTTGGTAGAGATAGAGGATTTATATGAGTAGGTTCTTCTTTGGTGGTCAATCCTCCTAGTGAAAATTTAGTGGAAGCATGTGAATCTCGAGGAGTGAACTTGAGGGGTAGGAGGTTCAAATTTTTTCTTACTATCACCTTTTTTTGGTTTAATCCATTTTTGGATTTTGAGTACATAAATCAATATGGTGGGGATAATTCAATGTCACATATTTTCGATGTAATATTTTTAATTATATGAAGTAATTAGAAACTACATGTGGATATGGAACATGATTCTATGTCCTGGGGTTCCAGGAATAAATTTATTAACATTTATTAATTTATTAAGAAAATTGTACGTGAAAACTTTTGGTATCTTCCAAATGGGTTCCCAAATTCAAAATATGGGCGAACTGTTATGTCCAGAATAATGATTTTATATAGGAAGGACCTATCCTCAACCGACATGGGTCATGTGTAGAAGTTGATTTTTGGTCATTCTAAAGAAAAGTAAAGTGAACATAAGAATATTTATTTCATCCAAAATAATATTTGATGCAATGCATCATCGAGTGTGTTATTTCATATCAAATATAAATCAACTTAATGACATGGTGACTCGTCCTAATATAATTGTTGAAATATATTTCCTCTATTTAATTTTATAACAATGATATGGGATTAGGGGAGGATACTAGAGTTTTCTTTGATGCCTTAGTAGAAATTTGTTGGTGAACAATGAGCGATGATAAATGATGAATCACCAAAGACAACGAATTCCCCATTCTCTTTGATGGATTTTGCCAACAATGATTGTTTTTGGATTGGGGTTAGACAAATGAGGATGATGTGTCATTTTTATTATTCAAATATGAATCCAATACTAGGTATGGGTTTATTTTTATGTGATTTCTTACTTTACCAATTAATTTATTTAATAAACGAATGCAGATCAACACATGAACAGGTTGACCTGCAGATCAATCACATGAGAGGGATAGTTTAGATTGCCAGAATATGAATTTGGTTAATCCCTGTTTTGATGTAATAAATTAATTGAATTTTAATATCATCCCACCTAATTTTAATTGTTAGGTGGTTGGATTTGGGAAGACATGAAAAACTCCCAGATCCATCTATTTTTGGTGCTCTTGTATTCTTTCCAGTTTTCGTGGAGCAATTATCAAAGAAACCAGCTTGACGACGGTGAAAATGAAACTTTTAAATCCATGTGGAATCAGAGAGGCACATCATCCCATGGTAGGAGGACACAATAAATGGAAACACCATGTCAGACTTAGAGGTGGTGGGGGACACTGATTCAAAGGCTGGCAGTATAAGAGCCCGCAACTATAACCGTGTGTGGTGAGCAGTGGCCGCGGACATGAGAGCCACATCGGCATGGAGAAGAGACACCGAAGATGGACTATGGAAGTCCATAGGAACCACAAATTAGTCATGTCTTTCCTCTAGCACGTAGACTATGTGACCGGGAGTGGGGGAGGTGGTCAACTAGCAACTGGTTGTATCGACTGGGAGAGGACACACACCTGTTGCGTTTGGGAATGACGAGTTTTTTCATTTCAGCATGCTGGGATGGTCATGGAAGATAGTGAAATGGGCCAGTCTAGTCCCAACCATGTGATTTTGGTTGAACCTTTGCATCAGGAATGACCCAATGGGAAAGGATTGTGGGCTCCATTTCAGGTCGGGTCTGTTTGGTCTAATCAAGTCAGGCCAGACCCATTACCTAACCTATTCCTTTTAACATAATATCCTATATCAGAAAAAAATTATGTCTGATTGGAGATCCATTTATGGCATTGGGACCATCACAATGGGGCATTACTTTTGAGATAATCTATGTTGTTTTTCATGTATGTAGACCTATATAATCTGGGGTGAGGATTAAGTTCTCTTAATCAATTTCTCCACGAGTGGTAATCAGGTGGTAGGTTGTAATGAGAAGACTGTTACTATGAGTCTAAGTGACTTAGCAGGTCTATGTTACATAGAAATTCAATGAGACTTGGTTGGTCTATGTGATCAACAACACTATGTGTATTACGATTTCGTTAAATAGTCTTATATTTTATACATTAGATTTATATTTGTTAGAGTTGATTTTACTTCATGCATACTTCCCATTGTGGATATTCCATTGTGGTCTTTCCTTTGTTGTTTTGGGGTAACCTACTGTGTATTGATTTACTCACACAATCATAAGATTTTCAAACATGATTAATGTCTTCTGAAGTCAAAAGATGATTTGATAGAGACCTAGGTGGTATAGGACCAACCGGTGCCCAGTGAGATCAGATAGGAAAGGTGTACTCTTATGGCCCTAGGTATCTACCCTTGAGCTACCCTTATTGTAGGGTTTTTTACATACAATTTTCAGGTAACTTTTTTACTCTCTTATTTGAAGATTTTCATTTTTTGGGAACATATACTGGCCCTTTTACTTTCAGTTTTATACTATTGAACTCAATGGTTGTCGTAGTTCCATGAATGTTTTAATTACTCTTTACTTTGAAAAACATTTGGTCATGAATCTATCTGAGTGCGAAAAGGTTTAAATGAAATTCCTCCATTTATGAGATTTTCCTACTTTGTGCTAGTCTCCTACCCCTAACCAATTGTATTTAGGCATGGTGTAGTCACGACACGATCACTACTTGGACGGGTCATGACAAAAAGAAGCCAAACAATTCATTAAAACTATTTCAGAACCTCAATATTGGTGGTTGTGATACCTAACGCTAATCTATCATTGAAATGATGGGTGCGATTTCATATCCTTATCCATTTTTATGGGGGAAATCCTCAACCCATATCTAACCCATAAATGATTGGGGACATCATAACCTTTCCCATTCTGAATTCACATTAATAGAAACAACTAAAAGAACAATTTTTTATGTGGGAGATCGATAACCTTATCCATCATAGAATCATGGGGGATACTTCATAACAATATCTATCTAAAAAATATATGATCACACAAAACCCATTTTGAAAAATACCAATGCCAAAAACAATTTTTCCTTCCATTTATATAAAATTATTTTTTATCGAAAACAATTCATTCGAACCATTTCTAATCATTTTCAATAAAATCAAGATTTTATGAAAACCAATTAACATAAAACATTTACCAAATCTTTAGAAAATATAAATATTAATACAAATAAATCTTCATATTCGCACAACCAATTTCCAAAAAAACACCATCTTCACAAACCATTGCTAAAGATGGTTTCATACATGATTTAAAAAAAATCACAAGAAAAATAGAGAAAATAATCAAATTTAAAATGAAGACATCATGACCTCAATATAATATTTGAGAGTTATTCCCCCTTCCTCATTTTTTAAGAATAAAATTAATAATAGGAAAAAATGGAAATGAAATAGGGATGAGTCTCCAAAACCCCAACATGGATCTTTAACCCTATCATAAAAACCACCAAATCGATACATATTTGGACAAAAAATATAATGTCATACTGCATTAGATTTAGATCTTTGAAACATAGATTAATAAAGAAATAGATGTAACAAAAATCATCAAGAACATCCAATTACAAAGGTTTACCATAAGAATACATCTTCAAATCACTAAGGGAATCATTTGAATTGCCTCCAGATCAATGGTATAATATTTTTTTGGCTTTGGGAAGAGAGAATATTTTTTTAGGACCAAATTTGAGGAAAATTGTCTGAAATACAGACTTAAAAATGTGACATACAAAATTTTATGATTTCAATATTAACCCATGCTTGGTTTTTCACATGTTTTGGAAAATCATGTGCTGACTGTGCGCAAGGTACAACCTCAAGGGTTGAACCATGCATGGTTGGATCACAATGATTCAGAACCATGGGTCAACCATGCCAAATCCCATTTTACAATAGAGAATGGTTTCACCAAGGCTTCCACTAGGTTTTGAAAAACCATGAGCAATCTTTTCACCTTCCCTTTTTCCACTGTCACATTATACCTGATTTATTGGGTGTTTCCCTATTTTCCAAAATTGTGCACCTTCATTACACTTGTAGAAATTCTCCCAAACAGTCAATCATTTTACATACTCTCCAAATAATCACCCATATAACTTAAATAAATAAAACCATTAATAAAGGTTTACATTCAGGAAACTGGGATGTTACATTATCCCCACAAATGGCATTGTGATTCCCAGAGAATAGAAAATCAATGTATCTAATAAAGAGTTATGGTCATTGATTTTTTATTTATTTATCCCATTCCACTACCACTTCTTAGATCTGGCCTTATTTCCACAAAACCTACACATGGCTACTTATTCTTTCATTAATGTCTTTTTCTTTCCTAACCACAACCTGAACTAGCATATGAACTAATGAAACTTCGGGTTCTAGTTGAACATGATCCAGTTGAATCACATGGTCAAGGTCATGCTAAATTTTTTTCAACAAATATATATGTAATACATATTGTCATGAATTGAAATTTTGTGGAAATGTGAAATGATATTCCACCTCTTCAACTTCTTGCAGCACCTCAGGAAATACTGTGTATCCTAGAGATAACATTCCTTGATTTCCAAAATGATTATGTCTAAGACAAGGAGATATCCCCAAGAATACATGATCAGTCACTATGATATAAAACAGTCGTCGATGTTGATCCACATACGATTTCTCATAATTCATTTCTATCTTTATCCATTTCCCTATCTGCTGAATCATCTCTATTGTTTCATGTACATGGCTCCACTCAAATAGTTATGCTGCACCTTTTTCACCCATCATTGTGGATAACTACACGGACACCCATACAATTTTCCATACAGAGAGACTTCTTTAGAGGCTTCATAACTATTTTTATAAGAGAACTAAAATAATGTCATCTGCTCTACCCATGATCAAAAAAAATCCATTGCACAAGCCCATAACATGACTTATAATGTTTTCATCATGAATTCGGATTTTTAATCCATCAAGGGATGATACACCATACTCATCGTCCACTGAGTCATATGGTATTTATATATGGATTTATAGAAATTAGGCATAAAACAAGGATCATTTTATAGCACAATTGAAACCAGTACACCATTCCTCTTTACCACTTCATGATTATATATTTCTAAAAAGTGATTCAGTAAATTAGATTCAAAATTAGGTGTGAAATGAGTTAACTTTTTGAGCCAATACACTATCAACCACATGGAATATCCATATAGAGCTATTCATGGGAGACCTATTAAAAATTCCATGTCTATATCATCACACATCCAATGAATGATAGGTAATGATTCAAACAAATTTTCCGGTTTCAGATGTCACTCTTTATCTTCTAGATATGTTATGAATCTTGAAACCAACAGTTTCACTAGCCTTTTCGTACTTCTTCACCGTCCCTATTCATTCAGTGCCATATATATAATTTGTATTATCAGGTTAACAAACCACCAAAAATGTTGGTAATAGAGAAGAAGTATTTTTTAAAAATATATAGGTATGAACACGTGATTTCTTAAACATAACAATGAATTCCCATCATGATACTATCCAACTATGGTCTACCCATCATTGACTATTAACCACATTGCCAACCATTTTGAATCAATTTCATGTGCATCATTTACCATATTCACCTAAATTTAAACAATGGAAATTGGAATGAAATGAATTAAATTACCTAATTCTCCACATTACATGTTAATGAATTTTATTGCTGAAATCAACCTCAAATGATCTGAAGCCTCTTTTTCCAATTGAGTATTCGACTTTCTAAAAAATTTATATGCCAACGTGTTTTCTTTAACTGGTGTATACATCTAGTCAAATCCAAAAATTCAAGGATACTCCATTCATATTCACTACACAGTGTATACAAATCAATAATCCCTTACGATTACCATCATTTTCTCTATGTTTTTCTCATACACATCCCATATCATCTAATATGCCAATATGTCATCCAAAAACAAGACCAAAAATAATATTGATATCTCTGATATATTTGATATATCAATTATCTAATGACTATTAGTGAATTTTTAAGTCCAAATGACATTACCAGATTTTCATAATGGCCAAATATGCTTCTGAGATCTATCTTTAAAATATCCTCCTTCTACACATGCAATTGATGATATCCAGATCACATATCAATCTCAGAGAACCACTGAGTTCTTCTAAATTGATCAGGAAGATCAAAAATATATGGAATTAGATATATAATCTTCATTATTACTTGGTTTAGCTTACAAAAATCTATACACATACATAGTTTTGAACAGCCTTTTTCGAAATAAGATTGGTGCTGCCCACATAGATATGCTTGGTCAAATGTACCCTTTTTTTGAATCTCCTACAACTGAAATTACAATTCCCATAACTCTATTAGTTATATCATATAATAATGATATCAAATATTACTATTTACTGGATGGACATCTATCATTAACACCAGTTTTCTCAATGGTGGAAACCATGGGAAATTTTTGGGAAGCACCTATGGAATGAAATATGACACTACTGGAAAATTGTTCTTATCGATATCATTCATCGATGCCAACGATTACTATTCCATATATAATGAGATAATTAATACTCCTAGTTCTAATAGGATCATTTCACCGTCCTTTACATTATTTAATTTATGAACGTGTTTCTAGATGATATCTTCATTTCTAAAAAAACATTTATTTTATAACAGTTGATATGATCATTATACATTGTCTACCAATCCATACCCAAGAGTAGGTCAACACTTCAATATTATTCATGGATAAAAAAATTTAATCATGGATCCATCAACAATAATATAACATTATCTACAATCAATGCTTGTACACTCTCCTTAAACAGTTGGAGTTTTATGTTTTATCACAGAAGGCATGATATCAACATTTGAAAATATAATATCAATAGAATGGGGATCAATGATGAAATTGGATGTGGATGAATCAAGAAACAATTGAATGAGGTTATTATTAAACTTAATGGTGCCAATAACTATAGGTGGTCCATAATAATCATCCAAAATGAACATTTCAACTCCATATACTTGCTTTGTCAATTTATGTTTCCCCTTATTTTCCTATTCATACTGAATTGCTTGAGGATTCATGTTATTCCTAAAATCACCATGGATAATTATATTCTCTTGAGAATATTTATTATACTGTTCTTTTCCAATCCATGTATTCAATGACATTGACACATGAGGAGTGTCTCAAATACTCAACCATGGAGTAATGTGGAAATATCACTTAATATGCCCTATCATATTGAAATATTGGAATGCTCTCTATTGTGGAATACACTCTCACGTCATGTGACTCAGTTAACCACAATAAAAACTTCCAGGAATACACATGGTTCTTAGAGTATGTTTAATTGCTCATGTTGTCCAATTTCTAGGTGTTCTACCTCCTTTAGAATAGGTTTATATTTTCCTCCTTCTCTTATTGTTAGATTTATCACCTCTTTTCTAGAATACAACCTTTCTTCCTCCACATATATTATCAGTACTAATATATATCGTAAAAAGTCTATTATGTTCCATTCGTGACTCATCATTTTGAATAGCCTGAGTGATTATTTGGACCAATTGTTTGTTAAGTTGTGGCTTAGGTGCGACATAATTCTCAAAGGCCTCTTTTGATTAGTTCCTATGATGTATATTTTGTTTTGGTTTCTATACAAACAAAAAACAACCTAAGTCTGACTCACTATTTATTTATTTCATAATATTCTAATTTCTACAAACCATGCTATCACACCCAAACTTTCTAGAAAAAACTATTACTAATTACAACCATTTTTAAAAAAATGTGCTTTTAATTTAAAATCAAACCATTTCCAAATTACAATAACCATTATTTTTTTAAAAGCCCTTAAATTGGAAAAACATCATGTTTAAAAAAACTACACATTTCACTGAATCATATATAGTTAATCAATATAAGATATGAAATACTTGTGGTAATTTATTCCTATATTGCATTTTATGCACCCGTCATAGGATAAACCAATGAAAATGATATTACACATTCTCTAACTATCTCAAAAAAACTAATGTACCCAAATCCTTGGTAATGAGATCAACATCATTAAGAGGATATCTACATCTTTTTATGTTTTACATTTCAGGTCCCAATAGTCCTACTAATTTCTATGATATCAACTCCAGAATAATAAGAATAAATTTCATCACCAAGACCGAAAACAAATACCAAGTCAAAGACCACATGCTCTAGAATGTTATTAGGAAGGAAAAAACTGAAACAACTTGTAACATCCCACCACTGTGTATTTTCATAAGAACGTAGTGTGATTTGACTTGTTCTTAAGAAAAATCCCATATATTCCAAATGACAGAAATAAATGTAAAAGGATTTAAATACACACGGGGTATAATTTCACCTTTTATAGTAAAACAACTAACCAAAAAAACCATTATATGATTGTTGGTAACTTTCAAAGATAACTGATCATTTCACTTACCAAAATAATATAAAAATCAATTACCTAAGTGGAAAACTACAACATCCATGTATAATGTAAAATACAAGACTAAATTATCTAATGAAATAATCCAATATAATATCATTCTACAAGATCAAATTCCATTGAAAAACCCATGTATAAAAAAATAACACTAGAGAAGTGTGATACATTTTCTTTTCTTATCTCCCGATAAATTAGATCTACAAAATCACCATTGTGATGAAGAAGGGTTAAGTAATAAAATTCAGTAGGTTTTCTCCAAATGAATTATCTACTCCTTCCACTAGAATATAACAAGTTAGCACAATTATAAAAAAAAAATTATGTAAAAAATAATATATAAAATAGTTTATATCAAAATATAAAATAGTTCTATAGAAATAATATTTTCTCAATAAAACAAGAAGTTCGAAGGAAAGTATCCAAATAAAACATTGAAACCATTTCAAATGTTCGATTTCTGTGGGGGGAGACCTAACCAATATCTGAACCATAAATGATGGAGGTACTTATTACCCTAACCATTTTTATGGTGTAAATCATTGAACCTTATCCACTTGAGTAATGATGGGGGAGACTTCACAAACTTTTCCATTTTGAATGCACATGAACACACACAACTAAATAATTTAATTTTGAAAGAGGGTGGGTCCCTAACCCATGTATTGGGGGAGAGTACTTACAACTAACCATCATGAAATTATATGAACCAAGAAATCCATTATGAAAAATCCCAAATCCAAAACAATAATTAAAAAACATCAATAAAAATATAATTCTAATGAATACCATTTCGAAAAATCAAATATATATCAATAAAATAATAATTTTATTATAAATATTTCAATGAATCCATTTAACCAAAATCTTGAGACTACATATTTTAAAATCCTACAACCGAAGCACTTGGACATCCAATTTCCACAAAACCACTAAATTCACATACACTCACTAAAAAGGGATTCAACAAAGATTTGAAAAAACAATTCACATAAAAATGTTTAAAATTTATATATTTTATTGAAATACATCATTTTCTAAATAGTTTAGTCTAGAGTGAAGAATCCAACCTTAGTTTTATGAATAAAATGAAGAACAAAACACTAACACCAATTAAACCAGGTTGAGTTGTTAAGTCAAAAGTCTTCTTTTGACTTCTATATCATGTTTTGGAAATCACAAATGCATTCTATCATATTTTAGAAATTACAATTGTCTTTTATCATGTCTATCGTATCGTACAATGTTGATCATACCGACCATATCGTATCGTACTGACTCTGTCAATCGTATCATACTGACTCTGTCAATCGTATCGTACTGACTCTGTCAATCGTATCGTACTGACCCTGTCAATCATATCGTACTGACTCTGCTATTCAGATGATCATTATTTGTTTTGGTACTTAGTCAAAAAACACTCACTACATATGAATCATATCTTTTTTTTCATTTCTATATATCTCTTGTCCTAACAAAACGATGTCGTTTAGTTAGTTACAAACTAATCAAAACGATGTCGTGATTTCTGTTTCAATATGACCGTTGGAGGCAATATGACCGTTGGAAGCCAAGGCCTATAAATAGGAGGTCATTTGAAGCTGAGAGAACAACGATGAATGAAGAGAACGAATGAAGAGACTCTGTGAACTACCAAGATTCTAGAGAGAGACACTGTGACTTATCTCATCAGCCTTGTGCGTCCGATCATCGTATCAAGGGCTTTCAAGTAATTGAAAGACAGAGGTGCTGATTACCTACAAAATCGAGGGCTGCCGGGGATAGGCAGACAGACGTGCTGATCATCGTATCGAGGGCTACCGGGGATAGGCAGACAGACGTGCTGATCATCGTATCGAGGGCTACCGGGGATAGGCAGACAGACGTGCCGATCATCGTATCGAGGGCTGCCGGGGATAGGCAGACAGACGTGCCGATCATCATATCGAGGGCTACCAGGGATAGGCAGACAGACGTGTCGATCATCGTATCGAGGGCTCACCAAGGAGTTGGTGAGACAGACCTTTTATCCTAGGTGAAAAGATAACCCTTATCTTTGGGTAAAAAGAATTGTAATAATTTTACATTTCCGCTGTTATATTAGAAAGGGATTTGTATTGTTTCCTTTCTTCTTTACATATTCAATTGTAATTGTTTTAATTACAATCAATCTATTAAATTTTGTATTGATTGATTCTATACGCTTTAAGGTAGAATCATTCATCTTTGTATTAATCTGATTATTGTGTTCACCTTGAATACAATTGTTTTACATTACATTAGTATTACAATACATCATACCTTTTATATTCAATACAATTGTGGGTGTTTGTATTTGTATTAGTTTAAGATCATTTAAACTAATATCTTTGTTGCTAAATCTCAAAGGTTTTTTAAACCAACAATTCACCCCCCCCTCTTGTATTGTTCCATCTAATAGACATACATTTACATATATTCGATCCAACATGTGTCTCCGAAACGCTCCTTTGGTCTCATATCCTATAAATAAAAAGAACAAAATTTAAACATATTATTCATAAAAAATCTTCGAACTATCCAAATCAGATGTTGATGTTAGAAACAGAGAAATATATATAAGTTTATATAAGAAAATTCATCATGAACTACAATGAACAAAATATTATCGTAAGAAGATGACATCAAATCACTATTTGAAGCCTTTATGTTGCGTCAGGATCAATAAGAGAGATTACACAGCCTTGTGGAAAAGGGAATTTTGACATTGGGCCAAATAGGAGTAAAAATTGAGGGAATTAATATTGGAATCTCGTGAGATACACCATTTTAGGATATCACTTTTGACTTGTGCACAGTTAGTTACATGAATAGTCAAATCATACACTATCCTTGTGCAAGATACTACCTCAAGGGTTGAACCTCACATTGTTATCTCACATAGTTTCCAACCCATGGGTCATTTATGTCAAAGACAAAAATCCAAAAAATAATGGTTTCTCTAAGGCTTCCTCACTGTTTGGAAAAATTATTCACAACCCGTGTACCTTCTCATTAACCAATGTCTCACCGTTTCGGATTTCATATTGGTGTAACATGATTTTCCAAAATTGTGCACCAACTGTAAACCTATAAAAAATTTCAAAAAAACTTCTTATGTTTTACAAAATATCCTAAAATTCACATATATTTATTTTATACTTATGAATCATAAATAAAGGGTAACTTATATGAAAATGGGGGTGCTACACTTGTGATATGTAATATTTAACTTACACAAGTTATGAATATATGGGATTTAAAAATCATAATTATAATTGATAAATATTAATTTTTACATTCACTATATGATAAAAATAGTTTTTACATTAATGATTTGAAATAAAATATTTTTCACAGATAGATGAATCAAAATAAAATATGTGTTCCTTTTTCCCAATTTCCATACATGATAAGACATGAGATTTATTAAAAAGCTGTTTTCATGAAAAGAAATATTTCATTTATTTAAAATTAATGGATTATTATTCATTTAATTATAATCCATATTTTTAAATTTTAGAAATCCAACAATTTTGTTTTCTTTTCATTTAATTTCACTCTATGTTTATTGAAATAAATGTTAAGATGTTTCCCCCACCCATTATTGGTATATTTTAATTATAATTTATTTTTTGACTAAAATACCCCTAATAAATTAAATATTGTACATGATATAGATTCTATAGTTGATTTTTTAAATAATAATAATAAAATAAAATAAACATTATTTCATTACATAATGGTGATTGGGTATCATATAAAGATATTCGTCGAAGAATATTTCCCCATATATATTAGGGGATGTTTGGATGGGCATGAATAAGTTCAAAATTAAAAAATGAAATATTACACCATCATGATGTTATTTAGTGGTTCACATATATCTAAAAGTTTTTTAAAAATGATGTTACATAAAAATATTTATAGTTACCATAATTTATCATGAAATGTAAAAATCCTTATTTCATAATTAATTATAATAGTTAAAATAAAAATTGAATACCACATTGACTGATAGTGAATTAGAATGATTTGGAAAGTAGAAATGTAAATAATTAAATATTTATTAAAGGAAATTATTGATGGAATATTTCATATGATGATTATATTTATATTAGAATTTTTTTTATAAATAAATAACTTTTAGAATTAAAAAAATTTATGTTTTGAAGTCAAGGGGGTTGAATATTTTCTTAGAGATTAACATTATGAATATTGTTAACAAATCTAAATAGTATTCTATAATTCTCTCTTTATTGATGTTTCTCAATAAATATTTTTTTATGGTTATATCAATTAGACAAAAAATGATGTGTCAAAAATTATATATAGATGTAATTAGTTAACAAAACCAAAATTATGTGATGTAATCGTATGGAAGGTCATTCAGTCTATCATATAAGATCTACTAGACCACAAATTATGTTAGTTTTTGTTATGTATTCAATTATTAATTTTTGATTATTAAATGTATCATATAAATGATATAAAAAATATTCCATTCATTCATAGTAACAATATGAATTAATATATTGATATTAATTTTATGATATATAATGATAAATAACCCTCAATGTATGAATTTTAGCTAACCCAAACTAGATTATCTGATGTAGTGTTAATTTTTAAAAAATATTGTTATTTTTTTCGTCATTATAAATCATGAATGAAGTATAAAATTTGATCATGATTTATAAAAATTGTTTTAGAAAAATTGATAACTCATAAAGTATACAACATGATGTTTCACGGACTATGTATGTCATACACTTAGTCATTATATATTATTTAGAAGTTCCACAACCTTTGTGTAGGAAGATACCTTACATTAAAAGCTCCATTATTTTATTTAGTTACTTTTAAATCCATTTATTCATAGAAATTTATGGTTGACAGGGTATGTTTTTGAAAATTTAATCAATTAGAGCTAAACTAATATAGTATTAGTCCTCCCATATGATGAGTGTGACATTATAGATCATTATTGAGATAGATTATAGAGTGTGTGACCAAAATTATGTAGTTCATACAATTTTATTATCTCTTTAGATGAAATGCTTGAGACATGATCCTCCATAAATATGAATTCAATGTTTTGTATTCATCCACTATGTCAATCTATATTTTTTGATTCATGAAATAATGAGATGAATAAATGGGATAAATAAATACCACGTCCCATTTTCACTCTATATCTTGGAAAAGGGTAATATAATCAAATTATTTCTTATAGGAGATGTGGATTTTTGACACTAGTAAAATGATATATTTAATATAGGGATATCACACCAGATCCCATTATATATGGTTTAGCATTAAAACATTTCAAATGGAAACTCATTATAAAAATGTAATAATATAGTGATTCATATTTCTTATCATAGTTATAATGGACTATAGGGATAAATTTTTTTGTGACTAAATGGGTATTCATTTTGACTCAAATATTTTATTTAACAGTTTCTTATAATTAATCTAAATGTGGTTGGTATGGCTGTTCACAATGTATTAAATATTATTTGATACCCAGTAAATATTTATTTATGATATCCTAAAGTTGTTTTTAAAACATATAATGAGTTATAATTTATTATTCTGTATAATGTGATGTTCCACATTCTATATTACATTTTAGTTAATGTGGGAGATTGAAGGAAGTGATATTTCATAAATATAGTAAATCAAATTAATAAATAAGGTGAATAATGGATGTTGTATATTATGATATAGTGTAATCTTAAAATTTTATTTTCCATTTAATTATTTAGATAGTTGGATAAGTCTATATTAATTATTGAGAAATATATAATGTATGAAGGAAAAAAAAATTTATACAAATTATTTCTAACTCCTATACAAAGCGTGTTATATTTTTAAGGGTGTTGTAAATTATGGATTATTAGAATGGGATTTTATTCCATTTAATATCCTATGAGGTTGTGTTATTTGACTTAGCTTCATCATAATTATTGGAATGTATTGGCTTACCAAGTTTGTCAAGTGATCCTATACCATATATATTGTCCAACAACCATTAAATTTGATGTAACATTTGGTATATAAGTAAATTCATTCATTTAATGATTATGGTGGTAGAGGCATTAAATAATGTGTTATGAAACAAGAGCTAATGAATGTATCCACATTGGTCATTATTAAGAGATATATGAAGTCCCTACCATGCGGTTAATGTCTTTTTTTGATATCTTCATGTTTCATGGATAATATATTGCGTACACAAATAACTCATCAACATCCTATCTAGTGCACATGGTACTACCATACAATAGTCTAATGGCAGATTACATGACTAATATGAAGGACTCAAGCCATCCCATGGACGAAACATGAACAAGGGATTTCATTTGTTTCCATACGAGGTCCTTTATCAAACAATCAACCATATATTCAGAAACAGCAACTTCCTCAGTGAATGACACACTTTTTTAGAGTTATCCAATTATAGTCTATCATTTTTTCATATTTTCTATGGGTAAATATTTTTAAGTGGGGATTTATTCCCTTTTGTTCCAGTTAATAGGTTTAATTGGTCCCCTATTTATCCTAGTGGTTATTATTATTTATCTTTGAGAAAGTATTATATTCCATTGGATGATATATGAAAATTATTATATATATCAATGTAAGAATAACATGACTATATGATACACTAAATTTTCATGTGAAATATCCATGATATTTATACATATAATCAAAATAGTCAATAATCCTTGGATGATAGAACTCTCAAGCTATGTCATTGGGAACAGGAACCACATGTCATTTACATGAGATGAAAATGATCATCATGATCCTACCTAACATATTGTGAGATAAAATTCCATGATACATTTCTTTGAAGCATAGTCTCAATCCCCTCGGACACTAACTAAGTCTACCCGAAAACATACTCATCAAACACTAATTTTCAAATATCTCAGACATTTCAATTAATTCCAAGTCACTTCACGATGTGTTCATATACTCTTCATAAAAATCTAAATTATTCTAAAATAACTTTAATCCTATATGATCTTTTTTTTTATTTCAGAGATCTTATGATTAGTCATTATCTTCATATTTTATTCATTCTCTACCCAAAAAATGTGAATGATGTTTGATTTTTTTTATTTAATATATTAATTACCCCTTCATCTTATCTATCAATAAACGTCATCATCCAAATGAAAAATCCATATAATTTAGAAATCCTAAAGCATGGTAAGACATGGAAAAATCCAAGAATAATTTCCAAGTTTAGTATACTAAAATAATAAATATCTCCATTTCATCATAATATAGATAAAATGTTTCACCAATGAATATAATCTCATTATCATCCCAACTAATAGTTTTCTACATTGAGATTCAGAATATAATATTTCAAAAAATGATGAATTTTATTGAAAATGTTAGATCATATATTCCACAACAATATCACCATGTTATATGTATTTCACGCATGATTAATCATTTATAAATAATTATCAATAACTCCAACATATTCCAACGTGTTAAAAACCTATATGATTTATAATGTGTACAATAAATTTTAATTAAAATAAAATAATATTTCTAGATATAATTATAAAATTAATATTATAAAGACCATTAGACGCAACACACATTTTCAAATTAATCAGGCCAATATTAAATACACAACAATGTTGTTGATATAAATTTGGAGGACCACTAAACATATACACATTATGGAAATACATCTTCTATATTGTATCAATCTAGTGGGTTCATCAGCTTTACACAAATTATGTTAGTAATATTTCATGGGTAAATTAGTATTCACTCACAAAGAGAATTTTAACACATATTGATTTAATTTATTTAAATAGATAATACAAAACCAATGAATAGAAGAGTATAATACAAAAAAATACATAGTACTGTAGTAGTATGAGGTAGATTATTTAAAAAAATTAGACGCGTGATTATAAATTTTAAACTGATTAATATTTATTTCTAATTTTATCAAAATATATAATTATAATTAATAATATCATAATCAAATGAATGAACAAAGAATAATTTATATAAAGAGAGAGGAATAAATTTTCAAGGTTGTTTTGATGTGATTGAAAATAATTCTTCTTCACACATGAAATATATCATATTAATATTTTCGTGTTCATTTATTAAATTGAAATCTATGGGAACAATTCCAATAAATAATAATTTAATATATCAATTTTTATAATCAACAGAAATTACATATTAAAAATTATATATGTAAGATATTTGTCAGAGAACATCTTCATATTCATTCTCATGAATTAATTACCAATAAAATTTTTAGTTTCTATCTATAATAAAAACTTATCCTAGAGATTTACAAACGAATGTGATTTTTGGAGATTCCCCTCTATATTATATAATTAAAAAAGGATAACCTGTTATATAATTTAACTTTAAAACATGCTATATTTTTCCTTGTCCATAAATATATCTCCCTTAAATATTTGCATCCACAAATTGTTTTATTCTCATAAATTACTAATAATATATACAATATAGATTTGAATTTAGAATGAAAACAACTAAGAAATTATTTTGAATTATTGGACTAGTTATTTCTTTTGATGACATGACATGCTTATAGACAAAATAAATAATCAATGAAAAACAACATATAATGGAATGAAACAAATATCTTCTAAATCTAATGATATTGGTCTCTCCCCTTGAATCATCTATGAAGTATAAATTGATCAATTTGAAAAAAAACATCAATGATATACAATGGTACATAGTGGTCTGTCATTTATATATGAATAATGATATTATTTATATAGATATAAATATACATTAATATATCTAATATAATTCCAAATATTCTTCCATCTCATCATCTGTTAGTAATTTTCTATTCTTACTAAAAAACCATTAAATTAATTTACAATTCACCATTTTCATCTTAAAAATATAGAAGGTTTTCAATAATGAAATGATAGGTATAAATTTGATTTTTTAGTGGTTCTATTCCCCAATAGTGATGGTTATTTATGTTTTTATAAATAGAGGTGATATAAAAATTTACAAAAGAAATATCCCCTAACTGTACCCCAAATTACTCGATTCATCACTACAATATTTATGAAATCGTTAATTCAATACTAACTGTCCTAAAAATTTAATACTATAAAAATAAAATAGAAATTAATTTATTAATTATTTTAAATTAATAACATTAGATTACCAAAAATTCAGTATTTTCATTGACTTTATCTATTTTCATCAATTATGGCAAGGTGTGATGACCTATATTATTCCATAATGATAATATCTCTAGGAAGTAGTTGATTTTACATTAATAAAGTAACATATACTCATGTTTTAATAATATATGTATTCATTCATAATGATGTAATATAAGAAAATACATTGTGATCCTATAATCTAATTTAATTGGTAATCAAATTTCCATAAACATTTTCTTACACCCAAAAACATTCATACCAGATTTAAAACACATATATATTTCTCAGATTCATAATTTTTTGATTGTGTTAATATTATTGTTTAAAAATTTAGTCCGTCAGAATTTACATTTCCATCCATGTTTTTGTTTAATTCCATCTATTTATATTGTGAATAATTCAAATACAACTTTTCTAGAAGAATATTCATAGAAAATGTTTATATTGTAATGTTCACATTCCCTAATCAAGGATTATATTATATTTAATTGCTTAGTTATCTATAAATAATTAATTTTACACAGAATTAATTTTTTTGGGCTTTGTCTTCTAGAAATCACTACATCCACTCCATTCAAATGAACTGCAATGAAATTAACATTTTTTAAAATGTTGTTATGTTTTTATTTTTCCATTTATTCTAAATATACTCCAACATTCTTCAATATATATATTTTATGAAATGTTATTTAAAAAACTAATAATAATTCAGTATTGTGTTTAATTATCATCACTATATTTGAAAAAATATAACGCACATTTTAGAGATACCAAAAGTGGGATATCGATTATTATACAAATTATATGTAATTTTCCTTACAATAATGTTCTATAATGTCACTAATATAGAAAATAATATTATATATTTATTCATTATTAAACATTTTATGGATGTAAGGTTATCTAATTTTCAATGTTTTAATTGTTAATAAATTTATTCATCATAATTGTAATTCTGGTGAAAATTTTTATTAATCAAAATTGTGAAAACCATTAGTCATTCCACCACTGAAGCAGGGATGGAACATGTAAGAAGTGATAATTAAGTGTAGAGTATAATTTTCTCAATTTTTTAGAAAAAAACTATTACAGAGGTGTGATAGAACATAGGTACCTACAACACACACTTTTGTGGAAGGGGTTTGTGCTCAAGCTTATGAAGTATTAAGTACTCATAGAGGAATTCCCATAGTGGAATCAAAAATGATTAGATGAAAATGAAAAAATGGATTAAATTAATTTAAATGATAGATTAAATGACCAAAATAGTTCCTGGAACCCTATATTAAATGAAAAAATAATTTAAATTCATGGAATAATGTTAGTATATGGCTCTATATTGTGATTTTCAATGATAAAACGATTATTAATGGAATAGATATCGAGAATTACTCACTCACATGAATATCATAAATAAAAAATATTGCCCATCATGGAATATTGGATGTCTTTACAGTTTTTAAAAAAGATACATAAATATAAATGAATTCACTGTGTGTAAAAATATTAGTATATAGATTTCATGAAATTTTAGGATTTTTTTAGATGGTATGTGTTCACTTTTGTTCGTCATCATCATAAATTTTCTTGTATTCCCTTAATGAAGTTGTCTTATGTGATTTTTTGATGGAATTCATGATGTAATGTTTAAAAGAAACCTTTAATATCAATCATATATAATAAATTACTATATTTACTGGAAAAAACATAATGTCTTATGGTAATGGGATTTTTAAAGATACATGTTTAATTTTTTTTTGAGGATTATAAAGAAGAACTCACAGCAGAAAATTTCTACTAAAAAACAAGAGACTTTAAAATTTTAGAGTTTCATTAATATAGTTTTAATAATTCAATATTATTGAAATTATATATCGAGAATATATTTTTCATATTATAAAAGAAAATATTTTTCAGGATTTATTTTGGAATCGTTGATTGGTTTTTAATGGTATCATGGGTGAGTTGGATTAAATATTGATTTGGGATAGATATGAAATATAAAAAGAGGAATGTTGATATTGATGTGGAAAATTGATCCCTATTAATTATTCCTTTTAAGATATAATAATTATTAAAATTCATGTATTTCATTAAACATTTGGATGATAACTGTTGGAGATTCTGGGAGTATGGATGGTCTTGTTAGTTTTATATTACCTCTTAGGAAAAAATGATGAGGTAAAACTATTTTTTCTATGTTTTCTAATGAGGGTTGATTATTTTAGTCAAAATATATTTGTGAATATTCCATTTTTCATTTATTTTAATTTTTATTATTATCTATACATGATAATTTCATGATAGTGGTAAATTAATTTTTAATTATTTATCTGATTGAATGGATTCATATGTTAACCTTATACATAATAATGTAATCATGAATAAAAATGAATTTGTATCACCTAATGCTTATCTAATATTAATTAATATAGGATAAGAATTGGTGAATGGAGTAATTATTTAATAAATTAATTGAAAAACGGTTCACATATATCAAATTATAACCACAATGTTATAATTAATTCATTATTTTTTCTTTAATATATCATGATCTAGTATTTACTAAAACATTTATGCAATAAAAGTTGGTTTTTATTTTAAAATATATATTAATAATTATATTATATTATTTACCTTTATTATATATATACATAATGATTTTTGAGATTCTTATACTTCTATATTAGAATATAGACAAACTAAATTCTAGGATTTTATAGTTGGTGGTTTGGAAGGGAAAATGATTAAATTCGAAACATGAAACATAGTATGAAATAATATTTTCCTTTTGGTGGATAATTTTTCTGAAAATATTTTTAGGGACTGAATGATTCATATTGTCACGGGTTTGCTAAAATAGGCCCATTATTTTTTTTCACATTTTACAATTAAATTTTTAATCTATTTAGAATAATTTGACTATTTGTGATTTGTTTTTATGGAAAAGTATTCCTAATGAAAAACTACTCTACATAGTGAAAATTAAATGATTTTTTTTATTTGATTAATTGATTAAAATTATTTAGGAGAATCATAAGAAAGAAGATAAAACTATGGAAAATATTGATATTACGAAATAAGATAGCATCATTTATTTTGGTATAACCAATAATCTTAATTTATCAATTTTTTTGAATATTTTCATGATAAAACCAGTAATCATTAATTTGATAATTAATTCACTTCAGTTGACGATGAAACAAAAAAATGTTCTAAATGAACACTTGGGATGATTCATGGAAATATATGATAATATCAAATTAAATAGTGTTTTTAATGATCTAATCAGTCATAAGATTTTATTATTTTAACTATGATAAAATATTATATAATGGATTTAAGGATCAAAACTATCATCCATTAGAATAATAAAGGAGATGGAAATATTTTTCTTCGCATGACCCCCCATTAAAAAATATTAAATATTAATGTCTGAATTTAAAATAATATGATATAAATTCATTATATTTTTAATGGGATTGTATACAATAGTTATTAATAATGTGTCCGTATATAGTAATGAAATATGATTTATTGTGAAATAATTAATTAATATCGTGTCTCATTGTTATAAGATAGTAATTTAAACTGTATATAGAGGATAATTAAAATAAAATCTATTCAATGATAATTTTCAATTGTTAGATGGAATGTCTAAAAATAGTTTTTAGTGAATTGTTGAGGATGTTTGACAACCATAGAAATTTCATCTAGTGAATTCTAATAGATTGCGAACTTAAAACTCAGCTATTATTGTAATCTGAATTTTATTTATAGAAAAATAACAATCAATGTTCATTGGTTATGTAACTTATATAGATTTAAATTGATAAAATACTTTTTTGGTATAGTTCCTACAAAAAATCCCTATATTTAAATATATAGAATGAGATTTCTTACAACAACAAACACCACAAAGTTAACCATGGATGTAATCATTTTATATATTCATGAAAACCATAGGGAACTTAATGAATTAATTTAATATTCATTATAAGGATAAAAATTTAACCATAAGAAGCATTTAGTTTCTTGTCATTAAAATTTGAAATAAAATCATGATTGGCCTAGTGTAGTTATATTGGGAGATATTGAATATAACCAATGTAGAGAGTTTATTTCCATAAAAATTAGATGTAGAAAACCCTTCAATGGGAGTACTGGAATATTGAAATAATAATTGTTGAAGTTATTTTAAAAATAAATTAAAATGATGAATTATCAAAAGATAAATGAAATTAAACTGAGAAAGAATATATAGATAAAGACAGACCTTCCTAAAAACAATTAATTTTTTTCTATAAATTTTTTATTTATGTGGAAAATTCAGTTGAAATGGAATAATTATTTTTACTTAAAAAAATAAATTAATATTATTATTTCATTTTAAAAATAATGAATATATTTTTTATCATATTATAATAGTATTAATTAGTTGGATCCAAAAAGACAAAAATTTATTATATTGGAAATATTCATCTTCACTGAGAATATTAATTTATATTTTCATGGATTCCACTAAATAAGAAACAAGATCTTGTTAGTTTTTTAGATATGAAAAATATTAGACCATGTCAGTTTGGAAATGTTTTGTGTGATTAATTTGTGAGTTTGAAAATCATAGCATATTCTACATTCATGGCCTGGGATTATAATTGATATATTCCTGATATGTTTCAATTCAATTAGTCAACAAATTAATGAAGTATTCATAAGGTATGACTACAATTTTTATTTATTAAACTTGATAAATATTTCTATATGGTGGATTTAAATATTCTTAATACTGATGAAAAAATAACTCATTAAAATAACCATATTTTCACAAAATTGGAAGGGGATTTAATGATGTTTAACGTGGTGAATTATTATTAAGAATTAATAGAGAAAAAGGTATGTTATAAACTCATTAATGGGTGAAACTTTTTTATTGGTATGATAAAGAATTTATTGGGGATATCCAACTGATATAAAAAGTTGATTCAACCATTGATAAAAGAAAGGTAATATATTTTTCTAGGAATAATGAAAATGGATAAATTAAAAAAAAAAATGTTAAAAGTAGGGTTTATTAAAAGGATTAAGGATTTTATAAAACACACTTTGAAAAATGTTAGAAAATATTGAAAATATGTTCAATTAGTTTATAAATTCACATTTTATTTTTAAAATATTGACTAAATAAAAATGGATTGGTCCTATATAAACTTAAAACAATCTACCTCCTGATAAATAAAAAAAATTAGTGAATGGAAAGGGGCAGTCTATATAGAGGAATCTGAAGTTTGGCAGTTCATTGATCGAAACCTGAAATTTATTTCAAATGCTCTACTACATAGGATTGGGAATTCATACCTATATTAAAGAATTTAAATAAATTTCCTATCATATGAAACAAAATTATTTATATCTTAATTAGAAATTATTCCTTAGGAATTTATTTTTATGATATTGTTTTAGATTTGTTTTCGAATAGTGTTCTGTCATACTAATTCCTTAAGATTTAATGGAATGGATATTTTACATTGACATGAATATTTTCTATTTATTATAATAAAATAAAAATACATGAAGATAATATACAGAGAAGAAATATAATTTATACAATTTTTAGGAGAGTTATATTTTAAAATCATTATGTTTTAACATTTTATTTATTTATAAATCAATTTTCATGTTGGAAAAAAGTTTTTATGTTCAGGGAAATAAAATATAATACATATGTTTTTTTATGATTTCATTTTTTAATATGAATTTCTTTTCATGATGATTTATTGGAAAAATGGATACAATTAACATATATTTTATAATTTATAATTATATATGAAAAGGAAAAAATTAATGAATATGGAGAACAAAGAGGAAAAAATAGTGGCTAAGCCATCATTGGAGAAATAATATCTTGTAAGATGTAGAGAAACACTAGTAGGCAGTTATTGTATACAATAGTTAAATTTATACACTTTTATGAGATGATATTATCATAAACATACTCCTAGAAAATAGTATTCATATAGGGGTTATTATATTGGATTATGATGTTAGAAATAGTATGGGAGCAGCTCTAACATTAGAGACATAAATTAAGAGATAAAAATGATTATCATAGTTGAAAATAATTTCTTATATATATGTTTCACCGTAAAAAATTATTTACATGTATGTGTTTCTTGTTTTTTCATTTTAAATTATTTTTCCAGTTTTATTTTGTTTAGGGTTATTATATGTTGACTATTAGAGGTGTTTCTTGAGATATCATGTTTTTGTGGACATGAATCTATAGCTACTGATGTTAAAGGAGTTTCACTAACTATATTTTGATAACCACCATTATCTAGTGGGCTAGTTAGTTGTAAAAAAATGTTTTTGTAGCCATGAACCATCCTATGGACTCCAATAGTCGATTAATGAGATTGGAAATTTAAATTAAAGGAGTTTCACTAACTATATTGTGATATAATATTTTTTTTCAATGGAATCCATGTTTCATTTCATATTCCATATCCTTGAAATGAAACATCGCCCATAAAATTTTTGAGAGATCATATAGGATGACATTGGCTCACAATACATGAATCTTTAGTGGATCAAAGTGTCGATCAAATCATTGATAAAATATTATTATGTACAATAATTATTCCTTCATACAACATCTTCATCATTTCCCCCTTGTTCTCTTCTTTTCATCATCCCTTAATAACATAGAAATTATGTAGATCTTGACTTCTGTATAAATTTTGTGGGTTTACAACTTTTTATATTGCGTCTTCAAGCCCTCACAACAACTCTCGACATCCCAATCACAATAGATTATAGAACGCTTATATTAGTTTAATTTTCAATATATTCAATACTTTTTTCATGAATCGTAATTACTCTATTGAAAAACCATTATTTCTCATATGTAATTTTTTCTAAAATAACATTAAGTGATGAGCTATGTTTTACTAATTTATGACATTATATCGTATGGAGGTTTTAATTATTTTAAATACATGATTAGAGAAAATATTAGTTTTTATGAAAACATAATGAAATTGGGCTCTAATTTTTTATGTTTTGATAACATTAATTTCCCTGAAAAAATTTTATGATTGTAATGATTTTTTTATTACGATTATCTGAAATTCTCTTTCAATATATTTGGGAGTAAAAAAAAGAAATCCAATTGAGGAAATTTCTTTGTAATAGAGATAACATTAATAATATACTCTTACTACCTATCCCTATTATTATAGGTTAATGTATGCTCGAGGTGGCCTGAGGTGTTTCTAGAAGGGAGACACTCCGAAGAGTGAACTCTTACCATGTAAGTCCATCATTCTTTATAAAACTATGAAAAGGTGGTAATTTGGATACATAATTTTCTTTAAAAATCCCTATGTAATTTACATATGTTACCCATGAGATATTTTTCATATATATACTCTTTATAATTTTCAACTAAAAATATTATAAAAACTATCAATTTGTGGAATGGACATGAATATAATATTATTTTTGGATTGTTTTTTACTAGTTAAAATTGTGGATTTCATTGTCCGATGATATTTTCATTACAAATATAAAATTTTCTCTTGAGATAATTTAGATTTGAATAATCTGTTTATATTATAATTGGTATTTATGAAACAAATATTGGTACAAAACTCTGATTATTTTTATATCACCCAACACACAATTCTGGTTATTTTTATATCTTGATTTAGCTAATGGTGGTAAGGTAATATCAGCATAAGGTGGTGTTAGGATATTAGATTATCATGATTTTGGAAATTTTTGGTTGTGACATTTCCCATGGAGGTGTTCTATTCAATATTTCTTATATCGGTTTGTAATTTTTATTTCGAAAATGAAAATTCTTTTTTTTGTCTTTTTTTGATGATTTGTTATAGAATACTGACCTTCACATTTTTTGTGTCATATTGTGTTGTGATTTTTTTAATAATTATTCACAAATATAATAAATGAAGAAAAATTTCTTTGTTCCGGCTCTTGGTTATAAGAATGTCCATTTAGACCATGATTTTAATGGATCAGGTTATTAGATTGTTGGTGGACAAGACCTAAATCATTGAAAAATCCATCTAGAACATTTTTGTCTATTTTTATCGTCAGTATGTATCATTGGATGTGTCAGCTAATACGAGATTTAATTATGGGTATATATAGTATTCGTTGAGAGAGGCTGTCTAGAAAACATTGATTTTTTTTGAGATTTATGTTACCAATACGGTTAGGAGAATGATTATTTTAGTGCAAGGATTGAGATAATTTTAGACACATTTTCTATAATTTGAATTTGATTACAGTTGACATTAGGAATCTTATGATGGAATTACATCTTCAAAAAATGTTTTTATTTCAAATTTTTTGATGTTACATAGTAGAAGTCCCCTTAAAAGACAATTAGATCAACCAATGGAAGGAATTTCTATTAAAAAATGGTTAGGAAACACTAAAATTGACTAGAGTATCATCATAATAGTGGTTAATATAGTCCTTTTTATGAAACATGAGGTAGTACCTGCCCCTAAATATCCTATGAAGTAATAACCTCAATAGAATGAGGTTATAAAACACATGTAGGATTTTCATCATTATAAATTATTCTTTTACCATGTCATGGGTTGTCAATAGATTGTGGAATAAATTTTTGGAAAAATTTAAAGAATCATTCATTTCATGAAGTCTCCCAATTCGACCAAGGATAGTTTTTTTCATTCTATCATGAAGTCTAGAATAAAATGTTGTAGGATTCGATTATCATATAAAATTTACATGAGGGATTAGATGGGAAAATAATCAATGTAAAATTGACCATTATATTCTAGCCGTATTATATGAACATGGTGTAATCCTTATAGTTCCCCACCCTCAATAATGGGAATCATGTAATTTTTGAATAATCAATTCTCTTCTACATTATCACTACATTTTCTGTTAGGGTTTTCTAAAATTATAAAATAAATGGATATAACAATTATATGTATCTTGGACCAAATTTACCTCCATATTTTTCTTGAAAATAGATTCTACCTATGATAATGGGTTGGATAAGGTGTTGATGATTCAGATTGACATGGATTTTATGTTAGGGAAGACAGGAGTTCCACTTACATCATGATATAGAAGTAGTTATTGTTTGAAGGGGAAGGTGAATACAATTTATTTTAATAAAAAATATTTCAACTGCTTGAAAAAAAATTATTCTACATTATCACCAACTGTTAGTGGTTTTACATATTACTAGTGTGGAAAGATTGGTCACTTGATGTGTTGTTTTCTCATATATCAAAAAATCACCAAAACATGTTGATTTCATCTCCACATAGAGATTTAATGTTTCGAAAATTATTTTCCATGCTCTTGTATATAATTATCCACACCCATTGTATCTATGGTGTAGATAGATACATTATAGGCAATGGGGTTCTAGCCACATCCCCCCAGAATGATTTTTTACATGTAGTTGTATATTATCAAATGAATTTTGACATGTGTCCAATGGTTTTGAGGGGATTATTTTTTATTTCTTATATGAAAATGACTATTATTATTGATATATATGTCTCTAAATATTTTATGTCATCATGTATTGTGGATTATTTAATACATCTAATAGAAGATATCATATTTGTTTTGTAGTTCAAAATGAATCTATGAAAGAAGAAGGAAAATTCATTCCTAATACCCTCATTCTCAATGTTTGTATGTATTTTTTCTATTTATTGGGTTCTCAATGTCATTTATTTTATAATCATATATGATATTAACAATATTGATGGATTGATTCTAAAAAAACCCAAATCAATTATTATCTTAAGTGTTTTGACCTTTAATGCTACTGATAGATATACTTAAGTAATTCATGTGGAGTGGGACATGAGTTCTATTTAG
The DNA here is from genome assembly GCA_963277665.1 of Viscum album. Lineage (NCBI taxonomy): Eukaryota > Viridiplantae > Streptophyta > Magnoliopsida > Santalales > Viscaceae > Viscum > Viscum album. The sequence continues at coordinate 905,483,655 of OY728156.1, forward strand.
TAATTACATATTATTATACAAAATAGAATTATGATATCATTTTTTGAGGTCGATCCAAGACATGGTTCATTTATTGGTGAACTTCCTCTTATATTTAATTAATTACTAAAAAAATTCAAAATGAATTTTCTTATTTCCTCTTGAGAAGGAAGTGGAGTTATTGATTATCTATGCGATAATAATATAGAAAATTTAGATATTATTTTATATTCAAGATAAATTTTAGTTGAATGATATTAACATTTATTTGTATGATTTAATAGGCAATGGATTCAGATGGATGGTTTGGTCACCATGGTAGCCCTTATGGGTGTTATCAATATGGATAGTTGAACAACCTAATTATACATTTATTTTTAGATGCCTATCAATATAACCATTAATAACAAATAGCATATTTCCATTATTAGTGATTTTTTGGATTAGTTTAATTGGAAAATGTGGTTATCAATGAATAATCACGGGTCTGGTTACCACCAACATGCTATCAAATTTCATATATTTACAATACCACCATACAGAGTGGGTATGTCCATTTTGATCATCTTGTATTAACTATTATCATGACTATAATTCATTAAAATTATTGAAATTGATGAACCAGATATTCCACCAATATCAAAAAAAAATCATAGTTTACTTATATGACATTTTTATTGCACTGAACGGTTTATTAATATCATGTTCATCACTAGAGACATGTTCTGGGAATCTTAAGGGATCCTCTAAATTGGGAATTCTTTTTTTAATGCCTACTACAAATCATTTAATTCAATTTAATCAGATATTTTTTCATCAAACGAGTAAGAAAATTTGATCCTGAAAAGGTGGAAGTTTTTATGCCATTATAGAACCATGAAATGAATTTATTATTTTAATACTCTTAAATTTTTTAATATATTATCGATGATTTGAAATGTATTTAAAAAAAATAACATTTGACAACTCTCACAGAGAAAGAGGTGAATTTCATTGGCTACTCAAAAGGGTATGAAATACTTATTGAGATAAATATTCATTTTACTAAATAAAATAATCTAAATATATTAGTTTTCATACATAGACAAATTGTATATATTTATTCCTAAGGTGTAGGTTCATGTAGTGTCATTATTCTAAGAGATCATGTGTTGTCTTATAACATATACCAGCTTTCACCTCTTGAAATGAATTATCTAACTCATGATATTTATAATCCATTTGTTGTGATTGGCCCTAAGAGTTGGTTATAAAATATTTTTAGATAGATGGCCAGTTTATAATATTACTGTAAGAGTTTATTATTGATATTCTCTCCGACTGATTCGAATCTCTAATAGAGAAAATTTGGAAAATACATGAAGATATTCAACTCTAATAGTAAATACACTTTAGGAAAGGGTAATGAGGATGCTAATTCTATTTGTAGGATATTTTATTCCGAGCATGTAAGAGAAGGTATAGATAAATTAATTCTTATTAAAGAATTTTCACAATTTCAATTAGGGCCATTGAGACATAGTTTGGTAATGATCATTAATGAATAAGGTTGAAATTATCTATTCTTGATATTATTATCTTGATGAAGTAGTAAGATAATGATATGAAAAAAAACCAATGATACATTTAATGTATTTGAGAAAATTAGTTAATAGACCATTAATTGTGATGTATTATTCACTTTAGATCATGAATGGTGTCCCGTCATCTATGAGGTAGGACATGATGGAAGATTTTCATAATTCACTATTGGTTGTCCACCATGGAACTAATATTATTTTTGTTGTATAGACTATCAATTATATTTGACTATTATAAAACATGATAGTGGTAACAACATTGTTTTTTGATTCAATTCGTAATATTTTAATTATATGATTTAAAGTCATTTTAGATAACCTCAACACACTTCCATTCCATCATGGAAATGGAATGTGATTTAATTGGATTTAATTATTGGTTTTCCTCATATTTAAGTCGGTAAGAACATAATCTATGTGGGTATTAACCGATTAACCAAGTCATTTCATTTTATACTAATTCATAACACCAACAAGATAAATGATATAGAGAAGTTGTATGTGTATTATATCATAATGTTTATTGTGACTAACAAAACATATTCATTGTATAGAGATCCTGTTTTTATTTAATTATTTTTATGGTTCTGTACGAGGTTATGAAATATATTGTCATTTTGAACTCTATATATAAACGTTATATGGATGGAAGGACATAATATGAAATTCATATTCTAGAAGATGTAAATTGTACCTATGTCATGGACATTAGAGGTAATTGGGATAGAAATTTCATAATTTTTGAGTTTAAGAGTAAAAATACATTCATGTAATCCATATAAATGAATCCATGTCATGATGTATATGTATGACCCAATTACTATCCACATTTTGATTCAACAGTGGGTGAAAATTCCCAGGCTGGGAAGAATATTCTTCAAAAAACAATAAAAATGATCCATATGATCAGAACATTATTAGTGGTGGAAAAGTGATTTAAAAACTATTACACTAATAAAAATGGTTATAACCTGTAATTTATTAATAGTTACCTTGTGTTCCAAAAACACTCACCACGGTTTTCTCAGTAGTTTCTTGGAAAGTATGGGAAGCCAAACTATAGATTCATTTGAACTATAGAGGTCATTGAGTTTTATACAAATGTGGTATATAGTTTTTAATTAACACCTAAAATAACTCAATTCTATAATATTTTCTATGTGTGCAACCCAAGATGTATCAATGTGACCTATACCATGTTATGAATATGAATAACGTGACATATAGAATGATATGATTCTAAATTAAAAACTAATTTCAATTATTCATTTGCAAGTGAATGTTGTACGTGGTAGGTATAACTATTATTAGGAGTTCATTTTTAGAATTTTGAGTATACAAAAGTGACAAGGTAGTCAGAGTACATTTTTTTGGGTAAATTACTAAATCTCTTTTAGAGATTACCCATCTGTATCTTATCCTTACTATGAAATAATGTAATAAGATCCGTGTAGTATTAAAATATCATTTTTTTCATTCATAAAAAACTATATTATTGATATTTTATAAAATTTAAGATTTATTTGAATATTATTAAAGAATTTTTAAATGTATTTCTAGGGTTAATGATTTTTTTGTAGTGTTTGGTGTGTATAAGGAAATGAACATATATTTAAAGAATATATTTGTGGTATAATGGCTAGATAATTTTTTTTGTCATGTCTACAACATTTCTATTGTATCCAATACACAACCTATTTTTTTGTACCATATTTATGATGTTTTCTATGTGAAAAAAAGATATTATCATAGCCATAACCTCGAATTTGGGACTCTACTAGCCCGTTGATAAGGTCTGTGGTGTCATGAAACGTAACGGTGATATAACATTTTTGTTTCATAAATCCTTTTTATTTTCTTTTCCTCTTACAATTATCAAGGATCATCCAATGTTATTATATAAGATCAATGTGGATAAATTTTAATTTCCAAATTCAAACCCATTTTTTATCAATATAACAATTCCTTATTCGTAATTCTATTTATAATTTGGACTAGGATCCTCTTTATTATATGTTTCACATGTTTCATGACTTTAATTGGACCAAAAAAATGGAATTAATTAGATATTTTCTTATAATTTGGAATTGTTTTCTTATATATCTTCTACATGATTCAAGAATGCATCTCACTCTATATTTCAGATTTACTATAATAGTAAAATTATATTTGAATTAGGGTATGTGTATTTAGGAATTGGAATTGTTCATTAATAATTTTTTATTATATATTCCCAATAAGTATCTAAAATTATTTTTTTGAATGAAATATTATTTTTTCAATTATGTATTTATCCTTTAAATTGTTTAAAATGGTTTACAATACATGATTGGGAAACAATTTGATGTTTTACAAAAACACGATGAAATATATTTTACAATTGTTATCGTTGATAAAATTAATTTCAAAAGATATTTTACATAGTTACAGATTATGCCTTATTATTTTTATTTAAAATTACATTCGAAAGGATTTCCTTTTGAAAAATGTTATTCAATTTGATGTAACTGATGAGGTATGCATCCAATATCAAGAATAATCCCATTCCCCCAAGGTTGGTTGTCCATGGATAATGTGATAACATAGAGGGATGAGGTTGTTATGGTAGGGACACTCCCTATAGAGTTAACTAATACACTATAGTACTATTTTTATTTGGTGTAATATGAACAAGGAATCCATTGAATATAGAAATAATATGAGTATTCTCAATAACCAAAACATTTGTTCAGGACTGGTCTATTGTTATAATCTAAAACATTGTAATGTTAATATGAAATTATTTTATAAACATAATTTTTACATAGACGACGTGAAATCATGAATATTTTGAGAATATTTTATAACATGTTATAAAATTTGGATTAATCAATTTTATATTAAATTGGGTAAATAGTGTACCTCATTCATTTACATTAATTATATGAGAATAATTGGTTTATGATGGAAATACAATTTTGGGAACATTTGGTCAGATATTAGTAGCCTGTTTTGTCTGACACCATTCATACGCAATTGTGTTTAAATTAATATTTTTATTTGATTAGTTAATGGTAAGGAAATAAAGGTAGAAAAATCCTTTGTTTCTTTTTAGGGCATTGGATTCTTATTGTGACTACATTTTATAAGTCCATAGGTTATTTCTATATTTGTGTACCTCACATTGGTTTTTTCTTATGGGTCCAATATTTTCCATCATTATATATTTTTAAATTTTACTAATTTTTGACATAATTAAACTCTATTTTTATATTTCAATTTTGATAATCATGTTTTACAGAAAAGTGATTCAAAAAGGTAGTTTTTCACACCAAGGATGTTTTTACAAGCATATAAGGATAGAAAAGTCCGTTCAAAATGTGTCAGGTTTAGAAAATGTTCCTATAGTGTAGGGTGATCTTGGTTAGTTTGGGAAAATATTAAGTTATTGAAGTAGTGTTCAAAACAATGAAAAAAACTAATATATATGGAATGGATAAATTAATATCTTAGGAGACTGTAATATATATTAGATTAATAGTTGGGTAAATTATCAAAAATACTATATTAAGAATGTCCATGCATCATATGTGTTAAATGAATCTAAAATTGGGGCCACCTAGACATGATCGATTTAATAATAGGTGTTTATGATTTATAGTTATGATAATGAAAACGAGCTTGTGTGAAATGATATTTTTGGTGTTGACATGATATTTCACGAATAATTGAAGATGGTTTTGAATATCTTATTATAGGGTTACATTAATATTGTGATGTGTTTGCATGAGTATGATAGTGGTAAATGACTTTTGTGATGAACAAATTTCCATATTTCTATATTTAAACAATATGAATGTAATATATAATTTTTCTTCCATGTATGGTATAGAAAAAAAATCATGTCTTTTGGAAATGAGTTTTTGAAGTTAAATGTATAAATTATATTTTAGGAATTGAAATGAAAACATATCACACTGAATATTAACACACAATTTGATGGACCAATTTTTTATTTAATATTATTAGTTTTTCATGATACATGAATATTTTGGAAATACTATCTCATACCTACTGTATTTGGAGAATAATTTTTTTTGAAATTTTATTGTAAAATCCTAGAATGTTTTTGAGTAATATATTCATGGAGTTGTTATTCATGAAAAATTGGGATATAGATGATTCATAAGAATATATGTGTGGACATTCATATAGAATATTTTACTATAAAATTGTTGTTTTTTGTGTAGCATTTATCATTCTATTTGGCACACATCAGTTGAATTTGGGATGATAACTATAATTTTTTCAAGGACTATAGAGGGTGATATTGACAATAGAATCACTATCATGTAAATTAGAAGTTTATAATTTTAATTCTTCCACCTTCATTGATAATGATTAATTGATTTAGTTAATATTTATTTTATATAATTCCATGATGGGTTTTTCTATAACATGGATTAAATGTATATATTTCTATCATAAATAATTCATTGTCATTATATGATGGTTAATGAATTATTTTTAATTAATGGACTAATTGATTTTATTTTAGGATGACCATGGTATTAGTTAGAGTTATATTTTGAAAATGGTCAAATCAAATAAATGAATAACTATTTCATTTAATTTTCCCTAACAAATGGAATTTTTGTAATTATAAATTTAATCCAATTAAAACGGACTCACATAAATACAATCTTACCAAAACTTTGTTAATAATTCATTATTTTATTATTAACTATCTTGTAATCAATTATTTAATAATCCTGTAACTGTGTCATTAATCCTTAATTCTTTTATTATAGTAATATTTATTTTATTTATATTATTTCAAATATATTTCCTTTTATTTTAATTATGGTGTGTATTCTAGGCATCATTTCCCTAATAGGGTTGTCATAAAAAAGTCCACATTTTTTTCATGGTAGTTCCTAAATTGAATGGAAATTATCTTTATTCTAAAAATTATATATCATACGAATTAATGATGATATATTAATGGTTAATCACAGAGTGACCTGAAATTTGTTTCACATTATAAAAATACATATATCAGTTATATTAAATACAAAATTTATTTATTATCTTAGAAACAACTATAATACATGACATGATTCCATATATCTGCCACATACTATATCAAACCACTTCACATGTAATTAATGAATATTTTAAGATAATATATAGAAAAATATACATCATACGTTTAACATATCCTATCATTGAGTTTCATTGACAGAATCAAACCCATTGATTTATATTGAAGGAAAAAAATTAATGACCGGTTATTCTAATGATTGGATAAATAGTTGAAGTACACACTGTGGATAAACAAATTTTACTATATTTGTGTTCTCCCCATTAATATCCATCCACATTTCAATCAAGCATCTAAAAAATAATTTCTTTTTAAATGAAGATAGAATGGAGTTGGATAAGGAGTAGAAGAGTTTCAGCACCGTAAAAATATCACAAGTCACAGAGGATGATTTTTGTGATAATAAAATAATTATAATAACCTATACGTAAAAATGGATTCCAACACAAAAAAAATCGATCATACCCAAAAATGGTCCTTAATACATCTAGTCAAAGCCTCCTTATAATAAAATAACAAAAGCAAAAACCTCAATAGTGACACCACCACCAAAAATAAACCAAAAAATTAAAAACTGTAACCCCTACACATGGATAACATAATCTGGAGGTTTTAGCTGGGGTGATACATATCTTCCAAAAAAATCCATGGTTTCTAATGGGAGATGAAATATAATAAGGGATTACAAAAATCATGGGTAACAATATTCCTTCAAAATATACAAACTCTTACTAAATAATTATAATGAAATTCTATTTTTAATTGAAATATTGTACACAATTTATAAACAATTATAAATACATTTTTTCTATAATAAATATCAATAAACAGTATATGAAAATATAAAAATATAGAAACCATGTAACACCATGTTTGAGGTTCACAAATCTAGATACACCACCTCCACTACCATAAATCCATAATGGATATATGATTCATAAATGACTAAGAATGATGTCATGAAATAACCAAGATAACCCTTAGTTATGTGTATATTTCAAATTATGAACACATAATATGTAAATGTATATTTTTATTTGGTATTAAATAATACTCCAATTCAATCCAATATGAATGTAAATTAAAAATGATGTATATTATTTCACAAATATTTTTCACTTTCTCTATCACTGTATCTAATATTCAATTAACATAGGTGTTCCTCTCCATATTATATAATCCACTGACTAGAATAAAGGGATTATGAATTTTATTAGGAGACTACAACCCAAGTATTTTTCTACCATAATTAATATAATCATTAATATTAGTAAAAATTAACATGATAATCTAGTGTAAATCAATATATTAGATGAATATAAGAGGTAAATAAATAAATAAAATCATTCTATATCAATATATATAAATTTTAATGGCACATGATAATAAAGAATGAATCGACATTATATTTTGTTATATCAATGACTACAATTTTAAAAATTATGAATAGAAAACAAAAATATGAATGTACTGCCAAACTAGTCTTGAGCCATATCCTCTTACCATCACTAATACTTCCCTAAATCCAATTGAACAACCATTATGAATTGGAATAGTTCTCATATCGTGAAATTCAACCATTAAGTATTATTGGATTCTAATGGTGTCCCTGGCTAGGTATGAGTACACTATAGTATGCCATCAAAAATGGTGTCCCAAAATTTTTATTCTCATTCAAAGATAGGAAATATGTGGGATAGACTAGTAAACCATATCTAATGGGAATATAGGGATATTTTGATGAGTTCATATAATATAATGAGTACATATTACAAAATATATGTTATTAACCAATATAATTGATAATTTTAGTAGAGGCTCCATAAATTGGGGGATGACGTTATCCTAATGCACTTGGGGATAAGAAAAATGAGTTGTCTTATAAATTATGGGATGTAGGATTTTTTTGTAGGGAATAAAAAAAGATAAATTTTATTAGTGATACAGACAAGGAAACTATGTTTTTTCAAGAATTATGGAGGTATAAGATTTTTACCTAATTCATTGATATAAAACAACATGATTATTTTTAATTGATGGACATTGAGGATGGGGGGATGATGAAAATGGATCACTGTGAATAGATTTTACTAGATTAGAGAATACAAACAGAGGAAGGGAATGTTGTGTGATAGTATAAAATTTATTATTAAAATATATTTCTAGAGTGGTGGATGGATTCGATAAATAAAAAAATGTAAGTTATTCTAAAACCAGAGGATATTATATTAATGGTGTTAATTATAAAACATAATAGTGAACTAGGGCCAAATGGTTTCCCATGGTCCTTCTACATGTATGTATTCTAAATCATCAATCTATAGATATGGGTATCTATGATGGAGTACATTATTGGTGGTAACATACAATAGAAGTAAGCATTTCAAAAGATTCTCTCATTTATAATTGGAAGGATCCTTATTCTCTCTACCATTTTAGACCCACTTGTTTATGAAACATTTCATATAAAATTAATTCTTCTCATCATAATAAAAGGGTTAGATGAATTATTCCAAGACTGGTGTTAGCGAAAAACCACATTTTTGTGCAAGGAAGGATCAAGCATGTGGACATTGGGCTAGATAATGATATGGTTAATGATATTAATAATTTAACATTGTCGTCTAATGTTGTGATCAAAGTGAATATGGATAGGTAATATAATAGTTTATATTAGAGCGTCTTATTTTGGGTCAAAATGGACGATTGAATCAAATAATGGGCTTATAAACATTGCTTTAGATTATTTTCATCTATATGAATAACCATTTCTATTATGGGGAAATGATTCAATTTCTTTAAAATAGTTCAAGTAATAAATGACAGAAAAATATCAATTTAGCATCAGCTTGTTCATTTTTTTTGTTTTTTAACCATAATATATAAAGGTGTCATTAAAAATAATTATTTCGTCATCAACATTCAAAAATAGATGCCGAAATTTATTCTGGGATTAGTTTGGTGAGTTTTATTTTTATAAATAAACTGACGCTGAAAATTGATTACATGCTTGTTTTCAACGTCATATTGTTAAAAACCGATGGGGAAAACCAAAAATGGAATTTTTTTCATCAGTTTTAATGCTAATTAATAAAAAAACTGGGTATTTTCATAAATGTTCTAGTGTAGGTTTTTATGAAACTTTTGGATGAATTGTTTTTAATTAGAATATTAATAATATTTTACTTTCAAATTAATAAATATGTGTAGAATAAACATACAGTATACAACAATAAATTTTTTTTCATTGACTAAAAATATATAAAAACATACATGATCTTATCTTGGTAATAAAAAAACAATCTATGTATTTATATTATAAAGTAGAATTAATATATACATAACTGAAATTTACAAAATGATTATTGTTGGTTATTTTTGAAGAAATACTATGATATCATTATTATCAACCACCTGTTATAAAAAAATAATATGTTTAAAAAAAATAATTTTCAAAATGTTATATTATTCATAAAGATAAAAATATTCATACCCAAAATCATAATTATACATAACAAGTAGTTCATAATCAAATATTGAAGACAAGTATATTCATTTTGGGTATAATATTCTTCATTATTGAATGTATATAATAAAATTGAATGATAGGAGATTTAAAAATAGAATACTATGATAGAAATTATTAAAAAACAATAATACTAACATTTTCAAATTCTGTAGTTACCCCAGTAGTGATTATCTCATACATGAGTCGTATAACATAATAACCACACTGATCATTGTCATTCATGATAATGAAATTGTGGTTATAAAACATTATAATTATAATAAATACCAATATATATATATATATCAATTATAATAATATCTAATATATGATTATTTACCTTTTCTTCACATATTAGATTATGTTTGGTTTCTTTTTTGACATGTGTTCATTGTTTGTTTTTTCCCATGATCTCCATTTTCATATATTTGAACTAATAATACATTTATAAAAAATTATAATTAACCATAATGAGCTTATAAAACATAAAATAACATACATATATAATAAGTTAGAAAATTTATTACAAACACTCACTAATAAACATAAAAACCAATATAACATGCATTCACTTGAGAAAAATAAACCTAACATCAAATGCCCACTACAATACCAAAATTTCACAATTAATGAAATTATATTTGTCATTAGTTCATTATTATGTTTTTGTTCTTAATTATAAATAAATGAAAAAAACCAACATCAAATATTAGTACATTATAACCTCTCACATAAATTTGAATCTCTATTAGGATTCTTCACATGATGCACTTCCATGTAAATGTATTCTAGATTTTATAAAATAGAAAATGCATGTTCTTTCATTTTTTACAATAAGGATGTTTAGATACCTAATTTAATATGGAAATATAGTAATTCAATTTAAAAAATAATTTATCAAAATAAAAAATTAAATGTCAATATACTAAAATAGAAAATAATAAAACCACATTCTGGAAAAGTTCATCAAAATCGACTAGATGCTTGATGTCTTCATTGAAGAATATCAATGAATAATCAGTTTTCCATATATAAACAAATATATATAATTCATAGTTATTAACCAATGAAGTAGAATCCCGAGATAAACATTATATCATATAAGAAATATCAGATGTATCGATAGTTTAATGTTCATGAACGTTTTGTTTCAATTGTGAAATTTCATTTTCTTATAGATAATACTATAAGAATTAAATGTAAAAAAACATAATAAGTAATTTTCAAACATGTGAAAATAATATAAATAACTCATACCTCATATGAAATTTGACTTAGAAGACTAGTTGGAAAAAATAAAGAATGACTTAGACAAAACCCAACTATGAAAATCTACATATAAGGAAATGGTAGTATGGAATTATGATCAGTAATATCAAGTAATGATACTCTATCATGACCAAAATTAATAGTTTTGTGATGTAAAAAATCCCCCCAAAATGTATGAGTCATAACACAGTAGTATATGAAATTGGATATCCACAAAATAACTCACAAAAGAATGTTTGGTATAAGTGAGGAGGTGGAGCATCAAATTATGTATGTTAGGAAGGGTAGTCCTATTGGGATGGCTATAGAGGTTGCACAACCAACCGAATAGGCTAGGAAGGCTGCATATATTATGATAGTCTTTTCAGGTGTTCTAGCGAAGCCTAACGCACAACTACATTAATTTTATCATCCATAGACTGTCTCATATCTTTCATCTCACCTTTTAAAAATTCAATTTACAGGTCTGTTGATTTCATACTCGGACAAAAATCCTTCCAAATTTTGACCCAAGACTAATATCCTCTAACATGACTAGGTTGTTCTTACTTTCCTAAACCAGTGGATATTATTTCCATTATATAGTAAGGGATTAAATATCAATATGACTATTTCACTTGATGTTCATCCTGAAAAAAGTTCATATCAGTGTTTAAAATTTAGATATAGAAATATTAATTTAAAATTAATAATTTTTACCTAAATTTTTATCATCTAATTCATTAAATTCATCTGGAATATACAATTAATTATTTCCTCTTCTCTCGTTTCTATTTATTGTGGTTAGTGGGAGGAGATAGATTACTATATTGGATCACTTATCAACCACTGGTAGATCAAGATCTTAATATATCAAAATATTCTTCAATCATTTTTTCTCATATAACAGACACCCTAAACATGATAAATCATGAGGGAATACATTTTTAAATTTGATCACTTGATGATATCTCCTGCAGACAATTTATATATAAATATACTAATAAGTAATTTTATAAATTTTTAAAAAAATTTAAATTACAAAATAATTATCATACCAAAAAAATTTCTTGATGACGACAGTCAAATAATTTCTTATGTATATCGACATCGATAAAATGATACTTATGTTAAGATTTATCGAGAGATTTAATTCAAAAAACATTATTTTTTAGTTTTTTTATAAAATATCTCCATCTAACATCCACTTTAAGTAGATGTATTCTCTTAATTTATATTTTTTATTCAAAATTAAATGTCATCTGTAACTGAATAAATGAAATATGACATTTATAATTTTAATATTAAAAAATGAGATATAAAAAATCAATTGTGATATTTTACAATCACAGCCTCCCATATCCATGTTTTCACTATCCTATACACAGACTTCATATTTGGATATAAAATACTAATTCTGAAAATGCTCAACATTGATATATAAGTGATAAAATGAACTGTATTTGGGCTAGTCCTATTATTATTACCATATAAAAAATATGTAATAACTCATATCCCTGATAAATTTATCGTTTTGATAAATGTGTAATTCCACATTGTCTAACTTTTGAACATGGATTATATTTAGTAATAGTAGAATTCTCCTCTGCTGAGGACGTATTGGTAATCCTAAAGAAAATAATTTTTTTTCAATTCATTAAATGAGTATATTACTAAATATTTGACAATAAGAAAAAATAGTTATACCTCAGTAACTTATACTCCCACTAATTATATAAAATTATCTATGGAATGTTTAATGTAATTTTTTGTCCCTAAATATTAGTAGGAATATTAATATTTACAAACAAAGGATGAAATAAATAAGTAAAAAAAGAGGCACATATTTTTATATTTTAAAAAAAAGAAAAAAAATAAATAATTACCATAAAATTAGGAGAATAATATTTAGTTTCCCATATGCCTTAATCTTGATGATTTTATACTTCATGAACTATGTCTGGCTTATAGTAATTTTAATCATCAGAAAATCACGTAATAGATGAATAAGACTCATGTAAATTGTATTAACCCTTGTTTCGGGTATGTAACACCTTCTTGGGTTTTTATGGATATAAAGTATTATAAGGAATGTTGGGAGTGGTTTCTGATAATTCACTATGATTTGTGGACAAAAGTGCTTGCTCATTGGATGCACACGGTTTATCCTAACCACGAAGAAATATTCCAAGAAATGTTGTGCAAGACAAAATTTGATGGTGAGAGATTTGAAACTGTGTGTGAATGGTTAGGGAGACTATGAAAGGAGGTTGTTGGATGGATTACTTAGATATTATCTAAGTCATGTTTAGTGCATGGTTTTTCTAACCATGTAAACAAACCACACTTTGGGTTTAAAGGATATCATAAAAAAGTTTATCTCACTCATTTTTGCTTCTAAGTTGCCCGTTTTTAATCCTAATTCTAGTTAACAAAGGATTTATTTTCTATGAATGTACAAGAACCTATCCCAAGAGATTTGGAGTCAATAAAAAGGATTCCTAGGGTGTTTTGATCCTAGATTCATGAGGGGAAGTTATCTAAGGATGTTCTGTGACGAATCGACCCAGGTTTCTTAAGCATTCTTTGTCAGTTGTCATGTTTTGTCAAAACCGTAGAGATCGGTGGATTCTCTATAGACTCCAGTAAGTATAACTAATATGAAATCTTAGAAATTGTGTATCTTATATTGAATTGGTTGTAATTTTTCTGTTTATAAATCATTGAAAATCGATCTTTATTTTTTATTGACAAATTGGGTTAATCTGGAATATTGGGCATTTTAATGAAGTTCTCATGTTCCTAATTTTAAAATAGATAATCTATTTCAGGTATTTTCTAGAATTGTTTCAGAAGGTTTGGATTATATGTTTTCAATGAATGAGATGGTATTATAGAAAATAAATGTCTTCTTTGAAATTGGTTTTTTCTTTAGTTTTAAAAAATAATTCGGTTTTATTTAAACGGGTTTTTAGTTAATTCAAAATGGTTTCTCACACATGGGGTTGTTTTCGTTAATAATTTATGTTCCCCTAATTAAGGTACACATACCATTGGGGTATAAGTTTTGTGACCTAGTACTGGGGGTGTGTTTCATTGGGACACAATGTATTTGGATGAGGGACCGCTCATGAGTATGGAACTAACAAAAGAAGCACCCAATTGTTGGTGTGTGGTAAACTATGGAATTGGTATGCCAAAATGATAATATTTTTTTTTAATCCTTGATTTGTAATTTTCTAAAAAAATAACTTTCTGTAAATTGGTTTCATTTATTTTTTATTTCACATGGTTGTAAATGGGTTTTGGTACATGATTTTAATTCATTATAATCTATTTTGAAAATTTATTTTATTGATAAATCATTATATAAATGATAATAAACTTTCAATCCTAGTTGTAAAAGAAGTGAAGATATTGGGGAATACCTAATGAGTTATATAATCACCTCTTCATTGTCACATTGGTTCTTTTGTAAATTCAACCTTCCTAAACTTGGAAAAAGGTAAATTATCAAACTTCATTATCACTATGTCATGATTCATTGAATTACATGGTGATGATAGAGCATGAATTTCTATAGTCTCCTTGGATTATATTTTTTTCCATCTCATTGTTTACTTTGATGTTGGATTTTCATCCACTATAACATAACTTGGTTGGATGTTTTAAAGGGAATGATTTGAAAAGTCATAGTTTATATTAAAGAATTATATAGTGAGTTGTTTATTGGTGGTTTGTTATGTTGAAGTTTTTAAACATTAGAGGGTAAATAATCCACAACATTCTTTTAAACAATTCGACATTTATTTCCAGACCATTGTAATGTTGGGGATGTCTCTTAAGGCCTAGTAAAGATTATTTGTACTCTCAAGACAATGGGAATTAGCTGGTCATTACAAATAGTATTAATTTGTTCAATCATTACCTAACAAGAGGTCATTAATGTTCTTGGTCTTGGAGTTGAAATTATATCTTGATTATTTATCAGTTTGGAATCATATAAAGGAGTAGGATTGTCAAAAATTGAAACTTATAACAGAAAATTATTTAGCTAACCATTTTATGTTGAACTACATGTCACCAAGGAGTTGGGTACATAAGTGATTTTAGACACTTCTGGGATTTTGAAACCCCATTTTCATGGGTTTAGCCATTGATTTGAGCATGAAAAGTATTATAGAGTGATTAATAACCACTATGAGTGAATGAATCATATAGTGGAATGATTGATGTAGTGAAAAAGTGTAAATTTTTAAAAAGTATGAAATAATATTTCAAATAAATGATTTCGAAAAAAGAAAGGCATGTGTTATTTTGAAAATGATTTAGTTTTCAGAAAACAATTTGAACATATCAAAAAAGGATAAACATGGAAAAACGATTTTTTTTTGGAAACAATGTTTTGATTGTTTATGTGATATAATTTGAAATAAAAATCCATTAGTTACTAGAGAGTGAGACTGATGGAGTTTGTTGATAGTTTAGAAAATTGAACTCGGTAGGCGTCATCAAAACCAACCCTAATAAGCTATAAAGAATGTGGATGCACCTGAACCATGGGTGAAAGAATAGTTAGTTTAGAGTATCGCACAGGCTTTATAATCTATGGATACAGGGAACTAGAGGACTGATCCTAGTAATGTGGATTATATTATCCAGTTCATGATAGAGAATGCACCTAACATTTGGGGGGATGCTGAACCTCAAAAAAAGAGTTTTGGATGAGTATAACGAATCTTGTCATTGATTTCATCATCACACTGTCAGAGCTCAAATTTATACTTGCGACTTATATGCTTTAAGATATTTCACCCCAGTGGTATAATGTTGTAGTGTATGAAAAATTGGATGAAGGACTTACATGGGACATTTTTTAGGAATTGTTCAACAACAAATACCATCTTTATATGTTCTATATCTAGAAAATAAAGTACTTAATTAGCCTAAAGTAGGATAATTTTTATTTAACTGAATATTCTGATAAATTCATGAATTTAATGATGATTTCACCAGATGTTGAAGCATGTGCATCCTTGAAGGAACACATCTCTAAATCGATGCTAAGGAAGGAGATTCAATCAAATGTTGTGGTGAAATGTATTATGTAATATATAGAGATGGTGAACAGAGTGACTGTGGATTAATGTGATATCTTGAGATCTATGGTAGGAGTTATGATGATTCCTATAGGGAATGGTGGGATCTTAAATCCTGGGAGGATGTCGAAAAGGGACAAAAGTTTTCTAAGGTGGAAGTGGAAATCAGAATGAGAAAACTGGATCTGTGAACCATCCTCCAAAATCCAAGATACATGAAGATTGTTTTCAATGTGATTAATTTGACCAAAAAAAGAGAGAGTGCATAACACTACATAGAGCATTCAAGAACTTCTAGCTAATAGGGTATCTTCAGTGCTATTGTCGGAGTGCTCCAAGGATAGGTGCACGAGACAGCTCATAGGTGTCGCAAGCATTGTATGCTTCAACGGGGTGAGGAAACAGAATTATCTACATTGGATGAACAAATTTATCCATGGTGATTTCTCAAATAACATGACTCCACAACCAGGGAAATTATAGCAAGGAAATAAAGTGAACATTCAAGTGGTGAACAAATTGTATAGAGCGGAGCTGATGATTTTTTATGATCAGGCTAGAACATCTGTGGTTAAATATATGACTCATTTGAATACTAACATTTTTCATGTAATATTAGATACATTTTCATTGAATTATTTAATTTCCTCTAATAATATATATTTTTATATTTTTAATGATGGAAATGTTGACTTCTATTTTAAAGGGGAAAAATATATTGTTAGAAGAGAATTTCAAGCCTTTCTGTGTAGAGCAGGTGATATTAATTTTGATCGAGAATATATTAAATGGGACTTCATGGTGTTGGACATGTATTTATGTGACTTAATCCTAGGTATTTATTGGTTGAAAATTTTCAACGATCACATCAACTACTATTGGAGAATTTTTTTTTCTTCTGTGAGGATGAAATCTAGCATCTCTTCAGTAGAGATAGGATGGTAAAGAAAGGTGAATATATCTTGTTTCCACAATTAATGGGAATGATCTCTTATTAGTAGGAAGCATTGAATTTGAAATAAATTGAAGATATTGATGAATATATTTTTAGAGACATTGAGGATCAATTTCCAGATATCCTATTCAAAAAATTATTTGGGTTACCACATCCATGGGTAGTGGATTTGATGAATGATCTCTTTCTAGGGACAACTCCTATTTCCATTTCATCTTATTGGATTTCACCTACAATGTATTGTGAATTTAAAGTGTTGTTAGAGAAGCTCGAAAAAAAATGTTTTGTTCGGATAAGTACGTCACTGTGGAAAGAAGCAGTCTTTTTCAAGAAGATATCAGATGGAACTCTTTGAATGTTTAATGATTATCATATGATTAACCACATTAAAATAAAGAACACCTTCCCACATGCATGTATTGATGACTTTTTCAATCAATTTAAGGGAAATCAGTGGTTTTCCATGATTTACATAAGATCAGGATATCACTAATTGTGAGTTCAAAAGGAAAATAATCCAATGATAACTTTCAAAATCATATATGGCCACTATGAATATATTTTCATGCCTTGTGGATTATTGAATGCCCTAGCGGTCTTCATGGATTTGATGAGTTGGATATTTCTGCAATATCTAGACTATTTTGTGGTGGTTTTTGTGGATGAAATATTGTTGTATTCAAATACAAGGGATGGCCATGAGGAACACTTGGAAAAAGTGTTACAAATCTTCGGAGATCACTATTGGTATGCCAATTTATCAGAGTCTGATTTTTGGATACATGAGGTACGCTATCATATCGACGTGATTAATTAGAAATATGTTTTACTTGATCCTGAAAAGATTTATTTTTTTATCTCCTGGAATCTAACAAAGAATTTCTTCTATATACAAGTTATTCATGGTCTAACTGGTTAATACAGATGTTTTTTTATTGATATCTCATGACTAGATTTTCCAATAAAAGCTCTAAAAAATAATAATGATCCATTCCAATAGACAACAGAATGATAAATGTATTTCAATGAACTGATATTTATCTTACCTCAGAAACTGTAATGATTTGTTCAGAATCCAAACATGGGTATGTGGGGTAATATGATGATTCGAGATTTACGTTGGGATATGTTCTCATTCAAGGATACCATGTCATTGCTTATGATTCCAGGAAATTGAGGGTGAATTAGATGAAAAACCAAAAAATGATTTGGAGTTAGTTATAGTTGTGCATGATTTGAAATCAGAGAGACACTATCTCTTTAGTGAGAAGTTCACTATGTTCACAGATCATAAAAGCATGAAACCTATTTTCTTACATTGAGGTTTGATTCTATGAAAATTTAAATAGATGGAGCATCTACAGATGTTTTAATTTTACATGATTTATACATTGGGAAAATGGAATTTAATGGAAGATATATTCAGTAGAAAGTCATATGCTTAGATTGAGAGAGAAGTTTCAGATGAATGGTAGTTATTGTTACCCCTAACCAACATGCATGTGGAATTTGAATATCATGGTCGTATTGCAGTTTTTTTAGCTGTGTTTATTCCAGATTTGGTAAATATGGTCAATGAGGCACAAACATATGACACATAATTTCTAGTTATGAGTTCAAAACTAAATGGTGGGGAGACTATTTAGGGTTGAAAACATTATGGGAGTTCTATTTATTGTTTTAGAGGACGGATGGTGGTACATATGTTTTGTTAGTATCAAATCCATCATTTTACCACTATTCAAAATTTGATGTACATCCATGTATACAGATGATGTTTAAGGCTTTGAAGGTGTAGTTTTTGTGGAGGGGCATGCAAATAAAGGTGGTTGAGTTCATCTCATGATGCTTAACTTTTTCACATATTAAAATAAAACATCAAATACATATAGGTGTGTTGTAGTCTTTATCTATTCCAGTGTGGAAATGGGAGCATATAGCAATGAATTTTGATATAGGTCTTCCAAAAATGGTTGTGAAACCCGATTCCATTTCAGTGAAAGTGTATCAGCTTGCCATGTTGGCCCATTTAATCTTTTTTATTAAACTAGTATTGTGGAGGATCTATCCAAATTTTACATCCAATAAGAGGTAAATAGACATTGCATAATAGCTTCAATCATATCATATAGAGATTCATGTTTTACATATAATACTCACACATGCGACCAATCTAAGTGGTTTATAAAAATATTTTAAGACATGTTGTGGTCTTGTGTAATGGGAATTGGTGGCTCATGGCAGTAGAACATACCCATAGAAGAGTTTTCATATAATAACAGCTGTCAGATCATGAGGAAAATGGATCTATTTGTAAAACTATATGGGTGTCCTTGTTGTTCTCTACTGTGTTGCATGGAAATGGGTGAGACATCACTAGTTGGGATGATCCTTGTCCAAGAAACAATAGATATGATCCAGTTGATTAAAAAGAGGATTGAAATGGCTCAATGTTGTTATAAATATTATGTGGATAATTTTTTATGGACTTTTGGATTTTCCCTGATTGATCAAGTCTTCTTGAGGATCTCTGTAGGACATGTTCATCATTTTTTTAGAATGAAGGGAAACTTATCTCCTCGATACATATTTCATTTCGAGGTTTTATAATAGGTCAGAGAGGTTGAATGTTCATTGACATTAACAATATAGATTATTTCAGTGAATAACATGTTCAACGTATCTTAGTTGAAAACATACCAACCTGAACTTGACCATGTGATCTAATCGGATCACATTGACTTAGACTCGGTTTCTTCATTGATACATATCCCATTATGGAATGTGGTTATGAAATAGAAATTATTGCGTGGAAAAAGAATACGTCTCTTGTGGGTTTAATGGAAGCATGGTCATATTCAGGTAGAGACTTTTGAAATTTAGAATGAAATAAAAGAAAAATGGCCAAAACTCATTCAAATCCGCAATGGATTTCTACTTTCTGGGGATATAAAGACAGATGGTGGGGAGAATATCATACCCCCTTTTTTTACATAACCCTTTACATGTTTTTTGTGAATATAATGTATAAGAGGGAATTTTGGGATAGTTTGGTGATCTTTCACAATGTATTGGGGACAGAAGGAGAGGTGCACAGGATTCACACGGTTTTTCCAAACCATACAGAAATACAAGTAGAACCTGTGTGCAAGAGAATATTTTTGGGGGACAGCTTCAGCACAGTGTGCCTACTGATAGAGTGACCGTGTGAGGAGACCATATGAGTGTTTGGGTAGGTAGTAGCTACTAGACGATTCGCACAAGGATTGTATAAAATTGAAAACTAATCATTCACTTAGTTTGAATGAGATTCTACAAATGTGGATCTCCCATGTTTTTTCCTCTATGTTCATTTTTTTCTCTTAAGTAGCCATAACACAGTATTTCTAGTTCTTGATGAATGAAGAAACTATCCAACGTGATTTTGATTCAATATGATGGCGTAACATGGTGTTTTGAACCCTGATTCTTGAGGAGAGTAGAACAATGGTGGTCCCGTGAAGAATCGTACAGGTTTTTTTAAGTGCTCTTCATTTGTAGTCATGTTTTGTAAAATCTTTTAAAGTAGGTGGCATCCCTCTAAACTCCACTTAGTAGAAATGATAGGAATTCATTCAAAATTTAATATCTTTTGTTTAATTGGTTATGATTTGTCTATATATCATTCCTTGGAAATCCTTTTTTGTGTCGGTTTAGAAAATTTGGGAAATATGTAAAATTGGGCATTTGAATGAAGTGATTGTCTTCATAATTTTATAACAGGGATTTTAAAATGGTATTTTTCTAGAATTTTGGAACATGGGTTGGCTTAAAAAATTTCAATGAATAGAGATGTTTTATTGAAATGATATTTCTTATTTGAAATTGGTTTGTTGTTTTATTTCAAATAAAAAATGCAGTTTTATTGAAACAGTTTGTTTTGGTAATTTGAAATGGTTGGGAATACATGGGGTTTTGCGAGTTCCTGATCGACATTGCCCTAAATAATGGATGTGTACCATTTGGGTACATGGTGCATGACCCTAGATCAGGTTCATGTTTAATTGGGACACACAATAATTTGATAAGAGACCGCTCATGAGTATGGAGCTTTCAAACGAAGCATGTATGTTTGGGTGTGTTCGGAATTACAGAATGGGTATATAAAAATGAATAAAAGAACTTGTTTTTGCACATTGTTTAGTTATTTTTTCGAAAAATATCATTTGATAAATTGGTTTTATTTAGTTTTGTATTCTCTTGGATGTAAATGGTTTTTCTAACTTGTTTATATTTCTTTATAATTTTTTTTTGCATAATTCATTTATGTAAATGGTTTTATATAAATGTTTCTAACTATTTATTCATAGTGGCATGAGAAGGGTAGTCATTGGGGAAACCCTACTAAGTTATATACTCACCCATTCATTGGCACTTTGGTGATTTTGTAGATGATACATTCTTACAATTTGGCAATGGTAAAGAATCACACTTATTTAACACCACGTCATGATACATAGGACTACTTGGTGATGTTGGATCATGGAGCTTGTAGTGCATGGATTATTTTTTTATCTTATATTTTTTTCATTTTATATCTACTATTTACTTGGATGTTGGTTTTTCCTCTACTATATCATACCTTCGATGGTATTTTTACATAGAGTAATTGGAAATGTCTATGTTTATTTCATGCATTATACAATGATCTATTTGTGGATTCTTTTTTTCGTTGTTGTTTTTAGAAATTAAAGGTTAAAACTTCCCCCACATTATTTGAAAACCTTCTTCATTTTTTCCAGATTTGGCAACTTGGTGATATATCTTATGGCCCAGTAATGACTCGTTGTTCTCTCAATCCAATTGGAGTTAGAAGGTCATTACATAAATCAATAACATCATCTGCATCATTATCATAACCCAAATGGGTTCTTTTACCTTTTAAATTGACAGACCACTAATAATTTGATACATCAATGAAAAAAATATCTTCTTTGAATGTCTCTCCAGAATAAATGGTTCCACATTGTATTTAAATGTTTTCCAATAAACTAGTATAAATTCAAAATCATTGTGTTTCACTCCACTATTTATTTTAACCCAATTACAGTTATACATAATGACATAAAATTTTGTACATTAAATTCCCCATTATCCAAAAAAACTCAAAAATATTTCGACAAAGAATAAAATGGGTTTTTAGATTTTTTAAATGAAAAATGCACTAATTCAGCTATAACCGTCGCAACACTATTTTGAATAGTACTCTTGTAATCAATATTTTTTGTGTAAAATGTGTAACCATTGATAATAAAACAATTCCATGATATCACACTTATATAAGGTCCCCTATCCAACCATTTCATCAATTTTTATGTAGATAAATATGTTATCTCCTTCAGTTTAAACCACGAAACAAATGTATTCCTATGCTCAATCATCAAGAACATTTTATTTCTTCTTTAAGATCGTCTCTTTAATTCAAGAATATGTGATAATACATACGACTAAACATCATATGTGATGTTAAAAATATATAATTTTTCATTTATCACTTCATCATACGGAATTAACATTTTATTTATTCCTACAATCCCTCCAACATCACTATAAACAATCAAATTATGAGATATAGGGAGACAAATATGTTCCACATCATACAAATAATCATTACGAAACTCAATCACCTGATCAAAAATATATTTTTTAAAAAATAAGGGCTTTTAGTATAAAATTATTTTTAAAATATCACCTATAAAATATCATATAATTTTATATGTATGCATCCAACATAAATAAAGAGGTCGACATAGACTTATCTCACACACCAGATATAACACTTAATGAACAATTATATCAAAAAATGAATGTGGAAAATATATTTTTAGTCGACAAAGTTTAGGAGAATATTAATTCTAAATTTTATCTACCAAATATGGATCAGTAAATTTCATACAAAAGTATTTCAAAAAATTACATAACCTAGTGATATAATTTCTAAAAGCGAAGAGAAATATACCTCACAATGCGACCAGTGGTTGTTGTTGCATCAATACATGACAATCACGAGATTTGATAGCGATTAATTGACAATCTGTTATTGACACAAAATTATTCATATATGAAGAATATCAACATGGTACTTTTATACCATGTTTACGCTGAAAAAAATCACTTCTCACTCTTGATTAATGTCTGAAATGATAGAGGTAACTATGTTCTATAATGATTCATTGTGGGAGCTAACTCCAAACATATTCTCATTGATATAAAGTCCAATCTAGAAATCAATTCATCTTTAGTATTTAATTTAATGTATAATAAATTTCCAATCAAACTATCACATATATGATTCCCAACCTGAATAACATCAATGTACAGTTTTATCTCTAAAAATCATCAATAAGGTAGATAAAAAATAGACTATTTTTTCAATTATTATTTGAATAATGGAAGTACATTTCTTTCCAATTTTCCAATTAATATATTTCACCATTTATTAATGTTAATCAACAAAAAATGTTTGTACTAGAAGAATGTATTCTTATAAATCGTTAGATTCCCATTTGAATCTATGATAACGGTGATCAATTCATAAAAATCTTCAATGTCCCATATAAACTTTCTTTCTATCATTCATCAATTGATAATATGAAGTCTCTTCTTAAAATATTGGACATTATTTATATCCCTTAACATTGTATCTAGACACGTTTCCATACATATGAAATTTATTTATATTTAACATTAGCGTATAATTAAAAGGAAAATCAACTTTCTAGTATTCATCAAAAACATTAACCCCTGCCCCATATAAATTTTTCAAATCATCAATTAAAGGTGATGGATACACATAAATATCGTCTCTTAGAATTTTTTTTCTAGAAATCATCTTTCTCACCATAAAATGTCATTTCATCATACATATATGTAGGGGAATGTTATAAACTACTAAAAAAATAGGTTGTAACGCCCCGACCCCAGTTACCCATAGTCGGTACATTATTACATAACATTGGCATGATCACAAGAAAGATCAAGTCTCGAAATAACGATTAGTATAGTAGCCTTTGAAACACTAGATACATTAATAAAGATTGCATTACATCATAAAATGAAAACTACAATAACATATTGTCTTCATATACCCTCATACTATCCCTACTGGTCATTCATAAATTACTTCTTCACATCCTAGAAAAAATAAAACATTCAAAGAGGTGAACTCAGTTTCTCAGTAAGGATAACAATATAGCGGAAACTTTCATAAATAAACATAAAAATTTAAGGCAATGTATAACTAAAAAATATCCTTTTAAACTTGAACTTTAGTATAATATATCATTGATAAAATGAAATAATGTCATTTGCATATACACATGGATATTCTACTAGTCAAATAATCACATGAAAATATTAATAACCACTTTCATAATGACGGAATGCATAATGTCAGACTATCATAACCACGTAGCCAAGGCCTCGTGCCAAGAATACAAATATGATTCTGTCAAGGCCTCATGCCAAGACACTAGTTTGTCTCATGAGACCTACTGATGCATCGAGGATCTATAGAAGGCTCCACCCATCACTACTAAGTCCAATGCATTCTTCATATGAAAATTTTTAAACATAACATAAACATTCGTATTAAAACTAGCATACGAAATGTCAATACTTTATCCACAAACCATGAATAGAATAAAAATAACACATCCACAGTCAAACATAACTCACTAAATACAATATGGAAGATTGTATTGTATAATATTAACCTCAATCGAGAATGATGGAGGATATTGACATAGATGAAAATAATCATCATAACAATTACAGTGAAATATCCCCCTTTTTCTTGAAATAATTTAAAAGTCACACTATTTGTCAAGAACCCATTTAAAATAGATTTTATAATAAAAGTGTCCCATACAACTTTGAAACTTTTAAAAAGAGTTTTAATTTTAAAACTTTAATGTCCATACAAATAAATCCATAAAACCATTTTTAAAACATGGACATTAATGAGAAATCTTTAGAAGAACAAATCATTAAAAAAATTAAAAATGTATTTTAGTTAGAGTTTCATACCAAAAGAGAGACACTTGAATACAAATAATTGAGGTAATAAAAACATTATTATACCATGAGAATAAAGGGATTCATGATATACTATGTCAATGTAAATTATATACACCATATAAAAGTGATTTGGTGTATAACAACGAAGAAGCCTCAATGGAATGTAAATTGAGATGAATTATCTTATAAAGAACATATCCTTATGTTAAGGATAAATCAACGACATAATTATGTGTGAAAAATATTAATACACTCAATATGATTGGATATTTAGTGTAAATCAATCAGATGACATTCACACATATTCTTGAAAAACAATACCAATGAATTGGATATTTAACTCAACAAATAGAGATTCAGTTAAAATTACTCATATCAAGTTCATACTGATGACTTGAAAATTTATCAATGGAGTGATTATGTGTATAAAAATTATATCCACAGAAAGGGGAGTGCAAGTTATGACATAATCAAATGAATAGCGATTCTACACATAATCTTGAAGTAAAATAATCAATGATGTATGCGTAAAGCCAAATGAGTGGAAATTAAAATTTCAAATTTCCTTATTGATTTGATAACATACAAAACATACACCCATGAAAGAAGGATCATACAATGATGATGTAAATATACATGAATTAAAGTATATTACAAAATGAATACAAACATGGGTAGTACACATACCACATGTAATAAATAAGTGCTGAACAATGGAATTCTCACGAAATTAAAAGTGAGATAAGAAACCCCTTACTTTGTACTTTTTACTTGGTCAACGGTAGTTTAAACTCTAGTATAATGGTGAAATAATTGTTATTTAATTATACAAGATTAATTTACATTAATATGATATCATATATGATCTTTTAGCATTGATTTGATAATAATATCTTAGTATTATCATCATTTCGGGTGTTAACTTACTCATTTTCCTTTATATTCTTTGTTACGTAATCCGTGTTTGTTTTGGATAGGTTGTATCTTAATAATATCCATAATTATATCAAGTACTTAAACATTATTTTTAATCATAAAATTATAATTATACTTGAATGGATACGATGGAGAATGAATCTCATCATGTTCATGGAGACGGTAGTCCATACGTACGCACGAGCGACAATATAATTTTTTGAGGTTAAAATAATATATAATTGGATGGTATATCATATAGAAATAATATTTATCATGATATATTTATCATTTACATGAATTAAACATCATTATTATATCCATCCATATAATAATCTCTAGAATGACATTTACACCACGACGTGGAGATGGTAAGCCGTATGTACACACGTATGGTGACATGCCATTCAAAGGATGGATAGAATACTGAAATATGGTTGTACCATGCTTATAAAAACCTCAATGTATATATAATATACAGGATTTATTATTTTATAATGGTAATAACAAATAAATAAGAAGTGGAAGAAGAAAGGAACTTAATAAAAGGGTGGTGAAAACATTACCTCTTCTTCGGGTTCTTCCTTTTGATTTGATGAACAGGACTCCATAAATTGGCTTTTGGATAAAACTAAGGCCCTTAGGTTGTATTGAGGGAAGTATATATAGTATTTGGTAAGGTGTTGTCCGAACCAAAAGGCTTTTAAGGTGTGAATTAATGATAAGGGGGAGTTCCCTTTTATAAGAGGGGTGAGTGGAACCTTTGGAAAAGCTAGAAATATTATTTTATAATAAATTCATATTCAGTTTCTAATGGCTCCAAAGTGTATTATTTAAATGTTAAGGTGGGTATGTGTCTATAAACACTCAAACAATATAATTTAGATAGGTTTGGGTAATTATATTAACCTTATCTTTTAGTTTTAACTCTTAGTTAATTAGTTTGACACTTACCATGTCACTTTGTATTTTTATATCATATAGTTAATAAACATACTATATACCTCCAAGATCCCCCCAAGTGGTCCATTAATGATACACCTATCATGATATAAGTCTCTTCGCCGATCCTTAGATTTTTAGGAATTGAATATCAATTAATAATATAATATTTTTTAAAAAAACTCTTTTATGTCAATTTTGACACTATTTGGAAAATTGATTTTTGTGAAAATCATAACAGAATTATAACTTAGAAAAAAGTTTATTACATCATTCCTAACATGTCATATTAACCTATAAAATTATTTTAATTCATTAAAAGTCTCATATTATATTTATTTGGGTATTTATAATATCAATTATTATAATTTTTCACTATTATGGTAATTACTGCATCATCTCTGTGTCATCAATAAATTATATTATTTATTGTATAAAAATTATAAAAAATATATAATTATGTA
Organism: Viscum album; assembly: GCA_963277665.1. Lineage (NCBI taxonomy): Eukaryota > Viridiplantae > Streptophyta > Magnoliopsida > Santalales > Viscaceae > Viscum > Viscum album. The sequence continues at coordinate 905,511,486 of OY728156.1, forward strand.
GGAATTATTTTTAGATTTCTAATAAATATTTACAATTGAATTTACCTTATGTATAACCCTATATAAAAAAAATTATTAAATAATCATTGATTTTAATTCTTTTAACTCTTCTTTGAATAAAATAACAATAAATGTCCTAATATAATCCAAGTGGACCTAGATGATAATATTTTACTACTAAGGTTTTTTTTGGTCGAGATACACTTGTCCAATAGAATTAGTACTTGTGTAAGGATAATATTGATATCATTTTTACCCTTAATTACCCTATTTACTTTTAACCGTTGTAAAAAAGTAAAAAGTAACTATTCACCAAAAATTATTTTCATCTCATTGAACCACATTTTACTCCTTGATATTAATCACGTCTCTCTGATTTTTGAAATTCCACTCACAGAAGTGGTAAAATTATGTTTTATGAAAAATTCAGTTTTTTAACTACCACTAAGTGGTTTCGCTATTCAACAGAAAATGAAATTTTCCAGAAAAATACAAAAAATTAGGCCTAAGCTATATTTGATATTATGAATTCATAAATGATGTAAATTTTACCAAATTCAAAACATATTGGTTGTATTAATTAATTTAAAAATTAATTCCCATCGTCAAATCAAATAGTATGTTTTTAACAGATAATAACTATCAAAAGATTCACACTTGTTTATGTCTGATGTAAATGTAAAATTACATCTAACGACCAACATTGTATTATATGGTAAAAATATATTCTAAATACACTTTAACACCACTCAAATTAATAATTTATCACTACTAATTATTTCGATTAAAGAAGTTGTTTTTAATTATAATTTACTATTTTTCACTATTCATCAAAATATGAAAGATATCCGAAAAGTACCAAAATTTCAGCATAAGCTAATTTCGATATTACGAATCCAAAAAATGAATTCCATTTAGAAAGATAAAATTTATAAAATTTCAAAAAGTAGGTATTACTATTCATAATGGCTAGTTTGATTGGTTGTGGTGTGTCAGAATCTCGAAGTTGCGTACAATGCACTCCATTCCATTTTTCAAAGGGAAATGTACCATGGAAGCTTGGGGTGTTACATTTTCCCCTCCTTGAATAAATTTTTTCCTCGCAATTATTTTAAAATGGGGCTTGAGAAAATAATGGAAAGTCCCACATCGGAAAAAGAGTCAATTAAACTATCACTTTAAAAGAAAGGAAAAGAGGTATAATGGTCACCCAAGATAACCCATACTAAGATAACATGTATGAAAACATGGAAATTGATGATAAACTAAGTGTTATGTTCTGATTGAGAGGGATAGAAAACATGATCTGTAGAATGTTAACAATAAGAAAATCACAAACTTGTGTTGGGATAAACAGTCATTAGTCTCCCAGTAGGAAAAGTAAACGGACAACATTTTTTGTTTTAAGTTACATTACATAAGGACGAGGAATTCATTTATGATATTGACTAAGAACATATAGAGATATACATACTTTTTAAGTATAGTTTCATTCTTTAATAAATTTTTACCACTAACTCAATTTTTTGAACAATGAGTATTCAAGAAGACTTGGTCATAATGGAAGAGCTAGAATAAAATTATATAGAAATACATGATCCATGTATGATAAAATTTATATTTACCTTGTCTTTAGAGATTAATCAAATCCAAAATGGTTCGTATAATATCTGATGAACCCCCAAATGGATATTCCATTAGAGAAAAAAACACTAATCTTAATTTCTAAAATTAAACAATCAATACCCCAAAGTTAAATAAAAACCATTCAATAATCAATTGTCCTTAAAATCCTTCAATATAATCCTAACTAATATTGAAACCCAAAACTTATAAGAATTTAGTCTTCCATGTTAAATTGAATCTCCAAATGAGAGTAATTACTCTTAATGTCACATACATAAAAGTAGTTAACCTAATCATTTTCATAAATAACACAAATCACTATAAATACACAATAAAAACATAGAAAAAAATCCACCACTACTCCTCAAATGAAACACCATACTATTCTTATTTTCCTTGAGCATATAGTGTTCACAACAAATCGAACAACATCCTAAATTGCATTTATCAGTTAATCACCAAATCATTTTCCTATACTAAGGTTATTCATTTGATAAGACATAAGATCCCAAATAAAATTAATATTGATCAAAAAAATCATTTAACTAAAAATAATAGTCACAATAACTAGGGACTTCACGTAGTACAGTGGTAGGTGATAAATCCCAATCGCACATTGGTTGTGGGTTCGATTCCCACAGCTTTGTCTGATGCAACGGGTTGTTACACGGTCTGTGTGTTGTTAATTTTCAAAAACTATATTTTATAACATTACCAAAATAAAATAAATTACTCAAAATAACAATAACATAATTTAACCACAAATCTTATCTCATACCTTGCATTTTCATCACAAATTATAATAACATATTATTTTCTCAAACCCAATGATCATATAAAACCAAATGGTTATTTATAACTATATCCACAAGAGAAAAGATAATTCTTCCTCAAATATGATTCTCACATGGAAAACTGCACAGTTAAAAATACAAGTGACAATTATTCCAATGTAAACCCATCAGCAAGGAGCACTAATACTTTTTAAACATTTCTACAACCATTTATTCCCACATAGATTCTTATTTGACCAAGAAGATATCCTATAGAATATGGCAATCACTCGAGTAATGGCCAGGTCCCATATATTTATGGAAAATTACTGTAAATGGATTCTTAGGACCATTTTTATCTTATTACATAGTACTCTTCATTTTTCTTTGGCAATTCTTCACTCAATTTCATTTCTTCCTGCACATAATGCATTTCTTTTTCCCATTGAGACACTTTCCTTGGTTTCTTATTCCACATTTCTTGCTTGATGGAAATTAAGGTTTCCTTTCTCCATGGTCTCCACTACTGGAGCACTTATCATTCATCACCTTTCTCTTCTTTGTTGAGTCCAAGAATTGGTTAATATATATATTTTTGATCTTATTTTTGGAAAATTGATTTGGCATAAAGATGATATATTTTACACCTATAAACATTCCATTTTGTTGCTCATTTCCACCACCTTTCCCACCTTGTACATCATTCTCAAAGTCACTAAGACTTCCTTGGAATCCAACCATTGACTAGAACCAGAAAGCATTGTGTGAGTAACAGTAGTGATAAAATCATTTAGAGATTAACATGTCACCATATTCTCAATTTGAAACACTTTAGGATTAACCAAGGTAATTTAATCTCATCTTATATATATATAATACTTCAAATCGGTTTGCAATGAAAATGTAAATTATCCTAAGCATATCCTTTGGTAGTGTCGTAACCAAAAGTGAAGCAAGGCTCGTTGTCTTGCAATAGTTCCCATTCGAGTCTAGATCAAAGAGGTGTTTTGGGGTTTTACCCCTAGGTAAATCTGTGCTAGAGCCGCCTCTACCTGCTCGTATCCAGACAGGGATGTATTGCTCGGAAAACTCACAAAATCTTGACAATTCCAAAATTATAGGAAGTTATTGTATACTAATCCTCAATGTTCATCTTAGGTCTATGTGCTCTAATCAGAGTTTATCTAAATCATTCTTCCAAGATTATTACAAAACTTTTTCTGATACCAACTATAAAGTCCTGACCCAAGTTACCTAGAGTCAGTGCATTATTACATAACATTGGCATGATCACAAGAAAGATCAAGTCTCAAAATACCGATTAGTTTATTAGCCTTGGAAACACTAGATACATTAATAATTTTTTCATTACATCAAAAAATGAAAAGCACAACAACATATAATCTTCATTTCCCCTTATAATATCCCTGAAGGTCATTCATAAAATACTTCTTCACATTTTTGGAAAAATAGAACATTGAAAGGGATGAGCTCAGCTACTCAGTATGGGTAAAAATATAGTGGAAGCATTTATAAATAAACATAAAAATTTATGGGAATGTATAACTAAAACAAAATCTTTTTAAACATGAACTTCGGTATAATATGGCAAGGATAAAATGAAATAATTCCATTTACTTAATCACATGGATATTCTACTAGTCGAATAATCACTTTAAATATTAATAACCACTTTCATAATGACGGAATGCATATTTCCAGACTATACTAACCATGTAGCCAAGGCCTCGTGCCAAGACTACAAATAAGATTTTTTCAAGGCATCATGCCAAGACACTAGTTTGTATCATGAGACCTATCGATGCATCGAGGAGCTATTGCGGGCTACACCCATCACTTACTATGTCCAATGCATTCCTCATATGAAAATTATTAAACATAACATAATCATTTTTATTAAAACTAGTATAAGAAATGTCAATACTTTATCCACAAACCATGAATTGTATAAAAATAGAACATCCACAGTCAAACATAACTCATTTGATACAATATAGATGATTGTATTGTATCATATTAACCTCAATTGAGAATGATGAAGGATATTGACATAGATGAAAATAATTATAAAATCAATTAGAGTGAAATATCCCAAATTTTCTAGAAATCATTTAAAATTCACACTATTTGTCAAGAATCCATTTAAAATAGATTTTAGAATATAAGTGTGCCTTACCACTTTGAAACATTTAAAAGGATTTTTAATTTTAAAACTTTAATGTCTATATAAATAAATCCTTAAAACCATTTTGAAATCATGGACATTAATGAGAAATATTTAGAAGAATAAATCTATAAAACACGTAAAAACTTATTTTAGTTAGAGTTTCTATCCAAAAGAGAGAAACTTGAATACAAATAATTGAGTTAATCAAAACTTTATAATATCATGAGAATAAAGGGACTCATGAAATACAATGTCAAAGTACATTATATACACCATATAAAAGTGATTTGGTGTATAACAACAAAAAAATCTCAATGGAATGTAAATTTATATGAATTCTCTTATAAAGACCATATACTTAGGTTAAGGATAAATCAACGACATAATTATGTGTGGAAAATATAAATACACTCAATATAATTGTATATTTAGTGTAAATAAATCAGTTGATATACACACATATTCTTGTAAAAACAACACCAATGGATTGGATATTTAACTCAACAAATGGATATTGAGTTAAAATTACTCTAATCAATTTCATACCGATGATTTGAGAATTTATCAATGGGGTTATTATGTGTATAAAAAATATATCCATAGAAAGGGGAGTGGAAATTATGACATAATCAAATGAATAGTGATTCTACACATAATCATGGAGTAAATAATCAAAGAAGTATGCATACAGTCAAATAAGTGGAAATTGAAATTTCAAATTCCCTTATTGAATTTGTAACATAAAAAACATACACCCATGAAATAAGGATAATACAATGATTATGTATATATACATGAATTAATGTATATTACACAATGAATACAAACATGGACAGTACACACACTAAATGTAATAAATAAGTGGTGAACAATGAAATTCTCATGGAATTAAAAGTGAGATAAGAATCCCCTTACATTGTATATTTTCTTTGGACGATGGTAGGTTAACCTTTTGTATAATGGTGACATAAATTTTATTTAATTATACAAGAATCATTTACATTAATATGATATCATATATGATCTTTTAACATTGATTTGATAATAATATCATAGTATTATTATCATTTCAGGTGTTAACATACACGTTTTCCTTTATATTATTTGTTACATAAGCCGTGTTTGTTATGGATATATTGTATATTATTCATATCTATAATTATATCAAGTAATTAAACATTATTTTTAATCATCAAATGAAAATTATACTTGAATGGATACGATGGAGAATTAATCTCATCGCGTTCGTGGAGACGGTAGTCCGTCCGTACGCACGAGCGACAATATCATTCTTTTGATGTTAAAATAATATATAATTGGATGGTATATCATATATACAGAATAATTATCATGTTATATTTATTATTTACCTTAATTACACATTATTATTTTATCCATCAAAATAATAATTTATTGAATGACAATTACACCACGACGTGGAGACGGTAAGCCGTACATACACATGTATGGTGACATGCCATTCAAAGGATAGATAGAATACTGAAATATGGTTTTACCATGTTTATAATAACATCAATTTATATATAATACACTGAAGTTATTATTTTATAATGGTAATAACAAAGAAAGAAGAAGTGGAAGAAGAAAGGAACATGAAAAAAGGGTGGTGAAAACATTACCTCTTCTTCGGGTTCTTTCTTTTGATGTGATAAAAAGGGCTCCATAGATTGGCTTTATGATCAGTCTAAGGCCTCTAGGTTTTATTGAAGGATGTTGAGAGAGTATTTGGGTGGGTTTTGGCCGAACCAAAATGCTTTGAAGGTGTAAAATAATGAGAATGGGGGTGCCCTTTTATAAGAGGGGTGAGAGGCACCTTCAGAAAAGCTACAAATATTATTTTATAATAAATTCATATTCAGTTTATAATGGCTCCAAAGTGGATTATTTAAAGTTTAAGGTGGGTATGGGTCTAAAAACACTCAACCAATATAATTTAGATAGGTTTGGGTCATTATATTAACCTTATCTTTATTTTTAACTCTTAGTTAATTAGTTTTACACTTACCATGTCACATTGTATTTATATATTATATAGTTAATAAACTTACTATATACCTCCAAGAGACCCCAAAGTGGTCCATTAATGATACACCGATAATTATATAAGTATATTTGGAGATCCATATATTTTTAGTAATTAAATATCAATTAATAATATAATATTTGTTTTAAGAACTCTTTTATGTCAATTTTGACACTGTTTGGAAAATGGATTTTTGTGAAAATCATAACAGAATTATTATTTCGAAAAAAGTTAATAAAATCATTCCTAAAATGTCATATTAAACAAGAAATATAGTTTAATTCATAAAAAGTCTCAAATTAGTTTTATTTGGGTATTTATAATATCAATTATTTTAATTTTTCACTAGTATGGTAATTACTGCATCATCTTTGTGTCATAAATAAATTAATTTATTTATTGTCTAAAAATTATAAATAAAATATCATTATGTAGTTAATATTTTTATATTTCTAATGAATATTTACAATCAAATTTACCTTATGTATAACCCTGTATTAAAATTGTTTTAGTAATTAATCTTTGATTTTAACTCTTTTAACTCTTCTTTGAATTAAATAATAATAAATGTCCTAATCTAATCCAAGTGGACCTAAATGATAATATTTTACTCCAAAGGTTGTTTTTGGTCGACATACTTGTCCAATTGAATTAGGACATGTAATACGGTAATATTAATATCAATTTTACCATTAATTGCCCTATTTACTTTTAACCGTGGTAATAAAAGAAAAAATTTACTATTCACCTAAAATTATTTTCATCTCATTGAACCACATTTTACACGTTTATATTAACCGTGTCTCTCCGATTTTCGAAATTCCACTCACAGAAGCGGTAAAATTATGTTTTATGAAAATTCAGTTTTTTAACTACCACTTAGTGGTTTCACTATTTATCAAAAAATGAATGTTTGCAGAAAAATACCAAAAATTAGGCATGTGCTATATTTGATATTATGAATTAAAAAATGATGTCTAATTTACCAAATTCAAAAAATATTAGTTGCATTAATTAATTTAAAAATTAATTCCCATCATCAAAACAAATAGCATGTTTTTAAGAGATAATAACTATAAAAAGATTGACACTTGTTTATGTTTGGTTTAAATGTGAAATTACATTCAATGACCAACATTGTATTAAATAGTAAAAATATATTGTAAATACACTTTAAAACCACTAAAATTAATAATTTATCATTATTAATTATTTTGATTAATGATGTTTTTTTATTTAAAATTTAGGAATTTTCACTATACATCAAAATATGAAAGTTAACCGAAAAGTACCAATATTTCACCCAAAGCTAATTTCGATATTACGAATCAAAAAAAGGAAGTCCATTACGAGAGTTAAAATTTATAAAATTTCAAAAAGTATGTATTACTATTCATAATGACTAGTTTGATTGGTTGTGGTTTGTTAGAATCTTGAAGTTGCATACTATGCACACCATTACATTATTCAAAGGGAAATGTACCGTGGAAGCTTGGGGTGTTATATAGGTTATGAACTATGATGGATAATTATGCCCTAATATGGATTCATTCCATATGTACGCACACCCATTCTGAGATTTCTAACTTCAATTCCAAAATCAGATTACTGTTTATCAAATATTTCAATTGTGATATGTCAATAGGGTGATGTAATTTACCATCAGAGATGTGTTTGCATGAATTTCATCTTAAACTTTTTTCAACGATTGAATTTTAAAATAGACACTTGAATAGAGTAATTATTTTGAATTTAACAAATTTATTTAGCATGGCATTTGAATTTGGTTCCTAAGAATGAATCAGATAAAATTTATCAGAATTATTTTATGGGATTATTGGAAGGAATAATTTGAATTAGAATGAGTTTAGATGTCCGAACTTGAGAATGAATCTGAATTTACTTTTTCCTCCTTCTTATAGTGTGATGTTCCAAATTGTTAAATTTGATAAAAATTCATATTATTTATTAAACAACACATAATCGTTAGGGAAATCATTTATCTTTTTATTATCCAATCCCATTGGTAAAAATATTTCTACACGTAATAATTGGAATCTAGAAACATGTTGCCTTCTAAAATTTGTTCTTCTAAAAGATCAAGTAAGTTTGAGAAAGATATATCACTGAAACAATTTTTTTCTTTGAAGTTAACCAATCTGAAAATTTCTTACAACACTTCACATTTACAACCTAATAATGTTGTTTTTTTAGAATATTCATACAATAATTCAACAATTGCTATTTATCAATGGTTTCAACACCTAAATCAGGACTTAATACCTCAATATGATCCCCTATGTAATCAGGAATATTTTCATAAAAATAGATGATTAATTTATAGAAATTTCACCAATATAGGTACAATGTATATAATTAATACAATAACAATTTCAAATGACATGGTCTGTGATTTCTCTATAATTTAACTGTCTCATATTCAAACACACATACATGGACAGAAAATCAAATCTATAATTTGAATTTTTTTTTAAAATTTCATGATATCCTCTACTCTTTTTTTATATTTATTACTGGTTATGTGTAAATTTATCCAATGAAGATCCATTAAATACCTAAAATAAAAATATTAGTAGGGAATATGTTAAAACATATGAACATTTAAATATATATACATATAGGTAAATTTTAATCATAAAACATATAATAAACTAATACCACATTCTTCATATATCCTGTTCATTTTTTACTATATTTTTTTTAAGAACAATGATTCAAAAGAGTCACTGAATCAACAATAATTCACCATTAAAACATAGTGTCAGAATCACACCTAACATGTATATTGATTTCACAATTTAATTTATTCAAATATAAATTTATTTATAAAATTCGATGTCAAAATCAAACATAACATGCATATTACAAATATTAAATAATAAAAATAATTTTAATAATGTGTTTGAAATCATAGAACATTCACATAATATGAAATCTATAACTGGATTTGTTATGAATTTACTCTTAATTTTGTAATAGTCATTAATTTTATTAAACTAAAATGATAGGAATAAATTTGGAAATAATAGAATAAAAATCATAAAAAATTGTGTAAAACCAAATGACATGAATAAATTAGATAATAACAAATTTATTTATATATATATATATTAAAACAATACATAAACTATTCGATTTTGAAGATTACAAATTGACCAGTAATCTCAATTTTCCCCATAGAATTATTTGGAATAATGAACACTCCAAATTATTACAAAAAATTAGTAGATATGAATTCAAATAATGATTGAAAAACCCCCCATTTAGTTGTGTCTATGAAGATTATTTAGATTAAGAAATACAATCCCCATCAAAAAAATTTAAAGGATGCAATATTGAGAACAATTGATCCTAAAATGAAGCTATTTTTTTAAATCAACCAAAATTATGGGTGTCTTGGGTTCAAATAGATGTTAATTCCATCATAAGTCGAGATAGATGATAAAAATGAATCATATTTAGGGTTTAAGGGTGTCAAAATACACATGATAATTTTTTTAAAGATGTTTTGGCATTAGTTCTATAGAAACTGATGAAAAAACATATATTTTCTATTGTTTGAAATGATTTTAATTTAAATTGATACTGAAATATTTTTTTGGTTTCCATAATCAAAATGTTAAAAAACCAATTATAAAATAATGGTCTTTTAGGATTTTTCGTGTCGGTTTAGTGATAAAATAGATGCTAAAATATATTTTTAAATTTTTTATCATTTCATTAGAAAACCGATACTAAAATATTTGTGTTCACTATTTTGTGTTTTTTCAAAGAACTGATGTGAATAACTCTACGTTAAATCTTTTTTTCCACTATTTATTTTTCAAGGTAATCATATGCTTCCTATATTATTTATCATTGATCAGGAGGCTTGTATAAGGAATGTTACAATTGGTCTATAGGATTGTAGGATATGGCCGTTTAGAAATAGGTATAGATATAGTATGGTGTCCCACTATATATTTTCAAATGTCATAATTTTCGTCATTTTTATAACAATAAAATTTATTAGTGTATTTCAAAAAATGATGGATGAATATGGAAAATACATTTTCCAACTGATCAACCATGGGTAAATTTACATTTCAATATCAAAAAATGTTCTTGAAAACATAGTAAAATAATTCATGGGAGACATGGAATGTAAAAACTACACCAACCAATGGAGTAACTTAGTGCCCCTATCTCAGAAAAAATGATTAGAAATTAATTTATTAACGTTATCAACATCTAAATAACAGGCAGAATCTGCAATATGAAAAATTGTTTCCCCTCATTTGGGTGGTGGATCTAACTTGTTAATAGTTATCTCTCCTCCATCCAAATGCATGTATGATATATAATCAATGATTTGAAGGGAAATATTGGGATTAAATATAAAATCATCTAATATATTCTTCTATATGTAAACAATAAATGGAAACCTAATTAGGAGTTATAGAACAATATTCAATGACAACTGGATTAAGGAAAAATAAACAAACACAATGTTACTAAAACCATGGTTGTAATGTAGGAAAATCATGTCTAATATTCCATTAAAGGGAAGTCTATGTTGTAAAGTATGATAAGGAATATTAGTTTAGAAAACAGATTGAATTTAAGGAGTTTAACGTTTGAATATTTATCCTTGATTGATTCATTGTAGAACACATTGAGGTTCAATATGGTGAGGCACGTTGGATTGTGGGTCAAAGGGAAATCATCTATTAGGATGAAAAATTGGTAGGTGAAGCCTTATTTAATTTTTTTACTAGAGCTATGGATTTAATTAGGTTAATAAATATTTTAAATAGAGTTTATCAAAATAATTATCAATGTGATATGTGTATCTATAAATGGAAATATCAATCTAGAAAAGGAACCTGAAAAATTCTTATTCTCAGGTTCTTCGTTGGGAAATTAAAATTCGAGTACAACTAAGCTATAATGCATTTTAATACATGAACATATGAATGGGTGAAAAAATATAGAATAATTCCATTTCAAGGATGTTTAATTTAATTTTTTGGTTTCTATGAAATGATTCACTTCCCGATAATGGATATTTAAAAATAAGATGTGTTTCCCTGGCATTGGGGTTTCATCATATTCATGTTCCGAGTTTTGATACCATCTAGAATATCTATTTTAAATTTGATTAAGAAAATAGTAATTGGTATTGGAAATAAATAAAAATTCTTAGGTGTGAGGATAATAAATGTGACTTCACAGGGGCATGGTTATATGTTTTGGGTTAACTCAGAGTTGATTTTAATGTGATAAGGGTGAATTTTTTAGTGGTTACATGGATGATTTTCAAAGAAAATAATAATGAGAGAGAATGAACAAGGTTCTCTTCACTATTTAATGTTCATGATTTGCCTCTCATATTATAGTTTAGTGATATTATCAATTTTTGTAGATCCACATTTATGATAATATGATTCATCTCGAGAATTTTTCATTATTTTCAGGGTAAGGTAGCATTATCAATGTGAGGTAGGTAAGATGGCCAACTCCAAAACTGGGTAAAATGAATGTGGATAAATTTTTGTTTTCTTGAAAAATTAGAGTGGGTGTACTAGTGAGGGATGATTGGTTTTCACAGGTCCTGAGTTACATCAGCTATAATGTTAAGTGAAACACATTAAGATAAGTGACAAGGAAAATGATAAATGGGCATAAAATTTGTAGGTCGTTTAACTTTAATATAATAGTGGTCTAAATAGATTATTCTATTGTGTTATAATCTTTCATGATAATCATGAACCCCATTAGGAGATGATCTATCTGGTTAGAATTTGGAAAAGGATTATTAATAAGCAGATAAGTTTGATTCAAACATGTAGAGAATATAATATTTTGGACAACTATTTGGAGTCAAAAGGGAGTCCAAGAGAAATAATTACAAGGTCTTCGACTATAGGGTCCTCTCTAGATGACAGTAAAATCATTATAAGGGGTGATGAGCTTAGTCCTCACCATATTTGACACATATCTGGGAGGGATTAAATTATTCACACAAAAATTATAAAAAATGATTTTTCAATCATTCAAATAAGTTTCTTAAGATTCAACACATAGATGTCTATGGATTTATATTTAAATTATTCGGGAAAAACATATTGGGAAACAATTATCCTTAAAATTGCATATTTACTTCAAAGATTGTAGTTATAAAATTTTTTTTATAAGAATTATTAAATTGAAATTAATTATACTATATATTTAAAATTATTAATTTAGTTACATTGTAATCAAATTGTAATCATAAAGGGTCCTTTTAATATACGAAAAAATATAAATTTTAAAAATAGTTATTTTACACTATTCATTGAGAAATAAATAATTTAATAATAGTTTATATAAATCATCATTAGATAACATTTACATGATTAATTATAAAATGATATTTTTTTTAATTATTTTTCGATAATGTTATAACATCATTATAGTATTCACTCACATGAAAACCCATTTTTGGAAAGAATGTATTTTTTAAGTATAAAATTAAATTACTAAAATTTGAATTAGTATTTACTAATAATTTATCAATAAATTTATATTGAGTATTAAATTTATATATATTTCATAATGTATTTATTCATAACGATAAAAAAAATATTAATTTCTATGTTATGAATATCACATTAAAAAATAATAATTTAATAGTGTATCCTGGTTTGTTTAAAATCAGTGTTGTCTATAATGTAAGCCATCAACGAAATAAACTTATTTAAAGGTAAATAACTCTAAAATGATAGGATGTTACATTTTATTTATGTTGGTATCATATGTAATATTGGAATACAATAATTAGATCTTTTTATGATCTATATAGAGCATGGATCTTGGTCATTAAAGATAGTTTTTATAAAATTTGATCTATTACATGAAAACATTTCTTATACCTTATCTATGAGATGATATTGATATGTATTAGATATTAAAATAACTTCCTTCATTTTAAAAATTTTACATAGAATCATAGTATCATGTTATTTATACATTTACATATATAAAACATGTTTATTTATATGAATTCATGAGAATAATAAAGTTGTTATTTTTGTAATAAATAATTACTATGATAAATTTATTATTTTCAAATAATATATTCTATGATTTAGAAAACCCCATTTATAACAATTTTCTCATTCCATCAAATGTAAATAGAAATCAATATCCATATTATCTATTATAAGTGACCCAAATATTAGGGCCCCAAAAAATTTATTTTTTAAAATTTAGTAGAATATTGGTGACCATAACTATTCGATACATGTGTTACATATAACATTTATCCACACCAAGAACACTACCCCTAAATGTTTTGTTACAAAAATAATTCAGTAATAGTATATTGAGGGACAAATACATAAATAATTATGGGACACCATAGTAGATATGGATCATTGTGCTATCATTTAAAAATTAATTCTAAATTATTTTACCAAATTAAAACTCTCATGATATATTAAAATATTGATCCATGTAATAATGGTGTCACTATTATATCTTTTTAAAATATGACTTCACAATTAATTCATTGTATCAAATTCAAATTCAAATTATCCCCAGATACTAATTTTTAAATAATACATAGATATGGAATTACATGGTTCTCCCAATATGGGTTAATAAAATTGGTATGACTATCATATTGAAACATTACACCAATAATTCAATACCCCATTAGTTTAGAGATAATTTTTGATAAGATCAACATCCAATGATCACTACCTCTACTTATATAGATCACTACCGAAACCATCCCTAGGTACCCTCACATAAAATGTCCTATATAAAAATACATGAAAGAATATTCCTATATAATATGAATAAGATAATGAAATTTCACCTTCCTCGTGATCCCATATATGAACCCTCATTATAAATCCTCCTTACAAGTTCATCTTTATATTCATCCACCACTATCATGTGTAAATTCTTGTATATAGTGTATCATTATTTTTAATTATCTTCCCACAAAAACATATTTTCATTATAGATTAAATATTTGTATCCTTAATCGTTTTCCATTAAAAAATTTATATAGTGGTAATATATATCATAAATAATTAACCACCCTCTCAAATACTTTATTTTTTTGGATATTATATAATCAAATATTTTCCATCACAATTGATGACATTACACACCCATAATATTATAATAAATTACATTTATACCACTCCTTAGAAATACTCCATGATTTCCTAGTTTGTGTTTTCAAATAAGATCAATATATTGAATTTCACACAACATTGAGTTCAAACGCACTATGATATATCAAAATAGGCCTTTAAAAGGTGGTTACGAATTGTATTAACACCATTATAAAATTTATAGATTTATTTTTTAAAATATACGATAAGATAAATTCATAGTGAAAAAAATTAATAGGGAGTTTTTGGTATTTCTCTGAAATGTTTTATTTTTTTGATTAATAGTGAAAAACACACCATTTTAGTAAAAAATTTCCATTTTTGTTAAATGATATTTATAAATTAAATTTATTTTTGAATTATATATATATATATAATTAATTTTATTGTAAATATTTTATTTTAAACATAGATATAAAAACGTACTGATCTTTTAAAAGTCTAATTTACCCAGTTTGTAAAAAAATTAGCATTAAATTTAATTTACCCAGGTATGTGAGTTTAATTTGTAGTAATATATATACAAAGTTTTAATAATTATGACATTTATATTCTAGTAGGATCAATTTAAATTTTTGGAAAATTTCAACTTTTGTAATTTTTTTTATTTACTGAGATTGAATGTATATCAATTAATTAAATGCAAAAATAATAATATAATATTATAAAAGAATCATAAAACAAATCCTAATTTCATAGTAAGAATATGTTTTGTCCAAAATAAACAATTTTTAGATGTCACGATCCTTTTAGGACACTTTCTTATGTAATGATAGTTATTTAATTTTATTTAAAAAACAGTTAATAATGTCATACTAAAATTTTAATAACTATAAAAATTATTATATGAGGTTATATTTGTGATATTGTTGAATATAAATGGAATTTAAAAAACAATAATTCTCATATTAATCAAATTTATTTATATTATGTTTTGGTAAATAAATAATTAAATTAAATGTTGACACAATTATTATGCTGTAATTGATTTATTGTAGGAAATATCAATGAAGTGATATTAATAATATAACATTAAATATAATTTTAATTATTGTATTTAGAAAATTCATTTTTTTTTAATTTTTCTTTTTATGAATTATTTAATGTATTTTATTAGAAACACTAAATTTGTTATTGTTGATTTTAGAAGCCATGTAACCAATAATGTCATAACTAACATAAAAATGATTTTAAAATAAATAAAAATTTATAAAAAGATAAAAAATACATAAAAAACTATATTTCAACCAAATATAAATTATAATGTTTATATTTTAATTAATGATCATATTTT